>CM059199.1:69619359-69671976 GCA_030323885.1 Branchipolynoe longqiensis | reverse complement strand
TACACTCTACTGGTTGGAACGGAAAATAGCCCAAACTACAAATGTGTCCACTGAGCAGGATTGATCGGATGACTCACACCTTCACAGGTGGACACTCTACCGCCCGAGCTACGTCCTGCTCCCTGTGATCCACATTGGTCTTACTGCTACTAGTAATAGTGCTACTAGCGCAGGAAGATTTAATCAAAATAATTGTGTTGTTGTTATTGTTTCATTGTTTTCTCTCCTAATTGCTAGGACAATTTCACTGCTATCTACATTAGACACAAATGTATGGCAAGAACCTGACAAAGTGTCGTTGTAACTTCTAGATGCAGAGTTCTTCATCGAAGTAACAACAAAAATACAGTCAATAGCCGTGTTTACAGGGGAAATTGTGAAGCGATTTAGGCAAATCGATTTATATGAGGCGATGTAGTGGTGCGTTTACACAAGCGAGTTTTAAAGTGTGTCGGCGACCGGGAACCAGCAGCCTTAGTGGTGCGCATTTAGCCGGCGAGCACTGCTATTTGTTTAGTTTACACTCGTCGATGCGACGCCGATGTAGCTGTTACGGTAATATCGCTTGGAATGTAAGGTTAATTTAATTAAATTTCATTATTTGAGTATGTAATTCTGTTAAATATGATCGCATTCACTAGATTTCGGCTTAATCGGGCCCTAACACTGCCGGGCACCAGCGATTAGTTACAGCTGAGCCTGTAGCCGGCGAGCACCACTATTTTACACTATCGCCGCCCGGGAACCAGCTGAATCGCTTCATCTATACTCCTCGCGAGGTGGTTTACATGTACCCATTTATATGAATCGATTCAGCCCTAAAACGCCTCAGAGTTGCGTTTACACAGCAAATGTGAATCGATCTAGGCAAGTCGTTTTATATGAGGCGTTTTAAATCGCCCGTGTAAACAGGGCTAATAACCTTTTGCAGAGTCAGTCGTGCAACCAATTGGTTGGTTGGTTGTTGGAAATTTTACATCCTGGCAACATTTAAGGTCATATCAGGAGGGGTACTGACTTGTGTCAGTGTGCACTCATGCTGACTTTATAGTGCTGCCCCACTGGTAGACCAGGCTGTCAGCACCATGACCTGATATCCCACTCCAGTCATGCTGAGTGCCTGGCTAGGAAGCAACAAGTATAAATTTGTATGTCGTTGGTTTGACTCGACCAGGGTTCGTACCCATGCGTTCGAATCCCACGATTGACCAAAACAGGAGACGGACACCTAACTCATTTGGCCATACCGTCTTGTCCGCGCTACCGGAAACAACTTTTAAGTTTGTTTTTGTTTTATTTGTTAGGCCTAAGGCTTATTTGACCAAATATTGCTACCGGAAGGACGGTCTACTCACTGTGTACGTCACTTCCTGTGCTTATGCCTCAACTCTGGGGAATATGAGAAATATGAGCCTGCTTTTAACAATTAACAACACACCACCCTTTCATATGCCCCGCACCGCTCACCGCCTGGGGACATATTAGTTATGCCATCTACTACAGTCGCGGAGTGCTGACTGCTATTTCAAATTTGATGAATGCGCAGAGATATTTGACATTTACGCTCAGTGCAACTGCTTGCATCCAGAACCATCTTTCTGTGAGCAGTGGCCGACTAACAAAACCTGGCCTGACCTACTTAATATCTCAAAAACTGATATATCTAAAATTACTAGGTATTATTAATGTATTCCATAATAACCAAGACAGGCGACATGATTGGAGCGAGTCGATCACTCTGGTTGGTCCAAAGGGCCCTCCGTTAGAGTTTATTAAAGCAAAATTTGGTGAGGAATTGGGCAGATGCAAGGCGATGGCAGCAGCACCTGGAGGGAGAATTGGGAAAACAGAAGGGAGTCGGCCTAGTAGCAGACCAATTCACTCCCCCCAGGTCGCTCACTGCCCCCCCCCCCCCCCCGCCCCCCCGCACAGGACCTCAAATAGCAGTTAGATGTTATAGTAGTTAGTTGACGTATATCAGAACGATTACAAAAACAGAGTAGATAACAATTACAATTTTATAAGAAAATCACATAATTACTAATACACATATAATAAATTGATACATTCCATAATTTGTACATTTTGAAACTAACTCTTCTATCAGATTTATTAATCGCCTAGTTTTATTTGATAAAGTAAGAGAAACTTTAATTGTTTGCCATTAGGCTACCTCCACCTGCTGTTTTGTACATGGGTAGATTTGCGCAATATTATCAGGTTTGTGCATTTAAGTTGTTTTCTGGGTTTTTTTTTTTCTTTCCCCTCCGTAAATGTTACCTGTGTCAATTACATAATATATCTAAGATCTATAATATCTAGAGCTAAATGTTATTTGGTTTATACAGTTCAATTCTATGTGGTAGGGAGCGGGACGTAGCTCAGGCGGTAGCGTGTCCATTTGTGAAAGTGTGGGTCATCCTATCGATCCTGCTCAGTGGACACATTTGCAGTTGGGGCTATTTTCCATTCTAATCAGTGGTCCACAACTGGTTCATCAAAGGCTGTGGTAAGTGCTGTCCTGTCTGTGGGAAAGTGCATATAAAAGACCCCTTGCTGCTTATTGGAAAGAGTAGCCTAGGTGGGGGCAGCGGGTTTCCTCCAAAGAAATATGTCAGAATGACCAAATGTTTGATGTCCAATAGCCGATGATAAAAAGCAACTCTAGAGGCGTCGTTAAATAAAGCATATTTTTAATTCTATGTGGTAGCATAGGGGCTCGGGTGGGGGTGGAGTGGGGGGTGCCCTCTTTCCATCCCATAATAGGGCAACCTGTGGGGCATAACAAAGCGAACTCGACGAAAAATGTAATGCAATATTGGAACAGTTTCATTTAATGTAATCCAAACACACCTAAATACATGCATATATACATATTGGCTATGCTAGGAAGGTGAGATACACGGAGGCGAGGTGAGGGTGGAAGCTGTTTTATTAGGCTCTAGCCGAGCAAAACCTGCCCTACCATGCTATTTGAAAGCTAAAAATTGCTGGTTAATGAACCTCTTGGCGTGTTGGATATTCCTGGAAGTGGCCAGGTGGCGGTGGCACCGTCGAATCAAACTGGGCTGATCAGCAGCGAATATATAAAGAGGTCTCGCACATAATAATAATAATAATAATAATAATAATAACTGAAGTAATAAACAAGTGGCCAAGCGCTGCCCATTTTTAATATAATGACTTACATAGCATATATATACACAGATTATATATAAGTTCAGATAGTAGCCATGATATGCGGCAGAGTAACAACCGAAGACAAGTATTTGCAAGAACGACCTTAAAGTCTCAATGTATCTATCTATACATGGTATACAAATATGGAATTCACTTGATAATAATATTAAATATTCAAAAAACATCTATATGTTTGAATGAATGTATAAAAAGAGAACCTTTTAAGCTTTACCAGAATGAGAATAGATAAGTCTAATACATAAACAATGAGATGTCATTTAAAGTATTCAAGGTAATGTTAAAATAATCTTTACGTACATTTTTTTATTTGTAATATTAGTAAGGTATATGTGTTATTTTTAACTGGGGAAAGCAACTCATAGGTATTGTACTTCTGCTTGCTCCTTTTTCATGTGAAACATTACTGATATAAATATCAACTTGATGTACAATGAGCATGCGGAAATACAGATTTATTATAATTATTATAATTATTATTATATGGATTGTTAGCAACTGTAATAATGAGGGAGTGGAGATTGGCTCCACTTACAAACTTCAGGAATATCAGAACCATCTTCACACTTCGGTCACCTTGTTCATTTATTTGCACTCGAAGAGACACATTCATCAACACTAGCTACACAACAACTGAAACTTGAAAGTAATAAAACAACGGGAACCACCAGACTACGGCGAAAACAAGTCATTAGACTTAGCCGTTATGCACAGCATAAATACACCGTCACCGAACAAACAAAATGTGGATCTTTTGGTGTGTGGTGATGTTTGCCCCTTCAAGCGCTGATGACAGGCTAACACATCACAGGCTGAAGCCGAAGGCTGAGCGCAGGATTATGGGGATCAGTCTAGAAGTGCTGCACAGGTCAAGCTGTTCGGTCATTTCCTTATTATGATTAATAATGGCAGCCATTTTGAAAACACACCCGCAGGGGCGGTTGCCATGGTGACTGATGTATCAACCACTGGGTCTTGTCACTAAGTGGACGTTTACAACCTCAGCGTTGATAGGTGGACACAGGAGAGGTATTTGGACATCAATACTGGAGGTGACATCACGTGACCTCACATAAGGAGTAACGGTGGGACCCGAGTTTTTAATTGGCAGCTGACCGGCTTTCCTCCTATCCCCTTTCCTCCTATCCCCTTTCCTCCTATATCCCCTTCCCTTCTATACCATTTCCTCCTATATCCCCTTTCCTCCTATACCATTTCCTCCTATATCCCATTTCCTCCTATTCCCTGTTCTCCTATTTCCTTTCCTCCTATCCCCTTCCCTCCTATCCTGTTTCCTCCTATCCCGTTTCCTCCTATCCCGTTTCCTCCTATATCCTTTTCTCCTGTATCCCCTTTCATCCTATATCCCGTTTCCTCCTATATCCCGTTTCCTCCTATATCCCGTTTCCTCCTATATCCCATTTCCGCCTATCCCGTTTCCTCCTATCCCGTTTCCTCCTATCCGGTTTCCTCCTATTCCCTTTCCTCCTATTCCCTTTCCTCCTATTCCCTTTCCTCCTATCCCCTTTCCTCATATTGCCTTTCCTCCTATTCCCTTTCCTCCTATCCCGTTTCCTCCTATCCCGTTTCCTCCTATCCCGTTTCCTCCTATCTCCTTTCCTCATATTCCCTTTCCTCCTATCCCCTTTCCTCCTATCCCCTTTCCTCCTATCCCCTTTCCACCTATCCCCTTTCCTCATATTCCCTTTCCTCCTATCCCGTTTCCTCCTATCCCCTTTCCTCCTATCCCCTTTCCTCATATTCCCTTTCCTCCTATTCCCGTTCCTCATATCCCCTTTCCTCCTATCCCCTTTCCTCCTATCCCTTTCCTCCTATCCGCTTTCCTCCTATCCCCTTTCCTCATATTCCCTTTCCTCCTATCCGCCTTCCTCCTACCCCTTTCCTCCTGACACTTCCATCCTCTCCCCTTTCCTCCTATCCCCTTCCCTCCTATCTCGTGTCATCCTATCCAATCCCTTCCTATCCCCTTTCCTCTTACCGCTTTCCTTCTATCCATTTCCTCCTATCCCCTTCCCTCACATCCCATTTGCTCCTATCCTATTTGCTCCTATCCCATTTCATCCGATCCCATTTCATCCTATCCCCTTTCCTCCTATCCCCTTTCCTATATCCTCTTTCCTCCTAAATTCCCTTTCCTCCTATCCCGTTTCATACTATCCAATCCCTTCCTATCCCCTTTCCTCGTACTGCTTTCCTTTTATCCATTTCCTCCTGTCGCCTTCCCTCGCATCCAATTTGCTCCTGTCCCATTTGCTCCTATCCCATTTTCTCCTCTCCTATTTCATCCTATCCTCTTTCCTCCTATCCCATTTCCTCCTACCCATTTCCTCCTATCCGCTTTCCTCCTACCCCTTCCCTCCTACACCTTCCCTCCTTCCCTCCTAGTCCTATCCCCTTTCCTCCTACCCCTTTCCTCCTACCCCTTCCCTCCTACACTTTCCCTCCTACCCCTTCCTGACAGGTGCATCTCTTATTCAATGGAACTGCCGAGGTTTTAGGAGCAACATCGAAGAGTTGTCTCTTCTTTGTTGCAACCTCAATCCACTTGCTGTTTGCCTACAAGAGACTTATATATATATAAAAGCTTCTGAGAGTTGTAGTCTTAAAGGCTACACCATTTATAACAAGCACGCACCAGATGGAGACCGAGCCGCTGGCGGCTCCTCCATCTTGGTCAGACGTGATGTGGTATGTACGCCAGTGGCGTTAGACACAACACTACAGGCTGTAGCTGTTTGTCTGACGCTGCATAAGACTGTAACTCTCTGTTCCATTTACATTCCTCCGAGCTCCGTTCTCACTTTACAAGAACTGGACACCCTTGTGGACCAGTTACCGTCCCCATATTTACTTATGGGTGACTTTAACGGCCACAACCCATTATGGGGGGGGGACAATAGGAACGCTAAAGGCAAGAGAATTGAGGACCTTGTGGCCGCTCATGCTCTGTGTGTATTGAACGATGGTTCATACACATATTTGCATCCCGGCTACGGAACATACTCTGCCATCGATCTCAGCATTGTAGAACCAGAACTGGCGCTGGACTTTTCGTGGAGGGTCTGGGATGACCTCTGCGGGAGCGACCACTTCCCAATTATTCTTAATTGCGGGGGGGCATCTCCCGTAGAGCGAGAGAGGAGCTGGCGGCTTTGTAAAGCCGACTGGCCCACCTTCCAGACCCTATGTTGCGAGGAGTTCACTCCAGACATCAGTGACATCGATGCCTTCACTGAGATGCTGAGATGGATCGCGGAGAAAACTGTTCCGAAGACCTCGGCAACTCCCAAGCGTTTGACGCCTCCATGGTTAGATGACGGCTGTAGGAGGGCTATTAAGGAACAAAAGAAAGCTCAGCGTAAATTCCACAGGAGACCGACTGCTGAAAATCTGGAGCTCTTTAGAATTCTGCACGCTGCCGCTCGCAGAACAATCAAAGAAGCACGGAGGCAGTGTTGGAGACAATTTGTTTCTAGGATCACCATGCACACGTCGTTGGGCAAAGTGTGGACAATGATCAGGAGAATCAAACGAAGGGGAGGTGATGCTTCTGTAGTCCAGCGCTTGAAACACAATGGCACCATTCTCACATCACTCGACGAAATAAGTGAAGAATTGGCTTGCACCTTTGCTGGAAATTCGTCTTTGGCAAACTGCCTCCCGGGCTTTCGGGCCGTCAAGGAACACCAAGAGCGAAAGCTCTTGGACTTTTCCTCCGATGGCGAGGAGCACTGTTCTTTGGAAAGCTTGCATGACACAACAGTTGGGCCTGATGGAATTCATTATCAAGTTTGAAACATCTCCCTGAACATGCACTGAGACTGTTGCTTCAACTCTTCAACAACATCTGGGAGTCGGGTGTCGTCCCCGCCACTTGGCGGGAGGCGACAGTAATACCGATTCCCAAACCTGGTAAAGACCAGAGTGAAGCCAACAACTATCTTCCCATAGCCCTCACAAGCTGCATCTGTAAAACCATGGAGCGCGTGGTAAACAACCGCCTCGTCTGGCTACTGGAGTCAGGACACCACCTGTCCAACCTTCAATGTGGCTTCAGACGGGGCCGCAGCACCCTCGACCATTTGGTGCGCATGGAGACCTTCATAAGAGATGCTTTCCTTAAGAAGGAGCATGTTGTGGCTGTCATTTTCTACCTCGAAAAAGCCTATGACACAACGTGGCATGGAGGATCTTCATGTGATTGCCCTTCATGGCCACCTGCCAATTTTCATCTGGAACTTTCAGCCTTCAGGCATTTCCGTGTCCGTGTCAAGACTACATATTCCAGCCTACACTCACAGGAACTAGGAGTACCTCAGGCAGCATACTGGCCGTGACCCTTTTCGGGGTCAAGGTCAATGGTATTGCTGCTGCTGTAAAGAGAGGGGTGGGGGGGGTCTCCTGTAGTCTTTTCGTGGACGACTTTGTTTTATATTACAGCGGTGCTAACATGTATGTCATAGAGAGACAGCTACAACCAAGCATAAATGGGATCCATCGATGGTCAGTTCTGAACGGTTTCAAATTTTCCAAGACCAATACAGTCTGCATGCACTTCTGCCTGCTGCGTAGAATGCATGCGGAACCGGAGCTGACATTTTAGCCTTTTTGAGGGCAGCTGGACTGTACCACCTCATATAGTTTACGAAATAGATTCTATCAATTATTAATAAAACTTTACTTTTTCTATGGATTTTGTTTCCCTTGACCACAAATATATGATTGTGAGCTTTCTAGTTTAATGAGTGTCTATTGGCACATAATTGATTGTCTGCTTTTACATGTAAACGCGTTGGTTTGAACAAAAAACAAACATTTCTCGCCATGAATATGGCCTATGCTGGCACACGGCGTAAAGCAACCACCAATCAATCAATCAATCATACCCATTCCCTCCTACACCTTCCTTCCTATCCGTTCCCTCCTATCCGCTTTCCTCCTATCCCCTTTCCTCCTATCCCATTTCCTCCTATCCGCTTTCCTCCTACCCCTTCCCTCCTATCCCCTTCCCTCCTATCCCCTTCCCCTCCCCTCCTCCCCTCCCCATCCCTCCCCTTCCCCCACCCCATCCCTCTCATTCCCCCCTCCCCTCACCCCTCCCCATCCCTCCCCCTTCTCCCTCTCCTCCCTGCTCCCCCCTCTCCTCCCTCCTCCCATCCCCTTCCCTCCCCCGTCATCACCTCCCCCCTGCCCTTCCCCTTCCTCCCGCCATCCCCTTCCCCCACCTCCTCCTCCTCCCCTTCCCCCATTTCCCTTCGCCCTCTCTCTCCCCCTTTCCCTTCCCCCTCTCTCTCCCTCTCCCCCTCCCCTTCCCCATCTCGCTCTCCTCTCCTCTCCCCCACCCCTTTCTCTTCACCCCATCCCCCTCTCGTCTGCCCTCAGCCCTTCCCCCCACCCTCCCCCCTCCTTCCTCCTCCCTCTCTATCCCCACCTCCTGGCCTCGTTCTGGTCTTAGCCTCACCACGATCGGGGTCAGCATACCGACACCTTATCCGCGCAGGTGCGGAGCACCATTAGTTGCACCCCATAGCCGCAGTGTCGGACTCCATCAGTCACGTGGGTGGGCGGGGGGGGGGGAGTCGGGAGGAGCCGCCTGCCCTCCTCACTGACTCGGGATCCACTCGGTGCCCCGGGATCCAAACCAATAGCGGCCTCACAACTTGAGCCAGCTCACCAGAACGCCGGATGTTGATGAGGAAACATGCCGAAACCAATTTCAGGGTTCAGCCCATCTGTGTTGACTAATGGCGTCTAGGTGTCAGAGAGTTAGGAGAAGTGGCCATACTTTTAAAGCCGCATAGTCTGATGAAAGCTGCAAATTGCGTAGATCTAAGATGCCCACCTAGATTTGATTTGATGTATCCAACTTAGATATGCGCGCACTTATCATACATTTGTTGCTGCGTAAAAGGGAATAAATACGGAGACAATTTAATAGAACCCTTTTCGGCTGATGCCGGTGGTGTCCAACATTTTGATGTGCGCGCAAAGCGTAATTGTGCATATTTTCACTTCAAATATCTCTCAGAGATGAAAGACCTCCGTGGTTTCGCGGATTTCCGGGATCTCTTATATTCACCAATTAACATTAAGCAAAATTCCAAAAGATGGGATGTATATGAAAACAGTTGGGTGGTTCGAATCCCCTTCTTATATGACGTTAGATGTAGCTAGAACATAAAACCTAAGCAAGAAACTGTTAGATAAGGGCGATGATACAATCAATCACAACAAGACCAGTTGAGACCTGACTTCCGGTATTTTTCCGTGATACCCTGACACTGCTAAACATATGAGAGAATATCCGCATTCCCGCTTTTTTCCCCAGAGACCACTTTCATCCCTGATCTCTGAAGTCAGGCATTTATTATAAAAGTTACTTCAGACTAAAGTAAGGTAGATTATAAATATAACAATCAATGTATCTAAATAAAGTTGTCTCACTCCTTACTATTTACCTTACATGATACCCACTTGACAACTAATGTGGTGCAGTTCTCAGTCTCCAACTCTCAACTCCCAAAGTCAGTAAGAGATTTATACTTGTTGCTACCGAGCCTGGCACTCTGCGCTACTAGTCTAGGACAATGAGCAGTGGAATGAGGAAAACCAATTATCCATGATTGAAATTTCCCCTGCTTAATCAACTAATGTACACGAAATAAAAAGGTAGATGTTAAAAAAAGGCAAACTTCATCTCATGATTATATAAACTGCTTTTAACTTTTATAATTATCTTTCAATACATTAAATTGTATGAACCTACCTGTAAGATAATTGCTTCTAGGTTATGCGAGCAGCCATTTGAGCGCTAGCTATGTGAATAGCTATGCGAGCATCTCTCACCAGCTATGTGGGCAGCTGGCTATGTGAACTGCTATGTGAGCAGCTATGTGAGCATCTCTGACCAGCCATGTGGCCAGCTAGCTATGTGGTCATTTCTGAGAAGCTATGTGAGCAGCTATTTGAGCAGCTAAGCTATGTGATTATCTCTGAGTATCAGCTGAACAGCTGTGTGAGCAGCTATGTGAGTACCTCTGAACAGTTATGTGAGCACATCTGAGCAGCTATGTGAGCAACCATGTGAGAAGCTATGTGAGCAGATCCGAGCAGCTATGTGAATAACTATATGAGCAGCTATGTGAGCAGCTATGTGAGCAGCTCCGAGCAGCTATGTGAGCAGCTCTGTGAGCAGCTCCGAGCAGATATGTGAATAACTATGTGAGCAGCTATGTGAACATATATGTGAGGGGATATGTGAGCAGCTATGTGAGCATCTCCGAGCAGCTATGTGAATAACTGTGAGCAGCTACTTGAGCAGCTATGTGAACATATATGTGAACGGATATGTGAACAGCTATGGGAACAGCTATGTGAGCAGCTATGTGAATAACTATGTTAGCAGCTATCTGAGCAGCTATGTGAACATATGTGTGAGCGGTTATGTGAACAGCTATATGAGCAGCTATATGAACAGCTGTGTGAACAGTTATGTGAATAGCTATGTGAGCAGCTATGTGAGCAGCTATGTGAGCAGCTATCTGAACAGCTATGTGAATAGCTCTGTGAGCAGCTATGTGAGCACCTGAGCAGCTAGCTATGTGAGCAGCTATGTGAATACCTCTGAGCAGCTATGTGAGCAGCTGGTTATGCGAGCTTCTCTTTGCCCGCTAGTCTCTGGGTGGGGCACAGTGTGCCAGTGTCAGCCGGTTGTAGTGAGTGACTCCACCCCGCTCGTACCGCTCCCTGGTGGGTGGTGCGAGAGGTATGCACAGAGGTATGCACCTGGAGGGCGCAGTGTCCCGCTGTGGTGTGTGTGTGGGGGGCGGGGGGGGGGGAGGTGGGAGGGAGGCATACTACAGGTGAGCAGTCAGGACTGTGGTGAACTTGTTTACCTGGCGGAACCTACCTGGGGAGGAGACTGGAAACCATCACTCATCCATGTTTGGGGTGGCGTTTAACCAGCAGATCATCGACCATGTCAGTTTTTTGTTGGTAAATCTTCCGGCCATGCTTAACTTTTTTTTTCTTTGGTAAATGAATTTGATTCAGATGTATCTTTTGTCAGTGTCATAGCGCTGGTCTTCTGACAGTAAATGTTACAGGTATACAGGTATACAGGCATTTACAAAAGATGTTGTATATGGTTTATATAGTAAATTGAAGTGTGAAGTAAATTCTGAAATTAAAGTCGACACAATGTAATAAGTAATGAGTAATAGGTATATCAACTCATTTTACATTTACATGCAGGGTTTTACTTCTTGGTTTAGACATTCTAATTCAATAAATACTAATACCTTTAACTTCAATTACTTAGTCTTTTAGTTCAATATGATCAGATACTCTTTTTCTTTTATTCATTATGTTGTATTGTGTTTTTTTGTGTGAGTAAGTCAAGATGTCTTTGCTCTTGATTTGCTGTGTGGATAAATAAATAAATTTATTTGTTGGTGTGAGGAATGAGGAATCCCGATGTTGGTAAGAAGGGACTATAGGCAGCGGGAACAGGCAGGATGTACCAGAGGGTTGGAACCACAGTGGGCACAGCACCGGTTGTACATTCAGTTGTTTCTTAAATCTGAAAGTCTTTGGGCCTGGCCAATTAGGTGCGTTCTGACAGCAGACTTAAAGTTGCGTAGTCCGATGGTTTTGAATTTCTTTATTTGTTCTGAGATAAATATATTATATCGATCACTAGTATCTACTTTACATTAGTTCAAAGTTATTTTAATTTTAAATGATAAACTTTTGAGATATTTTGAGTTCAAACATGGAACATTAGTTTTGGCAAGCTTGTCAAAACTCTCACATCATAGACAGTGACAGGTACTGTTAAATTGACTGAGTATTGCCTTCTACGCAGAAACAAATGCTTAATAAGTGCATCAGTATCTAAGTTAGATATGTCAAATCAAATGTAGATAATTGGTTTGGTTTTCAAATTTTGATATTTCATCGGAGTATGCAGCTTTACATCCTATATGCATGAACTCAGTGGATTCATCGATGCAAAAAAAAGAATATATATATTACTATCAGTACTAAAAAACTGTAAAATGTGAGCCAATAATGGCATCAGTCAGGTCCCTGTCATCGCCATTACATGCAGCCACTTGGTATAAGTTATGGTGTTCTCTGTGGCAGAGTAGTTAGAATGTGACCTTTTTCTAGGTCAGACTCCTAATCTGAAGGTAGGTGGTTCGATTCCCCATGCTATCACCTCTGCCAATTTGGATTTCCAACGCTGTGTCTAACGTACAGCGTCATCAAAGGCGAGTTGCTCTCATACCGTGTCTATGTGTTGGGTCGGTAAAAGTGTAGGCTCAGGTTTTCTATCGACCAACTGTCTAATGGTGAAAACAAAACTATTCAGACTTATCCATGATAGGCAGTATAAATCTTCAAGAAAACAAAATGACAGCGCAGTAATTTGGGTGTTCCGAGTTCCGCTGGTCCCTTATGGCCGGTGCACACCTACCGTTTTTCCGCACCCACCTACCGTATACGATCTAAAACTGCCCAAAAATCGCTAGGTGTGCGCCCCCCGTGCACACCTACCGATTGCGATTCGCGCATAAAACTCAGTTTTTAGTGCTAAAAGCGGCCGTTTACGATTGCGATTCGCGATTCGAAAAACGAATCGGCCCGTTTTCAGTTTTAAGCGGGTCGGGTCGAGTCGCGAGTTTTAGTGCGCGAATCGTAAACGGTAGGTGTGCACCGGCCATGTGGAAGAACTGAAGTTTCTACGCATGTCCAATTGACGATTAGCTGGGTAGATATTTAATATGGACAATACACACCACCATCAGGTTAGCGATGAATTCACGATCAGTCGGCGATCCTCGCGATTAAATCCAGTTCCCGATTAAGGATGGAAAGTCGTTTAATGTTAACCGGACTTTAGGCGCGGTAAGGGAAAGGATAGTCAATTTAGAATGTACAAATTGACTGGTCTTTTCGACTTGATTGATGGCGGCTGGCATTGATTGTTGATGCGCCGACCGGCGGGCCGAGTGCGGGGCTGGAGGTGTGTTTGATTGGAGCCTCGTTCTGACTTGTAGCCGTGGCGGAGTGTGCGCGGTACAAGGCTGGCAGCTGTCGGCAACCAGACGCTATGGCTGAATGAGTTGAGTGTCCGCCTCCCGTTCTGGTAGGTGGTGGGATTCAAACTCCTGGGTTTCAACTCTACCCGTGTCAAACCAATGACTTAAAGATTTATACTTGTCATTACCCAGCCTGGCACTCAGCATTATTAGGATAAGGCAAGGAGGAGTAGAATGAGGAAGGCCGATTGTCCGTGATTGAAATTTCCCCTGTGTAATCAACTAAAGTTGAAAAAATAACACACACAAACTGGGCGCTGAACGATGGGCTGAAACCACCAGGAGGCGCCTTCAGTACTGTCAACGTGTGTGTGGGTGGTTGGACGTGTGGGAGATGTGTGCACCTGTGTGAATTTGTGGGAGGTGTGTGTGTGAATTTGTGGGAGGTGTGTTAATTTGTGGGAGGTGGGTGTGTGAATTTGTGGGAGGTGTGTTAATTTGTGGGAGGTGGGTGAATGTGTGTATGTGGATTTGTGGGAGGTGTGTATGAATTTGTGGGAGGTGTGTGTGAATTTGTGGGAGGTGTGTTAATTTGTGGGAGGTGGGTGAATGTGTGTATGTGGATTTGTGGGAGGTGTGTGTGTGAATTTGTGGGAGGTGGGTGTGTGAATTTGTGGGAGGTGGGTGTGAATTTGTGGGATGTTGGGTGATTTTATGGGAGGTGGGTGTATGTGGATTTGTGGGAGATGTGTATGAATTTGTGGGAGGTGTGTGTGAATTTGTGGGAGGTGTGTTAATTTGTGGGAGGTGGGTGAATGTGTGTATGTGGATTTGTGGGAGGTGGATGTGTGAATTTGTGGGAGGTGGGTGTGTGAATTTGTGGGAGGTGGGTGTGAATTTGTGGGATGTTGGGTGATTTTGTGGGAGGTGGGTGTATGTGGATTTGTGGGAGGTGTATGAATTTGTGGGAGGTGTGTGTGTGAATTTGTGGGAGGTGTGTGAATTTGTGGTAGGTGGGTGTGTGAATTTGTGGGAGGTAGGTGTGAATTTCTGGATTTTTGTGTGATTTTGTGGGAGGTGGGTGAATGTGTGTATGTGGATTTGTGGGAGGTGTGTGTGAATTTGTGGGAGGTGGGTGTGTGAATTTATTGTGTGTGTGTGAATTTGTGGGAGGTGCATGTGCATGTGCATGTGTGTCAATTAGTGGGAGGTGGTTGAAGTTGTAGGGGTGTGAATAGTGAGGTAATTTAATAGCACCTGTTGATGCAAAGCCTATTTTGTTTTGGCATGCTTTTTTTCTTGAAGATTTATACTGCCTATCATGGATAAATCTAAATAGTCTTGTTTTCACCATTATACAGTTTGTTGATAGAAAGCCCGAGACTACACTTTTACAGACTCAAGGGATATTTAACCTCCCAAAGCACAAAGACATGGTATGAGAGCAACTGGCTTTTGATGATGCTGAAAGTTATACACAGCAGTGGGAATCCAAATTGGCAGAGATGATGGCATGGGGAATTGAACCAGCGACCTTCAGATTAGGAGTCCGACCTAGAAAAAGGTCAGACCCTCTAACCACTCCGCAACAGAGAACACCTTGCTTGCATTTCAAATATCTCAAAGGTTAGCCATTTAAAATAAAAGTTGCTTCAAACTAAAGTAAGGTAGATTATAACTACTAACCTAATATATTTATCTCGGAAAATGCCAGAAACCCAAAACCATCGGACTATGCAACCAGACTCTAATTTGAATATGTAGGGATCAAATGAAGCCAAGTATTTTGGTTTAGAAAATTTGATGCTTTCATCGGACTATGTAGCTTTAAGGAAGGGATCCAATTAATTTCCTGATTGATTGATTGATTGATTTGTGTTTGCTTTACACCGTGTGGCAGCATAGGCCATTTTCAGGGCGAGAAATGTTTGTTTTTTTGTTCAAACCATCGCTTTTACATGTAAAAGCAGACAATCAATTATGTGCCAATAGACACTCATTAAATTAGAAAGCTCACAATCATATATTTGTGGTCAAGGGAAACAAATTCCCATAGAAAAAGAAAAGTTTGATTAATAATTGATAGAATCTATTTAGTAAACTATATGAGGTGGTCCAGTCCAGCTGCCCTCAAAAAGGCTAAAATGTTTTCCTGTTTTACCTTAGTAAAAAGGTCATGCATACTGTCTCATTAATTTCCTGTGTTTGCGGTTTAAAAGGATAGAACGCCTTTACGCCATGGATTTTTGTTGTTGTACATTAGTTGTTTAAGCAGGGGAAATTTCAATTGCGAATGATTGGTCTTCCTTTATTCCACTGCTCCTTGCCCTATGCTAATAATGCTGAGCGCCTGGCTAGGAAGCGACCAGTATAAATATTTAAGTCATTGGTTTGACTCGACCAGGGTTTCAAGCCCACAATACCACGATCTACCAAAATGGGAGACGGACGCTCTAACTCATTCAGCCATCCCGTCTGGGTTTGTTGATCTGATTATTTATTTGTGTCTCTTTCTCGTTCCAACAGATTAAAGTCGTCAGCATTCTGGGAAGCTACGGTCAGAAGGTAAATATCTATTACAGTTTTAGAGGTGTAGTCTCCGACATTACATTGAATTATGTCGTCGCTGTTCGTTTGTTAATAATTAATTATGCTGTTGCTATGCAGTAGAAACCTGGAGCAACCGTTAGTAGGTAGGCATTCATTTGGCAACCGGTGCTGTGTTGTTGCTATACGTTAATTATGGTATTGCTATGCTCTAGCAATTGTTACCAAGAGGAACCATTACTAGGTAGGTATTGATTTGGTAACTATTGCTGTGCAGTTGTTATGGGTTAATTATGCTGTTGCAAAACTCTAGTAACTGCTACCAAGACTACAACTGCAACCGTCACTGGATAGATATTAATTTGACAACCTTTATGAATTAATTATGCTAATGCCATATTAGAGCAACTGCTACCAAGATCAACCCTTGCTAGGTAGGCATTCCTTTGGCAACCGTTGCTATGTTGTTGCTATGAGTTAATTATAATATTGCTATGCTCTAGCAACTAACAGGAACAACAACTGCTAGTTAATAATGCTGTTAATAAGTTAATTACGTTCTTGCTATGCTCTAGCAACTGCTACCAAGGAGAACCATTACTAGGTATGCATTGGTCTGGACGTAGCTCAGGCGGTGGAGTGTCCACCTGTGAAGGTGTCGGTCATCCGATCGATCCTGCTCAGTGGACCCATTTGCAGTTTGGGCTATTTTCCGTTCCAACCAGTGGTCAACAACTGGTTCATCAAAGGCTGTGGTATGTGCTGTGCTGTCTGTGGGAAAGTGCATATAAAAGACCCCTTGCTGCTTATGCTTATTGGAAAGAGTAGCCTATGTGGTGGCCACAGGTTTCATCCAAAGAAATATGCTAGAATGACCATATGTTTGATTTCCAATAGCCGATGATAAAAATCAATGCGCTCTACATGCGTCGTTAAATAAAACAAGCTTTTTTTAGTCTGGCAACCGTTGCTATTCTGTTGATGAAATAATTACACGGATGCTATGCTCTAGCAACATCTACCAATAGCAACCATTGCTAGGTAGGTATTGATGTTGGAAGCGTTGCTATGCTGTTGTTGAGTTAATTATTCTTTTGCTAGAGCATAACAACTGCTACCAAAACAATGGTTGCTAGGTAGACATTGATTTGTCAAGCGTTGCTATGCCTTTCCTACGAGTTAACTAAGTTATTGCTCTAGAAACTGCTACCAAGATCAACCGTTACTAGGTAAACATTGATTGGCAATTGTTGCTAAGCTGTTGCTATGAGTTAACTATGCTATTGCTATACTCTAGCAACTGTTACCGAAAGCAGCCATTACCAGGAATTTGGTGAGCAACCATCGCTCTGCTATCATATAACCATAGATATTGAGCGTTTAGCACTTGTTACTGTGCAAGGGTGATATTTTACCGTTTTTAAGTGGATTTCCAGCATTTTTTCACAGCCTGGGAGCATTTTGGATATATGTGTCAATTTGAGGAGAAATAAAACTGATGGGGGCTACGTTTCATGTAGTACTCTCCAAGCATAGGTTTTTCCCAATACCTATGAGCAAGCATTGCCGGGTCTGCCTGGAGAGCATTCTGTTGTCATTAATGGGGCTGTATTACTATTATGGCCCACCTCATCGTCGATTTCCGCTTTTTTCCTCCCGCACCACACTGTCATCCACGCTGTGGTTCATCTAGCAAATATTGCTGTCTTCATCTGTGTCTTTTAACAGCGATAGAAAACAGTTGCTCCTCTAGTATCGGCTTGTTTGTTTTCATCAGATCAGACGGAGTGATTTGCAGTAAGGTTCAATATTGGAACTTTGCTAATAACCCTGATTAGAGTATTTATTAGAATTAATTTATCTGAAAAAGAGTTGTTGTGTGTGTGTGGGGGGGGGGGGCATACTTACGGTATTAATGATTTTAGAAGATTGAGTATGGTCAATTCATTTTGTCAACGCTGACATTAATCTCCTTAACTCTATGAGACGGAATGGTCGAGTAGATAGAGTAGGTGCAGCTCATGTGCCATGTGGTGAGAAATGACATCCATGTGAATAAAAATGCATTTACCAACAATTTTAAAAAGGGAATTAAAAAGGAGAAACATGGGGGGGGGGGAAGAAAAGAAAAGGAAAAGGAAAAAAGGGGGAAAATCATTTACCATGAAGAAAAAAAAAGTGTTAAAAAGGTAAGAATTGGCAGACAACAAAAAGACAAAATAGAAAAGAAAACGGGGGGAGGGGGGAAATGAGAAGAAAAAAGAAGAAAGAGAAAAACGAAGAATAATAAAAAGAAGGGAAAAAAAGTCCAAATCAAAAAGTCTCTAGTTTGAACTCTTCCCAGGATGCACTCTGACCGGGGGTTCCCTCACTGCCGGCCACCGGTGGCCACCTTTCAACATGGCCGCCGCCCAATTTCAACCAGAATGCACAGCGCCCACAGGTGCTTCCTGTCAGATGCACCCCGCAGAATAGAAAGGTCATCTTTTTTGTAAACCATGTAGCATGTTGCTGTCGTTTCCCCTGTTATCTCTACCCGTCCTCCCCCTCCTCCTCTGCCCCCCTCCCCTCCTCTCCTCCCCTCTTTTGTAAACCATGTAGCATGTTGCTGTCGTTTCCCCTGTTATCTCTACCCGTCCTCCCCCTCCTCCTCTGCCCCCCTCCCCTCCTCTCCTCCCCTCTCGCTCCTATTCCCCTCCTACCCTCCTCTCCCCTCCTCGCCACTCCTTCCCTCTCCTCCCCTCCTCCCCTATCCTCCCTCTCCTCCCCTCCTCCCCTATCCTCCCCCTCCTTCTCTCCTTCCCCTCCTTCCCCTCCTCATTCATATCCACCTCCCTCCCCTTCTCGACCTCTGCTCCTCCCCCCACTTGGTTCCCCTCCTTCCGCTCCTCCCCTCCTCCCCACTCCTCCCCTCCCTCCCCTCCTCCCCTCCCTCCCCCTCCTCCCCTTCCTCTCTCCTCCCTCCTCCCCTCTCCTCCCCCCTTCCCCCCCTCCTTCCCCCTGCTTCCCCCCTCCCCCTTTCCCCTCCTTCCCCTATCCCCATATCCACCTCCCTCCCCATTCTCCCCTCTCCTCCTCACTCCTTCCTTCCCCTCCTCCCCTCTTTCCCCTCCTTCCCTGCTTCCCCCGCCTTCCCCTGCTTTTTCACCTTCCCCTCCTTCCCTCCTTCCCTCCTTCCCTCCTTTTCTCCTCCTTCCCCCATATCCACCTCCCTCCCTTTCTCCACCTGTCCCCTTCCTCTCCTCCCCTATCCTCGTCTACTCCTCTCTTCCCTCTCCCCCTCCCTCCTCCCCCTCCCTCCCTCTCCGCCACTCCCACCCTTCCTCTCTCTCCCCCTCCCCCTTCCTCCTCCCCTCTCCCTCCCCTTCCTCACCCCTCACACCCTCTGCCTTCCCCACCCTCCCGCCCCCGCTCTCCCGTCCCTGATATGACCTTAGATGTTTCTAGGACGTAACACAACAACAACAAACAAACATCCCCCCTCCCCGCTACCTGTCTACCTCCTCTTCCTCTCCTCCCCATCCCCCCTCCCCCTTTCCCCCTTTCCCCTTCCCCCCTCCCCCCCCTCCCCCCACCCCCCCTCCCCCCACCACACACCTACCTGAGCAGCTCACTGCCAACCTTTACCTGCTATGAGTGAGTAGCGAGCAGACAATACGGCTGACCTATTTACATACACTGAGCTATGGACGTCAGTGTTTTTTGTTTTGTTTCTGTTTGTCTATTCAACATGAAGATGAATGCCAGGAAGACCAAAACAATGGTTATAAGTAAAAAGACAGATAAACCAAACGTCAATATAATCATAGATGGCACAAACATAGAACAAGTATCCGAATTCATATATCTCGGACAAAAGATTACAAATGATGGGAGATGTGAGGAAGAAATTAAAAGAAGGATAACAATAGCCCGAACAACATTCTCCAAAATGTATAGAGTGTTAACATCAAGTAAGATATTAATACAAACAAGGAAGCGTATTCTTCAGTGTTATGTGTGGTCTACTCTAATGTATGGGGCAGAGACATGGACAATCTCTAAGAAAATGTACAAACGTTTAGCAGCATTTGAGATGTGGACTTATCGAAGGATGATGAAAATATCATGGACAAAGAAGATCACCAACAAAGAAGTTCTCAGAAAAATTAAAAATAAGAAAAGCTTGTTTGCCACTATACAGACAAAGAAACTTATTTATTTTGGCCACATCATTCGTCAGAGTTCAATATACCGTACATTGTTGGAAGGGAAGGTGAATGGCAGCAGAGGGAGAGGGAGACCAAGAACATCATGGTTTACAAATATTTCACAGTGGACAGGCTTGAATTATTCACAGTCTATCAGAACAGCACAATATCGGGACAAGTGGAGAACCATTGCATCCAACCCTCGACTAGAGGATGGAACTATTGATTGATTGATTGATTCTGTTTGTCTACCCTTTACTCGCGCCGAAAGACTCCACCTGATATATGGACCGGACGGGATGGTCGAGTGGGTAAAGTGTCTGCTTCCCTTGATATCAAAACCCCTGCTGAGTCAAATCAAAAACTTTGCAAAATTCATACTTGATGCGTATTTTCGCTACCTTGCCTTGCGCTCAGCATTCCTGGGATAGGGTGCGCTCGGACTGATTCGCTCAAGTGTCAGGATAATGTGAATTGAGTTGAATATGGGTTGGAGGGGTCATGATGCAGGCAGCTTGGTATCTCAGTTGGGCAGCACTATAAAGTCGTCACGACCCCCCCCCCCACCCACCCACCCCCGCTCCGCACCTGTTCTATCGCCTCCCATGCCCACCGTGATCACCACCTCTGTTGACTTCTTCGTCAATAATTGACCAATCCCCCATTTCTTAGCGCAATGATTGTCAGTAATCTGACAATAAATAGAAGGCATGGCTGATTAGTATCAGTGTACCTTACGTATACTATTTGCTAGTTATAATTGAAGCCTTAAGCTAAGATTCCATAAATGCGGTATCCGAATGCTAATTCGAATGTGACAACAAAATGGAAATGCAGGTAAACACATGGTGGCGCTTCCATATGTCCGGTTGCGAATGCGAATGCATGAACGGCAAAGTGGATCGCTCAATGGACCGATCAGTGTGAATATGTTATTTGTCGCATATGCATTCACATTCGCATACCACATATATGGAATCTTAACTTTAGTGAAGCTTGTTTTATTTAACGACACCTCTAGAGCGTGTTGATTTTTTTCATCGGCTATTTGACGTCAAACATATGGTCATTCGGACATATTTCTTTGGAAGAAACCCGCTGCCGTCACATAGGCTACTCTTTCCAATAAGCAGCAAGGGGTCTTTTATATGTGCTTTCCCTCAGACAGTACAGCACATACCACAGCCTTTGATGAACCAGTTGTGGACCACTGGTTGGAATGGAAAATAGCCAACATTGCAAATGGGTCGACTGAGCAGGATCGATCAGATGACCTACATCTTCATGTGTGGACACTCTACCACCTGAACTACGTGTCGCCCACTCTTAGGTTTAGTACTACCTAAGTCAGTACCTGGTATGCAGGTATTACAGGTATAGCAATACCTCAGGGAGTTTGACGCCCCTGCCCTGCAGAGTTGTAAACCACTGCCTTGTGGTACAGGTTTTTTACAGAACCGAAGGCTAAGGGAGCAAACCCTAAACACAAAACCATGTCACTATGGCAGCATTAAGGGCGGTTGATGTATTGGAACTCCCAACATCTCCCGACCAGCCACTGCAGGGACAAATAGTTTTGCGCCTATCTTGACATGTTCTTGCCCGTGTGAAACCTCTATTTGCTCCCCGAGAGAGTGCCGCTGGTAACTTGCAAAAGCCAGCAGCACTTCAACACTTTTGCAGGCAGCTTTCATGAAATGTGCAACTTTCACAGCAGAGAGCTAAATGGAGAGCGGCAGTCAAGTAATGGAAGCAGTCTTTGTCGCATCGTGACTGACAGCATGATGATGATGATGATGAAGTCAGTTTACACAGGCAGCCAATACTAGTACACAATGTTTGTTCCACGCTTACTAATTATATCAACCAGCCGAGTCAAACCGATGACATAATAAAATTCATGCTTGTCGCTACCTAGCCTGGCGCTCAGCATTAATAGGATAAGACAAGGACTGGTTAGCACAGTATCAGGATAATGTGACTGTGGGATATTGGGTCATGGTGCTGGTGGCCTGATCTCCCACTGGGGCAGCATTATAAAGTAACCCTGAGTGTGCACTGCCACAATACAAGTAGGTACCCATCCTGAATTGACCTTAGATGTTGCTAGGACGTAAAGCAACCAAATTATATCCAATCACTGTATCCCGTGCACCACTTGTTGCATTTAATACATGACAATGGGGATGCGGCAGGCTGTGGGAGTTATAGGTGTGTGTGAGTGTGTGTGGAGTGTGGTCCAGTTTATTCTACTGCCTGTTTGAATCGCCTCTGATTGAATAAATGATTGCCTTGCTGATTGCATCCTCCCCTCTTCCCCCCCCCCCCACACACCCTTCACCTGCCCGGGGAGTGTTCACTGGTTATTGCGCACGCTGTTTGTGCTACTTCCGGAGATTGATGAGTTGTCAGGTCCTGCTCCGAGAGCTGCAACTGCCGTAGTCTATTTAGCAGCTCAATGAACAGCTCAGGGAGCAGCTGATTTACAAGTTCAGTGAGCAGCTCGGGGAGCAGCTCAGGGGAGTAATCACAGTGAGCACCTCACTGAGCAGCTCAGGGAGCAGCTGAGTTAGCAGCTCAGTCAGCAGCTCAGTTAGAAGCTCAGTTAGCGGCTCAATGAGCAGCTCAGTTAGCAGCTCAGTTATAAGCTTAGTAAGCAGCTCAGTGAGCAGCTCAGTGAGCGGCTAAGTGAGAAGCTCAGTTAGCGGAGACGCCTGTGGTATTGTCAATATGAAGGTGTGTGATCTGCTGTGTGAGCTGGTTGGTGGGAGGATATATGATTATGAGCTGGTCGGTCGCCTGGTCTGTGGCGAAGTCAGTCACTTTGAGCTAGTCTGAGCTGGTTTGTGATGAGATGTGTGGGCTGGTGTGTGAGTTGGTCTGTGAGCTGGTCTGTAGGCTGGTCTGTGGGCTGGTATGTGAGCTGGTGTGTGAGCTGGTCTGTGAGGTGGTCTGTGAGCTGGTCTGTGAGCTGGTCTGTGAGCTGGTCTGTGAGGTGGTCTGAGAGCTGGTCTGGGAGCTGGTGTGGGAGCTGGTCTGTGGGCTGGTATGTGAGCTGGTATGTGAGCTGGTGTGCGAGCTGGTCTGTGAACTGGTCTACATCTTGTTCTATGAGCTGGTCGGTGGGTAGGTACATCAAACTATATGTGCGCCTGTCAATAGGTCAGCATCCTGCCGTGTGGTAGGGCTCCGTGAGCAGCTCATTGAGCAGCTCACTGACAGCTCATTGAGCAGCTCACTGAACAGCTCATTGAACAGCTCACTGAACAGCTCATTGAGCACATCACTGAACAGCTCATTGAGCAGCTCAGTTCGCCGCTCAGTGTCTAGGCCTTTCAGCGGCCCCATGTAACTGACTGGGAGCAGGGTGGGAGGGGGGTGTCACGCGGCGTTCAATAGCTCACTCTGCGGCCTCTGGGGACAGCTTTGTGAGTCGTTCTGAGCAGCTCTGCGAACACTGCTTCAGCTTCCCAGTACCCGGCTGGCAGCAGCTCCCTGACCCGACAGCGGCGGGCGGCTGGTGACAGAAGGCGGGAGGAGGGAGGCGGGTGGTGGGTCGGAAACGGCGGGCGGAGGGAGGCGGACGGAGGGCGGTGGTGGGCGGGTGGGAGGCGGGAGAGAGGCGGGCGGCGGTGGATGGGAGGCGGGGGCCCCCGCGGCATTTTTCAAGAAGGCCCGACACGGAAATGCTTTTTGCCGCGATCTGCTCATATCTAAAAGTCTGGTCGATTGACAAACACTCGAACAAAGACCCGCAATGGCCACTCTAGTCCCCCACTCGCTCCCACAATACCCCGTCAGTCCCCTCAAACCTATCAACCCATTCAACATTCAACTACCTTAACTCTCACCCACACACCACTCGAACGTCCCCTCAACCCTCTGAAGCCCCACAACCTCTCTTCCTCCCTCTTCCCTCAACCCCCTACCCCCTCTCCTCCCCGCTCCTCCCCTCTCCTCCCCTCTCCTCCCCTCTCCTCCCCTCTCCTTCCCCTCTCTTCCTCTCCTCCCTATCTCCCCTCTCCTCCCCTCTCCTCCCCCTTCCCTCCCCTCTCCTCCCTCTCCCCTCCCCTCCCCTCCCCCCCCTCCCCTCCCTCCCCTCCCCTCCCTCCCCTCCCCTCCCCTCCTCTCCCCTCCCTCTCGCCTCCCCTGTCCCCTCGCTCCCCTCCCCTCCTCTCTCCCTTCCCCAGGTCTCCCTTCCTCACCCCACACCCAGTACCAGTAGACGGTACCACCTCCACACCCCACACCAGTACCAGTACCCACCGTCACCCCACCCTCACCTCCACACAGTACCACCACGTCACCCACTCCACACCACACCTCATACCCCAACCCCACCCACCCTCATCCACACAGTACCAGTAACCACCTTACCCCACCTCCACACCCCCCACCCGTACAGTACCCACCCTCACCCCCACCCTCACCCCACACAGTACAGTAACCACCTCACCCCACCTCCACACCCACACCCAGTACAGTACCCACATCACCCCACCCTCACCTCCCACCTAGTACCACATCCCCATTCACCCACCTCCACACCCACACCCAGTACCAGTACCACCACACTCACCCCACCCTCAACTCCATACCAGTATCAGTACACATTCACCCCACCTCACACCCCACACCCAGTTACCCATGCCCCCCACACTCACCCAAACCACTCCACCTCCACACAGTACCAGTAACCACCTTCGGCCACCTCCACAACCCACACCCAGTTACCCCATACCCCAACACTACTCCATTCTAGTACACTACCCTCCCCCACCCTCCCCCACCTCCGCGGCCAGCTGTACAGTTGCAGAGGAACCTTGTGCACTATTTTGTGATTTCCTGGAGGTCTCGCCCTTATCCTGCCCCCACCCCACCCTCACCCCACCCCGGCCCCTCCCCCCGCCCTGCTGGAGGTGCTGGATGTGGAATATAGATGCTTCTTCCAGGCCGTGGAGAAGGTTGAGATAAGCTGTGCTGCTCGGACACACTGCTCCAGTGTGTCGGGGTGATAAGGGCATGCTTGGACCGAAACAGACTGTCGCCGGGGGAGAGGGGGGTGGGAGGGAGGCAATGGTTGATCGTAGAGGTGGTCGGTTAGCGAGATTTTACTGTATATATGTATAGATATATGAGCCTCTCTCAAAAGGTGATCACTCATTTTCTTTGGTCCATTTTAACGATTGACACAAAACAGCACAGAAACGGTTACACTGAAAACACAAGGACATTTGCTTCAAATCAATATGTATTCTATTGGGATTATGAAACACCATGTAAAAAAACAAATCAGTTTATTCTGAGCAAATGCGTAAGCAGATAGTGTGTTGATCGTTACAATGGACACAGTTGTGTCCCATATTGCTTAAGGCCCTGTCACATTACGGCGTATGGCGGGAGCGTATTGAAAACCTACGTACGCCGTGCTGGTGCCGGCCTATGATGACCTTCGGTGAACTTTCGGGTGGGTTTGAGCATATGGGGGACCTATGAGGAGCCTATGAGGAGCGTATGGGAGCGTGCTGCAACATTTTTTGACTGTTTTGATTGGCATGTGGAGCGTATGAGGAGCGTATGAATATTTTAGGAGCGTATGAGGAGCGTATGAGGAACATATGCGAAACCTATGCCAACCTATGCGCGACCTATGGTATCTCTCCGCGGTCCGCCGCTTGGTGACTCCTGGGTATATAAAGCCTGGAGCAACAGGCTCCCCTCACTCTGCCACCATGCCTGCTAAGAGGAATGCTGCTGCTGCTTCTGCTACTGCTACTACTACTACTACCAGTACTACTGCTACTACACCAGCCTCCAGAGCTGCTGTTGCTACAGGAGGAGGAATAGGCCGTGGGAGAGGCAGAAAGAGGCAGACTTTGTTACAATGCTCTCCATCACCAGCCTCCTCACCTGCCTCGCCACCTCACCACTCTCCACACCACTCTCCAGAACACCACTCTCCACAACACTACTCTCCAGAACACCACTCTCCACTGGAGGAGCTGGAGATGGAAGTGGAGAGGTCGACGACGCAACGCTGGCGTCCCCGCTCCAGCTCGCCATCTCCTGACTCTGCGGGCAGCTCACGGGCGTCGTCCGCTGCCTCCGCCGCCTCCGCCGCCTCCACCAGCACCGCTGCCATCGGCACGTCAAAGAGACGGAGGGCCAAGAAGAGCGACTGTTCTCTGTCGGTCTTCAAGGAGGGTCAAATGTTGGACTTCCTCCAGGAGAACCCCATCATTTGGAACATGAAGCTCACGGATTACCGCCGCTCAGACAGAAAGGCCAAGATGTGGGAGGACCAGGCGACACTTCTGGGGACCACAACAGTCCATCTCCAGAAGTGGTTCAAGTCGTTCAGGGACACGAACACGCGGCTCCACAAAAAAAAGAGCGGGGACGGAGCCGCTGACCTGACTGAGCGGGAGCAGTGGATCCTGCGCAAGTTCGGGTTCCTGCGGTCCGTCGTCCGTCATCGACCGGAGCCCTGCAGGAGTGTAAGTACATAATCTTTTTTCGTTCTGACAAGTGCGGCCATTAGAATCGTATTCTAGTTTGTTATGTTATGCTTTTGTTGTATTTATGTTTGTTTGTTTGTTTGTTGTTGTTTTACGTCCTAGCAACATCTAATATTCTTGTAATTTGTTAATGTTATTTATTTCTTTAATGTTGAGTTGTTGTGTAGTTGTTCTTAAATCGAGATATTGACAATAGATGTATCATGATATAATCGTTATGAATCCATGTCTGCATTTAACGTTAATTATTTTTGCTTCATATAATTTTGATTTACTGTTGACTTGTCGTGTCTTTTGTCGAAATATCGATTTGCATTCATGTTACTTATGTTATGTTATGATTTTGTTTTGCAGTTGGCCAGTCCTGTCGCGGCTCCGCAGCTTGATATCAGCTTGGAGGAGAATGTCCCGACCGATGTGGAGGTGGCGATGGACGAGGATGGACCCACTCCCCCCGCTACATCCCAAGAGCGGGGAAAGGGGAGAGGGAAGCGATCTGCCCCAGTCGACAACAACCTCGCTGCCATCCACAAGAGGTTCGATGAGTCTGCCGACATCCTCAAGGTAATGCAGCCGCCTCCTCCTCCACCTCCACATCCACCGGCGGTGACGAAGCGAGTGGCATTCGCCAACTATATGCGGGACATGATCCTCACGATGCCGGAGGAGCGGTTTGTGTCGGTTTGCGGTGCACTCAACCGCATGGCGTCGCACCATCTGGAGGAGGAGGAAGGAACCTTCGTGGCCCCGGTGGTTTGTGTGGCTGCTCCTGCTCCTGCACCTGCTCCTGGACCTGCTCGTGTATCTGCAAGTGAGGCATGCCAGCCTCAACCCCACCAGTGGACTCACCAGCCACCGCCGGCATCACCATGGGCTTCACAGACACACGAGTATGTGCAGCAGTATATGGGGCAGCCGCAGATTCCTCATCAGCCACAGCCACAGCCGCCTCTGCCGAGTCTTCCGCCTCAGCCTCTACCTCCAACCTCCGTAGGTCACGAGGCGCCCGCAGCTCCGCTGGTGGTACGGCCGTCACACACTGCTGGACAACTACGGACATTAGGGATGGCGGGGCACACGAGGGGCTCTCCCGGAGTCGTGGTGCGCGCGGGTGCTCCGCCCACTGTGGGTGCGGCATGGCCGGGGACTTGCGCTGCTGCAGACATTGTGACTCCGACACACGTCGACCCCACCCCAGTGAACTTGTCTTGAGTCGGCCAGCCCAGAAGGACTATTGAACTTGTCGGGGCTGTCCGGCATATCTGGCATGTTGGGCGCAAATTTGGACTTATTCCCCTCGTCAGCCACACAGTCGCCAGCTGATGCCACTTCTAATGGCAAGGGAGAGAAGTGATTGTAAATATGTGTATATATGTAGTCTTAGTTCTTATTTATCTTTGTACATTTGTATGTATATATGTATATATATTGTTTATATATTGTTTGTACATTTATATGTCAAGATGCTAAAATAAATAAATATACTGTCAATTTTAATTTTTGTGTCCGTGTTCAGTAAAGGCATGCCATCATTTAATTGTTATATATTAAAGTACAATTAACATTAAAATTAAAATTAAAACATAAATAACGTTAAATTTAACATATTTATTATAATGTTTCTCCTTCCCCTTTCTCCCTTTCCTCCTTCTCTCTCTCTTCCTCTCTCTATCTCTCTTCCTCCCTCTCTATCTCCCTCTCTCTCTATCTCCCTTTCCTCCTTCTCTCTCTCTTCCTCTCTCTATCTCTCTTCCTCCCTCTCTATCTCCCTCTCTCTCTATCTCTCTTCCTCCCTCTCTATCTCCCTCTCTCTATCTCTCTTCCTCCCTCTCTCTGTCTCTCTTCTCCCCTCCCTCCCTCCCTCCCTCCCTCCCTCCCTCTCGTCTCCCCCTTTCTCTCTCTGTGTCACTCTATTTTTTCCTGTGTTCTTAGTATGTATGTAAAAAGAGAGGAGATTCATTACAATTACATTAACTAGATGACTTTAAATTAAGGAGCGAAAGAACGTAACAGACATGTAAAATTGTGTTTTCATATCGTTTATTTTATACTAGACATAAACATTAGCATCTCATATAACAGGAGAGATGTCACAACATCACAGACATGTTTGCAAAAACAGTAGACAGACACAGCGCATACAGACTGATAAAATGTTTTGTCAGATCATCCTGTCTTGCCATGACAGTGCTCCGGCAGGTGAGATGACCCAGTCTTTAATTAGATTGCGCTGTTCCTTTCCTAGCTTGGACGCAGTGTTGGGGTTAACAGGTACAACGTTAATGTCAGGAAGGTTGTGGCCCTCTCGCCAACCTCCAGGCACAAAGTTGTTGTTGGCTGTCTCGGGACGATCCAGCTGCATGTTCTGTAGCGCTGGGTAGCGTGTCCTCATGAGGTTGTGCAGAACCATGCACGCCTTGACGATGACCTTCACGTTGAGGGGTGGTGCTGCATAGTCGTCAGGAGCACTTGGAAGCGGTTGGCTAGAATGCCAAAGGCATTCTCCACCACTCTCCTAGCTCGGGAAAGCCGGTAGTTGAAGAGTCGCTCGTCATTGGTCAAGCCCCACTTGCCGTACGGCTTCATCATGGTCGGCCGCAGGGCAAAGGCGTCGTCACCGATCAGGAAATACGGCACATCTTTCTGGCCGTCGACGAGCGGTTCAGGGTTCGGAAAGCCGATGGTGCCATCTTCTGTGCACGCCTTCAGCTCGGAGGCGTTGTAGATCTGGGCATCGGACGCGGAGCCCATACCGCCAATATCTGCCCAGATAAATTTGTAATCCGCATCTACAAGCGCCAACAGGACCACGGAGAAAAAGCCCTTGTAGTTGTAGTAGAGCGACCCACTCTTTGGAGGGCACCGGCAGGCGATGTGCTTCCCATCCAGAGCGCCACAGGTATGGGGGAAGTTCAACCTCTCTGCAAAGAGGTCCGCGATGGCATGCCACCCTTCTGGAGTCGTCGGACACGTCATGACCTCGGCCATGTACTCGTCGACGATGGCCTTGCAGACTTCACGCACTATCAGCGACTGTGTGTTGTGGGGCACCCTCCACCCAAACTTCATGGAGGAGTATTTTGTGCCGGATGCCAGGTGCCGCAGAGTAAGTGCTATTTTCAGCGCCGGGTTGAGCGGCACCCTGAATGTGGACCGTTTTTTGGTGATCCTGGGTCCCACTCGCGCCACAATCTCGTCAAACAATTGGGGAGGCAGCCGCATGAAGTTCACAAACGACGCGGTGTCCTCGCTGCGGAGCTCGACCATGAGCTTGTCGAACAAGCCAAACTGTGGCCCCCTCCCAATCCAGGGTCTGACCCACACTGATCGTCGCCGCCGCTCCCTCCTCCTTCGTCTCTCGATACGGGACGCCAGAAGAACCATGAGGAGTAGAGTAAGCTCATGGTGATAAAGGGCAACTCTGTAGAAAAGCTGGAACTGTGCTTGCAGTGCCTGGGCATCCATCCTGTATGAGCAGCAGAGCAGGAATGACCGAAGGAATGGCATGGGTCGCCTTTATATATGAGACCATAGGTCGGGCATACACCGCCATACGCTTCGCATACGCCTCCCATACGCTTTTCATACGCTCTCATACGCAACGCGTAGGTTCTGCGTATGCTGCATACGCCCGAGATACGCCCCTGATACGCCCGTGACGCAAGTTGAGCGTACGAGTAGCATACGCCGGCATACCCCATGCGTACGCCGGCGTACCCCCAGCGTACGAGGAGCGTATGCGGAGCGTACGCCGGCGTATGAGTAGCGTATGGCCCATACGCCCCCGTAGGTCGAGATTTTTTGAGCATGCACACAAAAATGGGGACGGACGGATTTATGAAAGCGTATGGCGGCATATGCCTCATACGCTTCACATAAGCCGTCACCTGACGGCGTATGAGTAGCGTATGAGTAGCGTAGGGGTAGCGTATGAGTAGCGTATGAGTAGCGTATACGGCGTATGCCGACGTATATGACGTAAAGCGGCTATGCCGCCATACGCTCCCGCCATACGCCGTAATGTGACAGGGCCTTTAGCACCTTTTGAGACAGTCTCATATATGTATTGATATACACATGGGTGTATAGTAAAACCTCTCTAACTCGACCAACTATGGGACCGACTTTAGATGGCCCATTTAGGGAGGTGGTCAGTTTAGGTGGGTTTTTTGTTGATCGTTTCAATGGTATTATATGAGCGATCATTTGGGACCCAAATAAAGCGATCGATATAGGGAAATGGTTGATCTGTAGAGGTGGTCGATTAGAGAGGTTTTACCGTATATATGTATAGATATTTATATGAGCCTGCCTCAAAAGGTGATAACTCTTTCTTCTTTTGTCCACGTAACAATTGACACAAAATAGCACTGAACACACAAGGACATTTGCTTCAAATCAATATGTATTCTATTGGGATTATGAACCACCATAAATCAGTTTATCCTGAGCAAATGCATAAGCAGATAGAATGTTGATTGTTACAATGGACAAAGTTTTGTCCAAAATTACTTAACACCTTTTGACACAGCCTCATATTTATTGACATACACATGGGTGTGTTGCCGTTGCAAACTGGTAAACCCCCCATCCATCGCTTTTGTTTTGTTATGAAAAGTACTAATTTCATGCTTCAGCATGTGAATTCACTTTCAGCAACAACAACGATAACAAAATTCACACACATACAACCCACAATGCAGTAGTTTGGTAATTCTTCGCTGAGTTGAAGTCTGCCACAGTTTCTGTGATGAAATAGACAAGGTTATCGAAAGGGAAGCAGTAAACGCAGCAGAAGTGTACTCAGGGTATATGAGAGGAATGTCGCCCCCCTCCAACCCCCACACTACACTGCTCCGCCCCGCGACTGGACGCGGTGCCCGAATCAGTAGAACACAGGCCTCAGGTGTGGGAGATGGAGAGTTTGGTTCCCGGTCGAGTCAAACAAATGACTCATAAAATTTATACTTGTCGCTTCCTAGCCTGGCGCTCGGCATTATTAGGATAGGGCAAGGACTGATTGGCTCAGTGTCAGGATAATGTAACTTAGGGGGATATCGGGTCATGGTGCTGGCGGCCTGATTTCCCAGTGGGGCAGCACTATAAAGTTGCCATGAGTGTGCACTGTCACAAGTCGGTACCCATCCTGATAAGACCTTAGATGTTGCCAGGACGTAAAACTACAATAACCAATCAACCAAGCCCCGCCCCACGCACCCTGTCCCTTCCTCCCTGCACCCCCCCCCCCCCCCTTGCACCCCCGTGCACCTCCCTTCCCCTTCCCACTCCCCCCCCCCCCGCTCAACACCCCTTCTCACACCGCCTGGGATAGTGACTGGTGCAGCCAGCCAGGTAAACAACAACGCTCTGCAAGCACAATTTAGGGATTACCTCGGCCTGCTGTGCATACCTGCCGATGGTGTCTGTTAGGTGAGTGAGTGGAGGGAGAAGAGCGAGGCAGAAAGGGAGAGATTGAGAGAATGGGGGAAGGGGGTACTAAGGGAGGGTATGAGAGGGTAGGAGAGGGTAGGAGAGGGTAGGATAGGGTAGGAGGGAGGGGAAGATGGAGTTGGAGAAAGTAGGAGTGGGTGCGAGAGATGTTTGTTTGTTGTTTTATGCCCTAGAAACATCTAACCGCTGTGTATAGCTTACAGCATCATCAAAGTCCAGCTCTCATACTATGTCTATGTGGTGTGGGAGGTTAAAAATCCCTTGGGTCGGTAAAAGTGTAGACTTGGGCTTTCTATCGACAAACTGTCTAATGGTGAAAACAAGTCTATTCAGACTCATCCTTGATAGGCAGTATAAATCATGGTCATATCAGGACAGGTACTGACTTGTGACAGTGTGCACTAATGGCAACTTTATAGTGCTGCCACACTGGGAGATCAGCCCACCAGCACCATTACCTGATATCCCACTCAGTTACATTATCCTGACACTGAGCTAACCAGTCCTTGCCCGATCCTAGTAATAATGCCGGGCACCAGGCTAGGAAGCGACAAGCATACATTTTTAAGTCATTGGTTTGACTCGACCACGGTTCCCAACCCACGAAACCATGGGTTCGGATCCCCCGATCTCCCCAAACGGGACGCTCAACTCATTTGGCCATCCCGTCTGGTCTGGGTGAGAGAGAAGAGAGGGAAGGAGAGGGTTATAGTAAGGGAACGATGGATGGAGAGGGTAAGAGAGAGATGGAGAGAGTTTTTTTTTGTTTTTTTTTGTGACAAGTTTTTTATTCTGCCCATAACGTATAAGCTCCCGTGAGGGTGCTTGTTTTCAACGCTGGACAGCTGTGGTACTGGATTGGTCTGGTCCCGCACTCAGGAGTCTTTACCTGATCTTTCTCGGGCCAACCTTTGCGGTTTTGGGTGTTAGTAGTTTCTATATTAGTTTTTTTTTAATTTTCAAGTTTTTTCCTAACCTGTATATGATAACTTAGCCTACTATGTACATCTACGCAGATGACATACAGGCCTGTGGGAGAGGATCCCATCCCATTGTGGTTTATTACAGCATCCTTTATGCCCTGTCCTTAGATAGTACACCAGTGTGCCAGAACTCCCCTGGACCCTTCAGGACTGCGACTAGGTGGGATGGCTGTGTTGTATGGTTAGCCATTTCGTATTTCAGGGTGATTCGGATGCATGACCGTGGCCTGCCTGGTTCTGCTTTGGTTTGTGCCAGTACACATACCCAGACGGTCTGCGCCCTATGGTGATAGTCATTTCGAATTCCTTAGTACTTAGTAGGGCTAGTTTCCGTATTTGTAATATCTACCATCTTTTCTGGCCGGTCTTTTGCTTTTTGTGCCAGAACACTGCAAGCAGTGACTGCGCCCAAGATCAGGTGAGATATTGTTTCTTCAGTAGGTGGTTGTGTATTATGTTTTCTTTAAGGACCTTTTATAGTGGTCCATGCTTTTGATTGCCCGTTGTTGTGTGGGTTGATTATTCCAGGCATGTGCCGCCATGGCAAACACACTTCTCTCATAAATTTTGGTGTTACTTATTGCTGTCAGTAGCACTGGGGCTGCCATTTGCCTGGTGTCCCTACGGGGGGTTGCTGTGTAGCCTGGTTTTGTGGTGTAATGGTGTGCCAGTATTTTGAGGTGCGTTTCCCTTCTACTTGTTAGTAGTGTTGCATTGCATTTTTTGTGTAATTCGATTGTGGGATATCTTTTGTTCACCTGAAGGCATACTTTGAGGGCTCTATTTTGTAGCACCTGTAGTTTGTTTAATAGTTTAGTATTTCCTCCCATGTATACTACATCGCCATAGTCAAAGTAGGGGAGGATCATGCCTTTATATATTTTAATTGCCATGCTTTCAGAGAGGGAAGGATGGAGAGAGGAAGGGAGAGAGAGGAACGGAGAGAGTAAGAGGCAGCGAGAGAGGAAAGGAGAGAGGGATCAAGAGAGGAAAAGTGAGAGGGGGAGAGAGTAGGTGAGATAGTAGAAGAGAGGGAGGGAGAGAGAGAGTAAGATAGGGGGTGAGTATGAGAGAGTGAGGGAGAGAGGGAAACAGCAAGAGATAGGGAAGGAGAGGGAGCGAGAGAGATTAATAAAGAGATGGAGAGAATACGAGATATAGTAGAAGACAGGGAAGGAGAGAGGGAGAGTGGGAGAGAGATTAGGAGAGAGAGGGGGAAGGAGCGAGGGAGAGACTAGGGGAAAGACATTAGGAGAGGGAGTGAAGGAGAGAGGGAAGGAGGGATGGAGAGAGTAGCAGAAAGACGGTACTAGAGAGGTAGAGAGTAGCAGAGGGAGGCAGAGTAGGACACAGGGAGAGAGGTGGAGAGAGACGTAGAGAGTTGCAGAGAGGGAGAGAGCATGACAGCGAGGGAGAGAGTTGCAGAGAGAGAGGGAGCGAGTGGGGTAGAGGTGAGAGAGAGGGAGACAGGGAATAGGGGAGAGAGAGAGAAGGAGAGAAGATGGTAATACCATCTGTCATTCAAAAACTTCAATTCAAGATTAATCATGTCCAAATATAGGAACCTGTGCAGCCGGATCATCAGGCGTATCCAATTAATGTCGCGCAAGCCATCGAATTAATGACCCAGGATTAAAGTTGCATACTCCGATTAATTATGGTAAAGTATTTATTCATCTGAATAGGACATTAGTCAGCGCCGGAGCACTGGTCTTCAGGCCATCTTACTATTGGAATTGACATTCTAAATAATCTAAGTTTGGTCAGTGCTGTATTAGTCACAGCACCGATCCTGTAGAATTAAGGGAGTGGCTCCTGCTGTATAATGTACAGCACCAGTCACTGTAGTTGATGCAAAAATGGGGAGCAGCACCGAGTAGAAGGTGTATACTCGGGACAACTCAAACAATCGTTGTGGGTTACATTTTTTCTCTTATAAAACAAGCTAAGTTTATAGTTGACAAGACATTTTGTCTGTCTTATATAATGTTCAATGTGTTTAAACAGATTGATAGTTGTGTAGGATGTTCGGTGTGTTGATGGTTTGTTCATGATGGTTAAGGGTGGTGGCAGGGGAGGGGGGCCCATTGAGGTGGGTGGTAGGGGGGGAAACCCACAGGAGAGCAATCGAGGATGCGGGGAGGGGGGCAGGAACTCAAGGCTTTGCTAGTAATTACTGTAGTAGTCGTTCAAGGGCCTGAATAACCAGGTGGGCTCTATATGCATTTTTGAAGGCCGGTATTATTATTATTATTATACCCAGGCTTGTGGTAGACTATACAAAGCTCATAGCTCTCAGTTCTGGTGGTATGCAGCCTCAAAATCGTACAGGAATGTTTCTCTGGCCCAAGCCCTGTCCTGTATTGTTTGTGTTTCTGTGACTCTGATAGGGAGGTCATTCCACATGATACTACCTTTGTAGATTGGTGTCTGATATATTTAGTTGTTGAAGGGTGTGGTACATTGAGCAGAGTGGAGGCTCCTCCTCTTGTTATTCTATTTGTGCAGTCAATGAATTTTTCGTCTTTTGCGCATTTGTGCATTAGTGCCATCAGGTGTAGGTCCCTTCGTTCTGAGAAAGTATCCAATTTTGCTTTCTTGTGCAGTTCAGCCACACTGAGTGTCTTGCCTTGGTAAACTGTTCTCAGTGCTCGGTTTTGAATTCCTTGCAATTTGATCTTTTGTTGTTTTGTTAAGAGCTCATATATGATATCATTGTAATCTAAAACAGGCAATATTGTAGTCTTGTACAGGAGCAGTGCAGTGTTTTCACTTATGAATTTCCTTAATTTCCTAAAAGTTGTCAGATTTAGTGCCAGTGTTTGATTCAGTCTTGCCAATTGTCGGTTCCCATTTAGAGTGGAGTCAAGAGTTGTGCCCAGGTATTTGTAGGAGTCCACTTCACGAAGTAAGGTTCCACCCATTTGTAGTTGGATTTGAGGGGCTCTTGTTTTTCTAATTTTCGTCCCATAGATCACATACTCTATCTTGGCACTATTTACTGTTAGTATATTTTCATGGCACCATGTATTCACCTTATCTAGCACCATGTCTGTCTGGACTACAGCCGCCACAATATCTCTATTGTGTACTGTGAGTGCTGTGTCATCAGCAAATAGTGTAAATGTTGCTCTTTCAGATACTAGTGGTAGGTCATTAATAAAGATTAGGAATAGCAGGGGTCCTAGGGTGGAGCCCTGTGGCACCCAGCCCAGAGGGGATCCGGAAGGCTAACGGATGAGGGGATGCCGGAGTCCGGCTGAAATGCACTTCGGTCCAGTATACCGCACACATGTCTGTGTTCATGCACCTGGCGACAGGTATTTCCAGGACGCGCTCACGAAACTGGATTGTCTCTGATCGCCTGACTGAAATGATCATCCCCATGGGAAGAATTTGAAATCACCCCTGTGGAGTGCGGATTCAGACAATGTCACCTGGCACTTGTTTAAGAGGGCTCGAAAGCTGCACAACATTGCAGCGCTCCAAGCGATGTGACCTTGAGTCATAGATAGGTAGAACAACATCTTCAATAGGGGCTCGGGTAGTATGGGGGCTGCCATTAAACTTCCAGTATAGGTCTTGAAACCTGAGTATAGCCATATATGCTACTGGAATGAGGGAAAAACAAATGAGGTCACGAGATTGACCTAATTCGTAAGTGGCCTCTCTTAGTCTCTAGCTAATGGCTGTCTCAAAGTAAGTACCCAAAGGGATAGGGTTATAAATTCACTGATTATTCTGTATGTGCTGTCCGGAAGCATTAGAGAATGCACCAGTAGGCCCCTACCCAAGTTTTGAAAAAAAATACCTTTGCAACCATGCAACTTTAAAGTCCTAGCATTGTGGATTGCCACGCTATTTTGGATGGGTGCCTGACAATTGATAACACGCCCATGAATATGTGGCGTTGCAGTGTGACTGGCCCTTACCGAGCGACATTGACCAATAGTCAGTCCAAAAGGTCAGGAGTTGACCTATTTCCTATTGCAGAACTGGCATCCGCATCAACATTTAATTTGAGAACAAAATGGCAGCCACCCTGTCAGTTAATAGGTGGCGCAGATTTGATGGCGCATCAGGTGGCCATGCTTCGGATGCCTGGGAATCTTTGACAGAGAGACGGGGAAATAAATTGTCTATCTTTTTAAGATGATTAGGTTTAATCAGATTTGTGTAATTAAATCCCAAGTTAATGATTAGAGTTCTCATCAGAATGGTTCCAGACAGGCTTCAGTTGGTATTTAATTAATTATTTGCAGTTTCTTCATTTTTATTATCATTTATACCAGAGTCGGAATGTGGCTGACCAGCGGAGCGAGACATAGCTCAGGTGGTAGAATGTCCACCTGTGAAGGTGTGGGTCATCCGATCGATCCTGCTCAGTGGGACACATTTGCAGTTTGGCCTATTTTCTGTTCCAACCAGTGGTCCACAACTGGTTGATCAAAGGCTGTGGTATGTCTCATCCTGTCTGGGAAAGTGCATATAAAAGAACCCCTGCTGCTTATCGGAAAGAGTGGCCTATGTGGGTGGCAGCGGGTTTCCTCCAAAGAAAAATGTTAGAATGACCATATTTTTTACGTCCAATAGCCAATGATGAAAATCAATGTGCTCTTGAGGCATCGTTAAATAAAACAAGCTTTCGTGGCTGACCTGTATGCTGTGAAATAACCTGTCTCTACTCATGGCGGTCAATTTGATAAAAAGAACTCTACTCATGGCGGTCAATTTGATAAAAGAACTCTACTCATGGCGGTCAATTTGATAAAAGAACTCTACTCATGGCGGTCAATTTGATAAAAGAACTCTACTCATGGCGGTCAATTTGATCAAAGAATTCTACCCATGGCGGTCAATTTGATAAAAAGAACTCTACTCATGGCGGTCAATTTGATCAAAGAACTCTACTCATGGCGGTCAATTTGATCAAAGAACTCTACTCATGGTGGTCAATTTGATCAAAGAAATAGTTTGACACTCCCTAGCATAGAACAGGGACACAAATATTGGTTGAGAATATTAACTCTGGCTGGACAACATTTATTTCTATGGTAAAAATTTCCACTGGGAGTGATACCGATAGTAGTGCTCACACCCGCTCGGTGGCTGCTCGCTATACGTTTGCCTCAATGGATGCAAACCCAAGTCACCCAGGCCGCTGCCGTCAGCAGTTCTGGCGATAGTAGCGTTCAGTGGATGAGATGCTACCAGCACTCCGTTAATAATATTAATATAATGTATTAATATAACATAGCACTTATAACCACATTAAATTAGCTAATCTAATTATATCAAGATATTTAAATGCTGTGTTAAGAAAACAAAATATGTAGCAATATCACATTCTGCAATATATCCTCCATAGGTATGTATGTTCTCGTGGTCACCCTAGATAATAGACGATTTCCACAACCAAACTGCCCTCTGGTGGCAATGGCAGGAAATCATGTTATGGGTAGCAACTCACAGCACATCACCCATGGACACAGTTTCTTGAAGAATGTCCGCGACCAACCTGCCCTCTGATGGCAGTCGCAAGAACTGATATGACCGCTTGGATCTTGTGACTGTGCAGTATATTCTGTGGAAAAGGTATATTAGATGATTTCCACGACCAACCTGCCCTCTGATGGCTGTTTGTTTGTTTGTTGTTGTTTTACATCCTAACAACATCTAAGGTCATATCAGGACGGGTACCGCCTTGTGACAGTGCACACTCATGGCGACTTTATAGTGCTGCCCCACTGGAAAACCAGGCCGCCAGCACCATGACCTGATCATCCTCACATTATCCTGACACTGAGCCAACCAGTCCTTGCCCTACCTTAATAATGCCGAGTGCCAGGCTAGGAAGCAACAAGTATACATTTTTAAGTCATTGGTTTGAATCGTCCAGGGTTCGAAACCCACGACCCCACGATCTACCAACACAGGAGATGGACGCTCTAACTCATTCGGCCATCCCGTCTGGTCCGCCCTCTGATGACAAAAATACATGTGATCGATAGCATATGACTACACAATATATTCTGTGAAAAAGGTATATTAGAGGAAGCATATGACTACACAGTATATTCTGTGAAAAAGGTATATTAGAGGATTTCCACGACCAACCTGCCATCTTAATGGCATCTCAATGGCAAGAACTGATGTTATGCGTACCAGCTCTCAGTGCAGTGTGTCTTGTGAAAAAGGACTATTGTAGGGGATTTTTATCAAAGAACTTGCACCCTGATTGCAGTGGGCAAGAACTAATACTATTCTGGATGCTCATCCTGCAGTATTTTTGATTAAAACGGTATAATAGAGGATTTCCACCACCAACCTGCCCTTTTGTTGGCAGTGGCAAGATCTGGTGTTATAGGTAGCAGCTCACTTTGCAACAGGCTCTGTGAAAAAAGGTCTATTATCCCATTCAGAGGACAAGAATTTCATTTACTCCCTGTTCAGAAGGTTGGTTGGTTATTGGATTTTTCGTCCTGGCAACATCTAAGGTCATATCAGGATGTGTACCGACTTGTGACAGTGCACACTCATCGCGACTTTATAGGCTGCCCCACTGGGAGACCAGGCCACCGGCACCATGACCCAATATCTCACTCAGTCATATTATCCTGACACTGACCTAACCAGTCCAGGTGCTATCCTATTAAATGCAGAGCACCAGGCTAGGAAGTGACAAGTATCAATTTTATAAGTCATTGGTTTGACTCGGCGGGGAAGCAAACTCCTGACCTTCGGCACGCGAGGCCAACGCTCTACCGATTCAGAGATCGCGCCCGGTGTGTTGTTCAAAAGGTACTGTCTCCACTATGAAGATGTAAGGTATATGTTAGCGTGACAGTATATCCTCCATATCTGAATAGTCTATTCATGTAGTGTCTGTGTGTATGGGAAGGGGGTGGGGGGGTGGGTGAGGAGTGTGTGTAGAGGGACGGTCCCACAGTCCATTGTTAAAGAAAGGAGCGTGGCTTATATACATGGTCGACATAAAGGCAGGAAGGCCACATAGAGGAACTGACTGTCATTCATCGAGATGTCATTCATCACCTCAACTAATCCTACAGAAACGGGAGAGACTCAATTTTGCAGTCGATATTTGGTGAATAACGCACTGACATGGCTTCAGTGAATGTTAACTTATCGAGTAGACGTCCATGTAAATGATCTTTTCGCTCCCATTCAACTGAAAATATTTGACTTTTCCTTTGGTTGAATTTACACCCATGTGCACTAGCCATCCAATCAGCATGACCAGACTGGATGGCCGAATGAGTTGAGCGTCCGTCTCCCGTTTTGGGAGATCGAGGGATCCAAACCCATGGGTTCATGGGTTCGAATCCTGATCGAGTCAAACCGATGACTTAAAAATTGATACTTGTCGCTTCCTCGCCTGGCACTCAACATTATTAGGATAGGGCAAAGACTGGTTGGCTCAGTGTCAGGATAATGTGACTGAGTGGGATATCAGGTCATGGTTCTGGTGGACTGGCCTCCCAGTGGAGCAGCACTATAAAGTCACCATGAGTGCGTACTGTCACAAGTCGGTACCCGTTCTGATATGACCTCAGATGTTGCTAGGACGTAAAACAACAACAAAACAAACAAAATCCTTCCACATGGCAACCCAACAAGCGTTCTTTACCGGTTCGGTTAGGGGCCGACATGTGGAAAGTGCATCGCTCAGCAATATGGCAGGTGTTAAGAACCTCAATGAGACACAGCAGTGGGTGGGGGGGGGGGGGGAGACGCAGGTAACACAAAGTGGATAGAACATCTGGCCAAATCTCCTCCATGGTGCAATGGGCGGGCCCTGGTGGGCTGTTTGGGAACTACTAGTCATAATAGATGGTTACCGGACAGATGAAGTAGATGGCCAAATCAGTTGAGCGCCCACTTTCCGTGTGGCAGGTCGTGCGGTTTGAAGCCGTGGGGTTCAAATATTCAAACTAATGACTTAAAAATGTATACTTGCCGAGTATCTAGCCTGGTGTTCTGCATTAGTAAGTTACGGTAAGGAGCAGTTGGAATGAGGAAGACCAATTGTCCGCGATTGAAATTCGCCGCACTTAATAAATGGATGTAATAATAATAATAAAATAATAATTTTGATAATAAACACTAACAATAGCTACTGAACCAACACTACTGACTGAACCAACTTATCCTCAGCTTTTCATTTAATTAATCGATGTTCGCCTTCTCAAATAGAATTGTTGTTTGTTTGTTGTTGTTTAACGTGCTAGCAACACTGACGTACTAATATGATATCTTATTAGATTCGACTTGCATTTAAAGCTGCATAGTCCGATGAACCATCAAATTTTCAAAACCAAAGCAATTATCTCAATTTGATTCTACATATCTGACTTAGATAATGACGCTACTTGTTAAACGGGTGTTGCCACATAAAAGCGAATCCAGAGGCAATTTAATAGAACTTGTTACTGTTCTGGTTTGGTGTCAGAGTTTTGGCAAGCTTGCCGAAATTAATTTGACATATTTGCTCTTCAAATATTTCAAAACTTAGCCATTTAAAATAAAAGTTAATTCCAACCAAAGTAAGGGATGCTATGCCGATCAATTGAATATATTTATCTCAGAAAAATGGTAGAAATTCAAAACCATCGGACTATGAAACTTTAAGTAAATTGAATTTAAGCCTAATCATGCGTAACATATAGAAATCTGTGCAGTAGGATCACCGGATGTGTCAAACTAATGTCCAGCAGGCCATCCAATTAGCGGCTGGGGATTTCGCTGTCTGACCACTTGTTTGTGGCCGGAAGCTTTTCGAGCGCTGTTTCCATTCTGCCCAGTTTTGCGCTCTCAGCGCAAATATTAGTTGAATGATGCGGAAATAACACCGAGGAAAAAGGTTGGTTGATTTGCAGTTTGACTTCCTGGCTACATCTAAGGTCATCAGGACGCGTACCGACTTGTGACAGTGCACACTCATGGTGACTTTATAGTGCTGCCATACTGGGAAATCTGGCCACCACACCCCTGACCCAATAACCCACTCAGTCACATTATCCTGACACTGAGCTAACCAGTCCTTGCCCTATCCTATTAATGCCGAACGCCAGGCAAGGAAGCGACAAGTATCAATTTTTGGTTTGACTTGACTAGGAAACGAACCCCTGATCTTCCCCGCACGGGAGGCCTGCGCTCTACCGATTCGGCCAGTTTGATTCACTGGTGCGGATGTAGGCGTCGAACGCGCACTTCCTGTTTTCGGTTTGCGCAGGCGCAGTGCACCACAGTACACAGTCCGCAGTCCACAGTGCGCCGGGCCCACCGCCCCGCCCACCGCCCCGCCCACCGTCCCGCCCACCGCCCCGCCCACGCCAGTCCAGCCTCCAGGGCGTAGTCCACGCCGCACGACCCTAGCACCTGCAGCACGCAGCGAGTGGTTTGGGTTTTATGTTCTACCAAGATTGGAGGGAAGAGCTGAGGGAAGAGGTGAAGGAAGAACCTCTCCAGACCTCTCCCCTTCCTCCTCCCTCCCTCTCTCGCTACCCTCCCTTCCTTTCTCGCTTCCCATTCTCCCTTCCTTCCCTCCCTCTCCTCCTGCTTCTCCCTCGTTCCTCCACTCCTCCCCCCCCCCATCCCTCTTTCCCTCTCTCTCTTCCTTCCCTCCGTCCTCCCCCGCCTCCCTCACATCTTTCGCTCCCTCCCACCCTCCCTCCCTACGCCCCTCCCCCCTCTCTTCCACCCTCCCTCCCGCCCCTCCCTTCCCCATTTCCCTCCCTCCCTCTCTTCCCACCCCACCATTCCCTCCCTCCATCCCCTACATCCTCTCTCTTCCACCCTCCCTTCCCTCCCTCAATTCCCTCCCTTCCTCTCCTCTCTTCTACCACCATTCTCTCTCTCCCCATCCTCCCTTCTGTCCTTCGATCTCTCTCTCTCTCCCCCTCCTTCCCATCCCATCCTCCCCTGCCTTTTCTTTCCTTCCCGCCCATTCTTCCCATCCCTTCCTCCCTCCATACCCTCCTACTCTCCCCCTCGCTCCCTCTCTCCCTTTCTTACCATCCCTACACTGTTGCGGGTTGGTGTGGGTGGTGGGGGGGCCCTCCCCCCTCCCTCTGTCCTTTACTCTTTCCCTCCTTCCCCTCCCCTCCCTTCCTCTCTTCCTCCCTTCCCCTTCGTCCCCCTTCCCCATCCAAATCCCCTTCCCCTTGCTTTCCCTCCCTCACCTCCTTCCATCCCTCCATCCCATTCACCTTCTCTCCCCACATTGGCTAGCCCGTGTCCCACGAGGGGTGGGGGCATGGGGCGAGCGAGGGGTGGGGGTGGGTCTGGGCTCTGAGTTGGGGGTTGCGGGGGTGTGTGGGGGGTGGGGGGGGGCAGATGGGCGCTGCTGGGAGCAGACCCTAATTAAAGGGCGAAGATACCGTCTGGCACCAAGATAGATAGACGTGGACGGGGCGGCACCTAAATGTGTTGTTAGTGCTGGCAATCCACCCTCACTGACATTTAGGTACACCGGTGCTGGATCCTTCTCACAACCATTAGGATGCTGTTACTACTACTACTTCCCCCACTACTCCCCCCTCCACACACACATCTTACTACTGCCATTACTACAGCAACTACTGCCACTGCTGCAACTACCTACCAATGCTGGCAATTCTGAGCTTCCAAATTTGTGCTTTTTAAGGGGTTGATTTACAGGTTTTCCAGTTTTGTTTGCCATATGTTTAAAAAGGAATTTATTTCTTCGTTGGAACCCATCTTTGGAACCCATCTTTGAGGGACTTTTCACTTTCCCACTACAACTACTATGACTACAACTACAGTGAAACCTCTCCAATCGACCACCTCCATAGATCGACCACTCCCCTATATCGGTCATCGACACAGTCACCGACATTGCAAGTGGTGGTGGTAGGGTGGAGGGAGGAAGGGGAGGTTGGCAGCTGGAGGAGACCACGTGATCACGTGACAGGTACTAATAGAGCCACCTGTATTGTGACCTGGGTTCATCACTTGCTATCCGGACCACACTTCGTCCACACCTGTTTCTATCTCCTCTCCGCTGGCCTTGCTCCTCCTTGATTATGTCTGAAAAGAGTTCCAGGAGGGGGAGCCCGCCAGCATTTCACTTTCTACTCTTAGTCTGTCTGTGTCTTTGGCTCGCCGGCTGGTCACCATAGAGCAAATACACATGGTCCTTTGACTCAACTCTCCTCATTTCTCTTTCCTATACTCTACCCTTTATTTTTCTCCCAGGCCTACTTCTCCCCCTGATCAAGGGAGTTTTTTGCTTGGGTGGGGCCCTTTACCTTATTGTTTCTCTCGCTTTGTTCTTGTTGCTAGAACCGCTGGACCCATCTTTACCCGTCCCTTCCTCCTAAACCCTTGCTGCTGTTGACTGGATACGCGTGCTCTGCTACCGCCGGACCGGAGAGATTCGAGACATCCCCAGCTTTACAACCGTCCCTACTGAAAATGAATCTTCAACCAAAGATTGGACCGATTTATCCGGGACTTTCTATATTGCTGCAGTTCTCCAGCCGTTAACCATTGTAAGGTTACGAACAACCCCAAAAGCAAGCAATGTGACCTGGGTTGTAATGACAATAAAGCAAGCCGTCAATTTCCGATTGCTCGGTGGTTATAGGACTCGGCATATTTCATCTAGCAGTGCCTAACCACCCCCACCCCCACCCCCACCCCCACCTCCACCTATTCACTCCCACCCCGTTACCCAGTCACCCCGTCACCCACTACCCTCACAACCTCCGCAGTAGCTGACAGCTTCCTTTCCCCCTTCCCTCTTCCCCTTCCCTCCCCTCACTCCCCAGCACCCCTCCCCCTTCATCCATCCCCTTTTCCTCCTCCCCCTTCCCCCTTCCCCTTCACCTTCCCCTCCCCTCTTCCCCCTTCACCTTCCCCTCCCCCTCCCCTCTTCCCCCTCCCTATTCTGCCTTCCTCTTTCCCCCCTTCCCTTCCCCCTTCATCCATCCCCTTTTTCACCTCCCCCTCCCCTCTTTCCACCTTTCCCTCCCCCATTCCTCCTTCCCCATTCCTTTTCCCCCTTCCCCCTTCCCCCTTCATCCATCCCATTTTCCCCTTCCCCCTCCCCTCTTTCCCTCTTCACCTTGGGCCTCCCACTTCCCCCTCTCCCCCCTCCCACTTCCCCCTTCCCCATTCTCTCTACTCCCTTCTCCCTTCTCTCTTCCCCCTCCCCTCTTCCCTCTTCCCTCTTCCCTCTTCCCCCTAACCAGGCGCGGTGGCCGAATCGGTAGAGCACAGGTGTCGCATGCGGAAGATCGCGAGTTCGGTTCCGGGTCGAGTCAAACCAATAACTTAAAAATTGATACTTGTCGGTTCGTACCCTGCTGCTCGGCATTATTAGGATAGAGCAATGGCTGGTTAGGTCGGTGTCAGGATAATGTGACTGAGTGGGATATCGGGTCATGGTGCCCATGGCCTGATTTCCCAGTGGGGCAGCACTATATAACCGCCATGAGTGCGTACTGTCACAAGTCGGTGCCCGTCCTGATATGACCTTAGATGTTGCTAGGATGTAAAACAACAAACAAAACATCCCCTAACCTCCCACCTCACTACTGTTACTCCATCTCTTCCCCATGACCCCTCCCCCCCCCCACCTCACTCTTCATTGTTACCCCTCTTCCTTTCTCTCACTCCGACTTATCCTCACACCTTACACTTACCCCATCTCCACCCCATTTCTAACGCCATTGCCTCCTCTACTAACCCCCACCCCACCTCACGCATACTCCATACCCGCCACCACTCTCACCCCTCTCACCTCCTTACCCCCCAACCTACACCCCATCACCCCCACGATATAGCGATACAGCGATATAGCGAATGGTAGACAGGAAGTGTGAACACTTATTTGTCTCTCATTTTTTTTTTTGGTACATTAGTTGTCCCAAGCAGGGGAAATCCCAGTCACAGACGACTGGTCTTCCCCACTCCACTGCTGGTCGATAGAAAGCCCGAGCCTACACTTTTACCGACCCAAGGGATTTTTAACCTCCCACACCACATAGACATGGTATGAGAGCAACCGGCCTTTGATGACGCTGTAAGTTATACACAGCGGTGGAAATCCAAATTGGCAGAGCTGGGGGCATGGGGAATCGAACCGCCGACCCTCAGATTAGGAGTCTGACCTAGAAAAAAGTCAGACACTCTAACCACTCCGCCACAGAGAACCCATCTATAGCGATATAGCGATATAGCGATATAGCGATATAGCGAATGGTAGACAGGAAGTGTGCCATTCTCTCATCCCTTCACCCCTCTCATCCCGCCACCCTCTCATCCCCTCACCCCTGCTCCATCCCTGCACACCCCCACCCCCTATGCCTCATGGATCGCTCGCCGCTGGAGACCATTTAGCTATTGATTCACACACAAATTATCGCCAAACCAATCTTGTGTCGGTTTCTACTTTGGCGAATTTCACAATTCGCGATTGATGACGCTGTTAATAAATGATAGTAACAGTGTTGTCATATATTAATAATATATAATATGTGACAACAGGAGGGATGGCCGAATGAGGTAAGCGCCCGCTTCCCACTTTGGAATGTCTGACCCTGCCTGAATCGAAATCACTGACTTAACAATTTATACTCGTCGCCACCTAGCCTGGCATTCGGCATTGCTAGGATAGGGCAAGGAGGAGTGCAATGAGGAAGACCAATTGTCCGTGATTGAAATTTCTTCCTCGCCGAATCAATGAATGTAACAACACAACAAAACAAGTTTAAATAATTTACAGATTTATTAAGGTATATTCTGGAATTATTTTTTAATCTCTTTTTTTCTCATTCTCTTAAAATATTGTTAACTCTGTGCTTTCATGTATGATACAATAGTAGTGTGTAGGCTTATCTAAAAGAAGTACTTTGCTAGAAAGTAAGGCATAAAGATAAATGAAATAAAGGCATTTCTGGGCTCATTCTCCCCCTCCCCCCTCCATCTTCCCTTCCCCTCCCCCTCTCCCTGCCCCTCTCCCTCCCCCTCTTCCTCCCCCTCTTCCTCCCCCTCCCCTCTCCCTCCCCCTCTCCCTCCCCATCTACCTCCTCCGCCCCTCACCTTCCCCCTCCCTCTCCCCCTCCCCCCACCTTCCCCCTCCCTCCCCCCCCATTCCCCCATTCCCCTCCCCCTCCCCTCCCCCTCCCCCTCCTCCCCCCTCACCCTACTGCTCCCCTTCCCCCTCCCTCTGCCTTACCACCTACCCTCTCCCCCTCCCCCCTCCCCTCCCCTCCACTACCCTCCTCTCCCCTTCCCCTCCCTCTCCCCCCTCACCCTACTGCTCCCCTTCCCCCTCCCTCCCCTTCCCCCCCTCCCATTCCCCTTCCCCTTCCCCTACCCCTCCCCTCCCCTGCCCCCTCCCCTCCCCTCCACTCCTCCTCCCCCTTCCCCTCCCTCTCCCCCCTCCACCCTACTGCTCCCCCTCCCTCCCCCCTCCCTCTGCCCTTACCACCTCCTCCTCCCCTCCCCCCTCCCCCTCCCCCCCCCCTCCCCCTCCTCCCGGCCTTAGATATGGAAGCTTTCATTGCTTATCTACAAAGCAATTGATCAAAGCTGCCTAATCCGATGAAAGAATCACGTGTTCGAAATCAAACCCCTTACCTAGATGTTATCCTGCATGTCGAACTTAGCGGTGCAAATCATGAAACGTTTATTGCTACATAAATAGACAACTAAGTCTATTTAAGGGAACCTGTCACGAATAAAAGAAGAACACATGCTTAGCTTTAATGAACACATACGCACACACATATGTATGTGTTCAGACACACAGAGCGAGATGTAACTCAGGCGGTAGAGTGTTCACCTCTGAAGGTGTGGGTCATCCGATCGATCCTGCTCAGTGGACATATTTGCAGATGGAGCTATTTTCTGTTCCAACCAATGGTCCGCAAGTGGTTCATCAAAGGTTGTGGTATGTGCTCTGTTGTAATATAAAAGACCCCTTGCTGCTTATCGGAAAGAGGAGCCTATGTGATGGCAGCAGGTTTCCTCCAAAGAAATATATCTCAATGATCATATGTTTGACGTCCAATAGCCGATGATTAAAATCAATGTGCCCTAGAGGCGGCGTTAAATGAAATAATCTTTTATTTTTACATTCGCTCCCATTTATACACATACATATGTACACACTCAAATGCACACATATTCACACCATCACATATACATGTACACAAACACATGCACACATATGCACAGGTATGCACACACTCCCACACATTTCCATACATGGACACACATAGACATGGGCACATGTACATTGACACACAGGCACACGCACATTGTCACACAGGCACACACACATTGACACACATGCACACGCACATTGACACACAGGCACACGCACATTGACACACATGCACATGCACATTGACACACAGGCACACGCACATTGGCACACGCACATTGACACACAGGCACACACATTGACACACAGGCACACACACATTGACACACAGGCACACGCACATTGACACACAGGCACACACATTGACACACAGGCACACACACATTGACACACAGGCACACGCACATTGACACACATGCACACGCACATTGACACACATGCACACACACATTGACACACAGGCACACACACATTGACACACAGGCACACACACATTGACACACAGGCACACGCACATTGACACACAGGCACACGCACATTGACACACAGGCACACGCACATTGACACACGGGCACACACATTGACACACAGGCACACGCACATTGACACACAGGCACACACACATTGACACACATGCATATGCACACAGAGACGCCACATTCCTCCACACTCACGAATATACCCACCCACATCCACACTTCCACACACTCCCACCCATGCACACACCCACAGACATATGCACACGCACACATGTGCACACGCACAGACACATGCGCACACTCTATGTACTTTCCACACCAGGTAGACACATAAGCCCTGTTCACACACACAACTTTAGGCCGAAGTAGACAAGGCGAACTAGGCGTGAAAGTGTGTCGAGTACACACATCCAGTACTTGGGGCAGTTTAATGCAGAAATTGATATCTGTGCATCAGCACGTCCATACTAACCAGCGCCAGTTTCGGTTAGTCGACGTCACCATGAGAGAGTGTGGGTTCGACCTAGATATGTATGGACTGAATCATATTGTTTTGGAACGGTCAAAACTTCTGCTGGGCAGTGAAAACCTAAAAATAAATGATGAAAAAAATATCTGTGCATAGCTAGCGGTTTCATAGACCAAAATATATAATATGCACTTTTGCTCGACTGGAAAATCAACAAACTCAGCGCTCGACTGCGCATGCGTGTGACGTGCTGAAGTAAACCGCTACCGTCCACACATGCAAGATAGGCCGACTTAAGCTAGTTCGCTTCATATAAACCACCTCGCGACGTGGTGTACTTGAGGCAAACTAGATGAATCGACTTAGCCCTAATTCACTTCAGCGTCGCGTCCATACGACCAATGTGAGTCGACTTAGATAAGGTGAACTAGTTGAGGCGACTTAATGCCCGTCTGTGACCAGGGCTCGTATGCATGACGCGGTGTTAGCTTACACTCGGTGTGTTTGCACTATCACCACTCCTTGCGTACTGAGTTTTCGCCGCTAACCTAGAAATCCCCGCCAAAACCAGTTTTGGAGCACTACCACCGCGTCATGCATATGGCCCCAGGGCTATTGACACATGCACCCTCCATCCCCACCTCCACCCCCACCCACGCACCCTACACAACCAGGTGCACCGAGCGCGGTGGCCTAATCGGTAGAGCGTGGGCCTCGCGTGCGGAAGGTCCGGAGTTGGGTTCCCGTTCGAGTCAAACGAATGACTTATAAACTTGATAATTGTCGCTTCCTACCCTGCCGCTTGGCATAAATAGGAAATAGGATAGGGCAAGGACTGGTTAGCTCAGTGTCAGGATAATGTGACTGAGTGGGATATTGGGTCATGATGCTGGCAGCATGATTTCCTAGTGGGGCAACACTATAAAGTCACCAAGAGTGCACACTGTCACAAGTCGATGCCCATCCTAATATGACCTGCGATGTTTCCCGGATGTAAAACTCCAACAAACAAACAACCAGGTGCTCCCCCCCCCCCCCCACACACACGTCAACACTCCAACCAACAGAAACCCCACGCACCCCCGTCCTGATATGACCGTAGATGTTGCCAGGACGTAAAGCTCCAACAACCAACCCCCCCACTCCCCCCCCCCCTCCCCCCCACCCCAGCCACACACACCGAGCTGTTTAACTATAGAGCCGGTGTTGACACCGTTGATGATCCGTTGCTATGGTAACGCCGCGTTTGTCCTGGTTTGGCTTTGGCTGGTTTCTGATCTTCACTGACATAGGCTACTCGATACAGACAGCCTCTCTATGGCTGCCAACTGTCTCTCCGCCCTCCCCCACAAAAGGAAACTTTGTTTTATTTATTGACGCCTCTAGAGCACATTGATTTTTATCATCAGCTATTCGATGTCAAACTTATGGTCATTCTGACATTACAAAAAAAAGAAGAAACCTGCTGCCGCCACATAGGCTACTCTTTCCAATAAGCAGCAAGGGGTCTTTTGTATGCACTTTCCCACAGACAGGTCAGCACATACCACAACCTTTGAAATAAGCAGCAAGGGGTCTTTTGTATGCACTTTCCCACAGACAGGTCAGCACATACCACAGCCTTTGATGAACCAGTTGTGGACCACTACCCATCCTTCCCCAGTATATACCATGACCTGATACCCCACTCAGTCACATTATCCTGACACTGAGCCAACCAGTCCTTGACATATCCTAATAATGCCAAGTGCCTGGCTAGGAATCAACAAAGTATCAATTTTTAAGTCAGTGGTTTGGCTCGACCAGGGTTTCCCACGATCTATCAACTATCCCACTATCAACTCATTCCGCCATCCTGTCTGGTCAGGGAATTTGGACCTGAATGTTAAAATGAGCAGTTCAGGCGCCAAACCCCGTAAGTGTCAAAACAAAAATTCAGACACACCTCGAGTCAAACCTTCAAAAGGTTGATTTTTTTACATAAATATTTTTGATTGTTCATTGCTCCATAACAATTTGATAACAATAGAAGTGGAATAAGTGACAATTAAAAATCTTTCATTTTAATTCAAATCTGTTATTTTAATTCAACTCTTGGATTGGGATTTACGGATTACGGGAGGGCATAGGAAAGGTTGAGGAAGGAACGAGGGAAGGATGGAGAAGGAGATAGAAAAGGGGAGATGGCAGAAAGAGAGGGGAAGAAGGGAGGGGCATGGTAGAGGGAGGGAAGAAAGGGGAGGGTGAAGGGGGAGGTCATAAAGGGAAGGATGGCGAGAATGTGGGGTAAGGGAAGGGAAGAAGGCGAGGGGTAAAGGAAGGGGGGTGTTGTTGTGGGAGGAGGGGGGAACAGGGGTGTGGGAGAACAGGGAGGGCGGGGCAAGGTGGAACTAGTGGCATTTGATTCCTTAAGGCCCTGTCACATTACGATGTTTCGTCCGGCGTGCCGCCAACGCGCAAAATATGATCAACGCGTCGAGAAACGTCCAACTTTTCGGCGTTTCGGGGAGTAGTTTGACGGGCCGCAGCGTGTTAGTAGCGTGCTAATAGCGTGTTATTAGCGCGCCGTCAACGGTCTCGACATGGCGGCCGGGAAAAACCCAAACAAAGGGTCAACACGCGCCAACAACATGCCAAGAAGTGCCAGCAACACTTCCACACCCGCCATCAACACGTCCACATGCGGCAACAACATGTCCACACCTGCCATCAACATGTCCACACGCGCCAACAACACATCAACACGCGCCAGCAACACATCCACACCCGCCATCAACACGTCCACACGCGCCACCAACACGTCCAACGTGTGGCGAAACGCTGGCGCTACGCCAATAGGTCGACCACTACACTTCCGTGAAACGTTATCGATGCATTGGCGAAAAATCCCCAGCGTTGATCGACGTTGATCAATGTGGTTCGAGCGGGCCGGCAACGCGCTGGTAACGTGTGTCGACGTCCTGCAAACGCGCCCGTAACGCGCGATTCAACACGCGTCGGCGCGCGTCGAAAGTTTTGTGCAAGCACAAAACCTCGACGCGGCCCGACGCGTGCCAACGTGTGGGTCCAAACGTTGCTGGCACTCAACGTGTACCGACATGTACCGACGCGCCGCTAACGCGTTCGTAACGCCCCGTTAACGCGTCCTGACGCGTCCCGACGTTTCGCCCAAAAAGGCAACACGTCGGCACGCGTCGAAGCGCGTTCGTGAGAAACGTCATAATGTGACAGGGCCTTTATGCGTGCAAACATAGAAAACAACCTTTCATTCATGTTTCTATCTTGTCTAGTTGCGAAAATATCAGGAACATAGATTTTCTCTGACTTAGTGGCAGCCATCTTGGATTTAGCCTCATAGCACAAATTGCTCAAAGGTGACATAATGTCCCACGTTAGTTTCTGAATATATATCTCCTAAACATCAATAATCAACAATAAAAAAAAAGTGTTGGACTTAAAAACAAGGTTCCATGGTACCTCTGCTGGACTATGGAGGGGTGAGGAAAGGTGGGTGAGGAAGCAGGAATGGACGCAGCAGGGGGTGCAAAGACAGGGCTG
>CM059199.1:69565908-69618860 GCA_030323885.1 Branchipolynoe longqiensis | reverse complement strand
TATATATATATATATATATACACACACAAATATACGTACATATACGAAGATATGGAATTCAAGGCTATTTCAAGGATTTCAAGGCTGTTTTTTTCCCAGGTATTCAAGACTATTTTCATTTGGATTTCAGGAAATAAACTAAAATGGTGAATGGTGAATGGCGATTTCAAACTAATTTAGATCAGTGAGGACAGTTTAATGGAATGTAATGCTTTTCAAAACTAATTAACCAAAATAGGTTAAACTCAAGGCTCTTCAAGGTCTTGAAATGGGGAAATGAAGACTTTTCAGGCCCCGTAAGAACCGTGTAGACCCAGAATGTTGAGAAGTGTGGGCTTGAATTACGTTCTAGGCACATTTCCCATTTCCATCATCGCCAAGACACTAAAGTATGATGTAATTAACGTATATTATGATAGATGTCAAAATCACGAGTGCCCTGAGCGATTGATCGCTTGGTTGTTGCTTTACGCCGTCTCGGCAGCATAGGCCATATTCACCACGATGAAAAAAAAGAAGAAAAAGAAAACCCTACATTACTAGGGATGATAACAGTTTCAGGCACACACAAAAAAGCGGAGATTATTACCCCGACATCAAATTTCCGTCCTAGAGGCTAGCTCCCGTATCCCCATCATATAGAAAAAAAATGCCCCCAGGCTGTAAACAAAATCCGGAAATCTGCTTTAAAACGGGAAAATATCATCCCTGAAATTTTGAAAACAAAAATACTCTTCTATCTGAGTTTCAACTACAAGATCGCCAACATCATCGCAAGGCAATGATCGGCAGTGAAAGCGTCCTATGGAGATGGATCGGCCGCAAGGGGAGGGGGGGGGCGCTACAAGGTCACACTGCCCAGGACACCGACCGGAAGTCTGATGTAGCACTTCCGGTCAAAGTGGTAGCTGATTCCCGGACGGCGGTGGTAAAGGCTCAAATTGAAAATCTTTACAGTTTTTTGTTTTTTGTTTTTGTGTGATGAATTTATTTACCCTGCTCATTACGGATAAGTGGGTTAACACTTGTTTTCACCGCTGGGCAGCACTAGTCCAATTTGATTTAAATCTTTTGAATTTAGTTTTTTTAGTAATAATTTAGGTTTTCTTGCTTGTTATATGGTTTTTTTGGTGGTTTTTTTTGGTCCATTAGTTGATTAAGCAGGGGAAATTTCAGTCATAGACGACTGGTCTTCCTCATTCCACTATTGGTTGATAGAAAGCCCGAGCCTACACTTTTACCGACCCAAGGAATATTTATCCTCCCACACCACATAGACATGGTATGAGAGCAACCGGCCTTTGATGACACTGTAAGTTATACATAGCGGTGGAAATCCAAATTGGCAGAGCTGGAGGCACGGGGAATCGAACCGCCGACCGTCAGATTAGGAGTCTGACCTAGAAAAAAGTCAGACACTCTAACCACTCCGCCACAGAGAATGTTTGAAACTGTTTGTAGATTACAAACAGTCCAAAAATCCAGCTTTCACTTTGTCGCCAGCCAAAGCTTCAGCTGTGTGAAGAGAGACTATTTGTGTGGGTGGATATATATAAATATATATATGTGCTGTATAAGAATTATACAAGTATAATAACCCGGAATTCCATACTTGCTCCTCACCTCCACCCGCCAGTAATCGGGTAGGGGAGCCTTGGACCAGTCATCTACTGCTCCAACCTACTCAACCTTAGCTCTGATGGTGGCGCCACCGCTCGCCTCTGCTCATTAACCTAATTAACTTACTGCCAACAATTATATATAGAAATATTGTTATCCTAGCCAGAGGAATAAATGCCAACCGAATTATATGTTGTCTTCTATTTTGTTGCTGTAGCCCGAGTCTATATATATTACATACAAGTGATGTATAAGAAGTATACGAGTATAAGGGCGCGAAAGGGATTGTTCCCTATATGATAACCCATATTCTAAAATATTCCGATAAAACACATTGGTGGGGAATGTGAAATGGGCTATAAAGGAATACAAATGGTCTATAAAGGTAAATGATGTATAGGGCCAGGTGCATGAATGTATTTATGTAGTTGCTGGTGTCTCTTTACTTGTAGTCAATAGTCATTGCGTATTAAATAGATAGTGTGAGAGGGGCACTATTGTTAGTGTGGAAGGGGCTCAAGAGCTATACTCACTACCCCCTCCCCCCCAGATGTTAGCACCGATCACCACACACACAGCTCAGGCTGGTGCAGGCCAAGTAGCCACACTGCATGGTGGTGGGTTGATCACAGTAGCCATGGTGACACAAGAATGCTTACTGTTCATTGGTGGACCTAGAAATGCTTGTTGTTGATTGGAGAACACGGTCAGGTGGTATGCCATATCGGATCCATGTACCACTATATAATAATAAACCTGAGGGTACAAGCTGTCACTCTACTTTCACTCTTTATACTCTTCCTTTCTCTCCTTGTCTGTATTGATTTCCTGTTAGCCTGCCGCCACAACTACAGCTGCCAGACGACGACTTTACAATATGTTGTGTACTACTTTATGGGTGACCCCTTTGCACAGTTGGGGCAGATGACACCACCACCCCCCGAACACTACCTCATACCAGTGGTGCGAAATACTGTCAGTTACCCGCGATTGAAATGTCCCCTGCTTAACCAACTAATGTACCCTAAACAACAATTAACAAAAAAATGCAAGCTCGTTATGGTAAAAAGGAACTAGGTGGACGGATCCCTGACGTCATATAATTGTGGGTGTCCTCTCCGTCACATGACACCCCCTCCCCCAGTCGGCTCACTAACAGATAACGAATTGTGTCCCTTTAATTAAACATTTATAATTCATTAAAGTAGTAATGCTGCCTACAAACGCCGCGTGGTGCACAGCTCACCCACACCCACCACATCACTCCTTTTATTTGATTTATTAATATTAATATTTATTTTTAGCTCACACAGCGGAGTAATTAGGAACACAAATGCCTCATTTCGAGGCTATTATGAAAGAGAGGCGCATCTCTATGCATAGCATTGACCCCTGGAGCGCCCCCTGTTAACAGATAAAAGCATTTATGTCCCCCCCGACCTAATTCAGCGGTCCATTTGTGGGAGTTAGCGACACTGGGGCGAGGGGCGGGGCGGGGCGGGGCGGGGCGGGGGGCGGGGCGGTGCTATCTATTCCCTGATTTCATGAAGATAGAATATTATTACTTTTTCTATATCAGAATGACGATGAAAATATTCACATGCACATGTTATGTATAATCATAATAATAATAATAATAATAATAATAATAATAATAATAATAATAATAATAATAATAATAATCATCATCACACATATATTTATATAAATAATGGCTAAATTTTGAGATATTTGAAGTTCAAACATACAAATTAATTTTTGGCAAGCATGCCAAAACTCTGACCCGATAGGCTTTAGTAGTAACAGGTTCTATTCAATTGCCTTAGCGTTCCCTTCTGGGTGGCAACACATGCTTACTAAGTGCACCAATGTCTAAGCTGACGGTTCTCGGTGTGTTAGCACCTCGTTCTCACTCTCCATGTATGGCAGCCATGTTTTCAACAGACGACTAAGACTGTCAGCTGGCGGCTGTAGAATCAAATCTAAATAATTGCTTTGGTTTTGAAAATTGGATGATTATCGGACTATGCAGCTTTAAAAACTCCCTTCAATCTGTCACTAAGAACTCTTTATAGTGGTGTCAGTGGCGTTGTATTTTGACAGCAGTGTTTTAAGGCCGGAGTCAGACCGTAACAAAGTACAACAAAGGACTCTGCGGCTTTAAACACCCCGTTCAATCCGTAAGGACTCTGTCTAGTGGTGTCGGTGGCATTGTATTTTGACAGCTGTGTTCTAAGGCCGGAGTCAGACCGTAACAAAGTACAACAAAGGACTCTGCGGCTTTAAACACTCCCTTCAATCCGTCACTCAGGACTCTGTCTAGTGGTGTCAGCTGCCTTCTATTTTGACAGCTATGTTCTAAGGCCGGAGTCAGACTGGAACAAAGTACAACAAAGGACTATGTGGCTTTAAACAATGCCGCCAGCCGACAGTTTTAGTCGTCTGCTGAAAACATGGCCACCATACACGGAGAGTGAGAACGAGGCGCTGACACACCCAAGAACCGTCCACACTTTTTAAATGGAACAGAAAATGTTCCAACAAATCGTCAATTACTCAGCCTCGCTTTCAAACAAACCCCAGCTGGAGGAAAGAAGCCGAACCGAACCAGAGGCGATGCTGTTATGGCCCTGTCACACTACGACGTAACGACGTCGGCGTAGGGAGAACGTGAAGAACGTTGAACTTCTCGGCATAGTATGCAAATTTGGGCACAAGTTGAACGTGGATGCAGCGTAGTTGACGAGAGCGTAACATCGGTAAAGCGTAGTGATACCGTCATTCAACGAGAGAGGACAACTTCATTAAGTTCACGGAACGTTATGAATGTTATTCCATCGCCAGAACTACCTTACGTGATGGCGAAACGTTGAACGTACGTTGAATGTACGTTCTTCTGATGGTATCCTGACATTATCCTGACGTTCCCATTACGCCGCGTGGACGTTTCCACCGGGTTTAATGTGGGTCAACGTAGTGGAACGTAGTGGAACGTAGTTGAACGTAGTGAGCAGCGTTTGACTAACGTCCGTTTAACGTCATTGACGTTCGCCAAACGTGTACAGAACGTATGGTGAACGTAAACCCTTAAGTTCGAGTTACGTCGAAAGTTTTGAACAGGTTCAAAACTTTGACGCACGCCGACATCACACGACGTAACGTGATGTAGCTCGACGTCAGTCTAACGTCATTCTGACGTCATCATAACGTAACCCAACATACGTCAACGTAATGACGAAATGTGATCACGTCAGCCTTACGTTTGCTCGTTACGTCGTAGTGTGACAGGGGTATTAGGTTGGTTGTTGGAGGTTTACATCCTGGCAACATCTAAGGTCATATCAGGATCCCCTTCTTGTTAGGTTGGTTGTTTGTTTGAGTTTTACGTCCTGGCCACATCTAAGGTCATATCAGGACAGGTACCGACTTGTGACATTGCACTCTCATGGCGACTTTATAGTTCTGCCCCACTTGGAAGGCAGGCTGCCAGCACCATGACCCAATAACCCACTCAGTTCACCTTATGCTGACACTGAACTAACCAGTCCTTGTCTTATCCTATTAATGCCGAGTGCCAGGGTAGGAAGCGACAAGTATCAATTGTATAAGTCATTGGTTTGACTCGACCGGGAACTGAACTCCCGATCTCCAGCACGCGAAGCCCGGGCTGTACCGATTATGGCACTGATTAGGTAACAGGTGAGGGGTTGACTAAATTCTCAGTGGAAATGTACAGGTTTTGGGTGAGTTTGATTAACAACAGACGACATTGAAACCTAAGCAGACGACAGTAGAGGCAGGGTTGGGTTAGTTAGTGAAAGGTTGCTAAGTTACCACGAAAACGAAACAAATTGAAGGCGTTAAATTCACTGAAATTGTCGGCGATATGCACCTATTTCTCTGATGTTGATGACAACCTGAAAGGCATAGACTACGACTTTTAGTCTATGGTGAGTGTAGTTTTGGGTTAAACATTACCAAATTTCAGTGGAAATGTACAGGTTTTGGGTGAGGCTGATTAACGCAGACGACATTGAAACCTGAGCAGACGACAGAGTTGGGTTAGTTAGTGAAAGGTTCCCGCCGTTGTCATGTTGTGGGACGCCGGACAGGACATTTTAAAAGATGACTCTGGTCACAAGTGCCTGAGTTTGACAACAGACGGTTTAGTTGTGGCACGACTGTGATACTGAGACGTGTTGGGTTATGTCGACGATGTGAAGATTGATTGATTGATTGGTGGTTTCTTTACACCGTGTCAGAAACACAGGCTATATTCACAGTGAGAATTGTTTGTCTTTTATTCAACCATCGCTTTTACATAGAATGCAAAAGCATACAATAAATGATGTGTCAATAGACACTTATGAATTTAAAAAGCTCGCAATGATATAATTTGTGGCCAAGGGAAATACAATTCTAGATAAAAATTAAACGTTGTATTGTCATTAATTGATCAAAATTGGTTTAATAGACGATATGAGGGGGTAAAGACCAGCTGTTCTGAAAAAGCCTAAAATGTTTTGTTTTACTTTAGTAAAAAGGTCACGAATGCTGCATGCTGTGTAAAATTGTTGACGCAGGGCCATCGGATCTCGCCATAGATGCAGTGCACACTCATGGGGACTTTATATTGCTGCCCGGCTGGAAAATCAGGCTGCCGGCACCATGATCCAATATCCCACTCAGACACATGATCCTGACAGTGAGCTAACCAGTCCTTGCTCTATCCTATTAATGCCAAGTGCCAGGCTAGGAAGCGACAAGTATCAATTTTAAAGTCATTAATTTGACTCGACCAGGAACCGAACTCCCAACCTGCCGCATGTGAGGCCCGTGCTCTACCGATTATGCCCAGGCCCTCGATTGTGTGTTATCGTATTATTTATTATGTTGGTGAGCTGACAGAGCGACAGAAGTTTGCGAAGCAGGTTAAAAACATGACTGGCTTGAGTCTATGCGGAAGCAGGCTGCAGGGCGGTGCATCCGTAGTTAACACATTCGCAGCGCCACCTATCACTTCACCGTCGCAGTAGTCTCACCACTTATTTCCACAAACTCTTTTAGAGCATGCCACTCCGGCACCATACAGTGATTCCATTTGTTTCCATGGTTACTCATATATTATTAACATGTATGTTAACCGTGTATTATATTTCCCATGAATGCCTAAGCTATTTGTTAATTAACTTTTAATAATGGAATTACAAATTGTTGTTTCATACATATATGGAATGCATAGCGAATTATGCAAGTATAAAGGCATGGAAAGGAATTATTATCTATTTTTGTACCAAATATTCTGTACTGCCTCCGCTGCTCGACGGTGGCCCCACCACCGCTTCCCATTGTTACTACCGGGCGTGCCCAACCGTCACTAGCACCACCACAACCAGCATACATGTATATAACCATCTAATGATGGATATATATATATATATATATATACTTGTCGCATAATGAATTATGTTAATATAAATAAGAAATGAAGGAGTAAACATTGGTCCGGCATATGAACCAATGGGAAGCCTGCATCGAAGTGGTGCGGATTTGGTGGCGGTGGCGCCGTCAGCGGCACCTGGACTAACTAATTGTTCTGTGAAACGGTCACTCCTCTCAAAATTGTACCTTTGTATTTCAGTAACGTTAGCTGGCTCTTGTCACAGACTAAAAACGTGCTCAGCACAACTCGGTATCTTTTGTTGTCTATCTCGTACTAATATATTTATATATATTATATATATGAATATATATATACACATACAGGTTACAGGGAGTTTAGATGGCGAGGCAGTTGAAGCATAAACAGACAGGTGGCGCCACTCAACGGATCTGAGGTTGACTAGTCTGGAAGACTAGATGACTAGATCAAGCCTCCTCCAGTCGATCACTGAGGGAGGAGTAAGGGCTGATGAGTAGACGGAAGCTTCCGCCCTTATTATACTCGTATAATGGCTTTTACAACATATATATATAGAGCTATACCATATATATATATATATGTATTCACTATCTGTACATGTCGTGGGGGTGATGAAAATGGGAAATATTGTGCCTAGAGCAGGACTCGAACCCACATCTCTTTGCACTCTGGGCCAGTGTGCTAACCATTACACCACCTAGGTTCCCTGATGTCACCATACTATCCACGCCTACCTGTCTATGTGGTTACTTCCCTGAGAGGTCAGTGCACACTACTACACTCGTCCCCCTGGAATTGCCCCCTGGAATTGCAAGTATTTTAATGATTACAATTACATACATACAGGCAATGCACTAAAACATACATACACAGGGTAGTTTCAACAACCATACAGCACGTAGCTTGTACAGGATCCTGGTCATGGGACCATTGTCATGGGGGTAATGAAAATGGGAAATATTGTGCTTTGAGCGGTACTCTAACCCACATCTCTTTGCATTCCAGGCCAGTGTGCTAACCATTATACCACCTCAGCCCTCTGATATCAACCACACTACCCACGCCTACCTGTTTATGTGGTTACTTGCCTGAGAGGTCAGTGCAGACCACTACAGTACATATACATTTTATAAATTGACCCATCCGCGGGGATTTCCATATTGCGGTGATATACTATTCATATGAAGAGTTCAGACGCAAAACCCCTTAAACGCTAATCCAAAAATTGAGATAAACATTAGAATGAAACCTTAAAAAGTTCATTATTTTACATTCCAATTGTGTTGTTCATTGGGCACTCCATAATCATTTCATCATAAGAAAAGTGGAATTAGTGAGAATTAATATTACTTTCAGGTAAAAATATTGTTGTTTTAATTAAATTTTTAGATTAGCATTTACAGGGTTTTGCACCTGAACTCTTCATATGCACATGTATAAATCATGACCGACTGTTGTAAATGGGACTGCCTTCCAAGACGTAGGCGGTAGCCGGGCGTGTTGTGAGGTTGACGCTCTGAGGTGGTGTTCTATCATGTACCGCAGACGAGTACTTGGTCATAGCACACATATGCTAATAGCTGGTGTCTATTGAGAACCTCTCAGGTGTGACTACCACGTCAACTACACCCCCACCCCCCACACACACCTACCACCACCACCTTGCCACCACCATCACCACCACCACCACCACCGACACCACCACCACCACCACCTTAACACCACCACCACTGACAGCACCACCACCTTACTACCACCACCACCACCTTACTACCACCACCACCACCACCGACACCACCACCACCACAACCGACACCTTACCACCACCACCACCACCACCACCACCTTACTACCACCACCACCACCACCACCTAACTACCACCACCACCTTACTACCACCACCACCACCACTGACACCACCACCACCACCATCACCACCACCTAGCTACCACCACCACCACCACCTTACTACCACCACCTTACTACCACTACCACCACTACCACTACCACCACTGCCACCACCACCACCACCTAACTACAACCACCACCTTACTACTACCACCACCACCAGCACCACCGACACCACCACCACCACCACCTCACCACCAACACCAGCACCACCACCACCACCACCTAACTACCACCACCACCTTACTATCACCACCACCACCACCACCTAACTACCACAACCACCTTACTACTACCACCACCACCACCGACACCACCACCACCGACACCTTACCACCAACACCAGCACCACCATCGCCACCGTCTTAGTACTACCACCACCACCACCGAAACCACCACCTTACCACCACCACCACCACCACCACCTAACTACCACCACCAACACCTTACTACCACCACTGCTACCACCACGATGGAGACGCCGGCTACAGGTTGTTTGGCAGACTCCGACGTGTCCACACTTCTTTACAGACAGCATGATCACCACACACGATACAATAGCTTGGTATCTGTTGGGTGGGTGTCTGGCAGGCATTGCCCTCCCAGACTTTTCACCTACCAGGACTTCCGGTAGAAAATTAACAGCACAGACGGCTGTGTGAACCTTGACGAAAGGACTCTCACCTGGAAAATAGGAGTGGGGACACACAGTGAGGCAAACACACCGAAAGCAAACAATAGAATACAGTATTGGTTGGTTGGTTGTTGGAGTTTTACGTCCTGGCAACATCTAATTTCATATCAGGACGGGTACCGGCTTGTCACAGCGCACACACATGGCAAAGTTATATTGTGGCCCCACTGGGAGAACAGTCTGCCGTGACCTGATATCCCACTCAGTCATATTATCCTGATACTGTGCAAACCAGTCATTGTCATAGCGCAAGAGTAGGTAGCAACAAGCATCAATTTTATAAGTCATTGGTTTCACTTGGCTGGGATTCGAACTCCCGGACTTCAGCACGGGAAGCTTGTGCTCTAACCAATTCGCCCACCGCGTCCAGTGACACATGCTAAAATTGGTTCGATGAAAGCATCAACATTTAAGCCCCCGTCACACCTCGCCGGATTGAGCAACGGACAGAATTGTCTCGTCCGGTGGTGTTTGGGCATGATAAGTATCAAAATGTATTAAAATGTGTCAAAATGTTGCCATATCGAGTCAAAGGACGGACATGAAATGGACATGAACGGATAGCCAATGGACGGTAAGCGGACTAAACAGACTAAAATTGGACAACAACCGTAGATGTCAATCCAGCGGGATCCGTTCCAAGTTTTGTGCATGTTCAAAACTTGTAACGGATCAGGCCGGATATCAACGGATATCAACGGATATGCAACAGACACAAACCAGACTTTGCCGGATATCAACGGACTTTGTTTGGTTTCTCTCCGTTTCCTCAATCCGGCGAGGTGTGACAGAGCTTTAGAAACCAATGCACTTAACTAGATTCGATCTTATAATATCTAACATAGGCACTGATGCATTTATTAAACATTTGTTGCTGCATAGAAGGGCATGCAAGTACATTTTCTTGAACATGTTGCTGCTGAAGCCTATGGTATCAGAGGTTTTCCAGAATCATATATATATTTATATATATATATATGATGTATAAAAGTTATGCGAGTATAAAGGTGCATACGGGAAGATTCTCTATATTGGTCACCCATATGTTGTGTACTACTTTATGGGTGATCCCCTTTTCACGTTGGGACAGGTGGCGCCACCCCCCCCCCCCACCGCTACCAGTGCCGTGAATACTGTATATCGTTTTATTTGGGTCCCAAGAATACCCTTTATTTGGGTCCCAAGAATACCATTATAACCATATTCTAACTCCCTAAACCACCTCCCTAAATGGACCACTTACAGTCGGTCCCAAGGTCGGTCGATTTAGAGAGGTTTTACTATATATATATATATATATAGAGAGAGAGAGAGAGAAAGAGAGAGAGAGAGAGAGAGAGAGAGAGAGAGAGAAAGAGAAAGAGAAAGCGAAAGGGAAAGGGAAAGGGGAGAAAGAGAAAGAGAACGAGAAAGAGAAAGAGAAAGAGAGAAAGAGAGAGAGAGAGAGAGAGAGAGACAGAAGGTTGCCAACATTTGAAAATTAAAAACCAGAAGATCTTAAGGGATGCTATGTTGGAGGCGGTAGTGGGTTCTCGCCATAGGCGTGAACCCAAGTGAGGGGGGGGGGGGAGGGTACTCCTCCTGAAAATTTGGTTAAATCTTAGATAGTCTATGGTGCATTTTGAAACATCTGCGGTAGATTTCTACATTCTTTCCTATATTCTCCGCAATAATCTGTAAGATTGATATAATGTTACTATACTAATGTATGGCAGAAGGTGATGATGGAACATAAAATAGTGTACACCTTACGGCGAAACCGTGAAGGTAGGTTGGCGACCCTGTATATAGCAAGGAGGTGTGAGGTTGAAACCAGTTCTTCTTTTTACTTTTATTGAAATAGAGCGAAATAATCGACAGCGAGCTTAGTAGAACGGGCCCAGGAGGCCCATGCGCAGGCTCCACATTCGGAGCGGCACGGCGCGACGCTGTTGTTGTCATGTGACCTGTGACCCCCAGCGAGGTGAACCGGTGACCTCTGACCTCGGCTCTTTATCCCCCACCTGTAAGGTACGCGTGTGTCCCTGGTGGCTGCGTGTGAGACTAAGGCTCGCGTTTCCGGTCTGCGTCTAGCCTGGTTCCCGACCCCTGGTGGGTGCGTGTGAGATTAACGCTCGCATTTCCGGTCCGCGTCTAGCCTGGTTCCCAACCCCAGGTGGCTGCGTGTGAGAGTAACGCTCGCATTTCGGGTCTGCATCTAGCCTGGTTCCCGACCCCTGGTGGCTGCATGTGAGACTAAGACTTGTGTTTCCGGTCTGCATCTAGCTTGGTTCCCAACCCCTGGTGGGTGCGTGTGAGACTAAAGGCACTGTCACACTACAACGTTTCTCACCAACGCGCTTCGACGCGTGCCGACGGGTTGGGTTTTTGTTCAAAACGTCGGTACACGTCCGGTACCTTACCGGCGCGTTGCCGGCACGTTATCGGCGCGTTACCGGTGCGTCGGTACATAGCAACGTGTGAATGTCGAGCCGCGTCAAGGTTTTGTGCTTGCACAAAACTTTCGACGGGCCACAACGCGCGGCAGCGTGTTGGCGGGCCCGTTACGGACGCGTTAGCAACACATTGACACACATTGGCGGCGCACCAGCAGAACGCTGGCAGACCGTTGATCAACGTCAGTTAACGTTGGCTTTTTTCCCCCCAAAATGCGACCGTTCCATCGGCGCGTCCGATCGACGGGTAGTGGGCGCGCTATTGGCGGTGCTCCAGCGTATCTCGGCGCGTTGGACGTGTTGCCGGCGTGCCTGGACGCGTTGGCCGCGCGGTGTGGACGCGCTGCGGGCGCATCCTAACGTGTTGCTGGCGGGTATGTACGCGTTGACATGGTACTAACGCGATACCAACGCGCCGTCAACGCGCCGATGGCACGCTGGGAACCCGCTGGTGGGACGTTGACATGTTGTTCTGCCGCTTGTCGAAACGCGTTGGCCGCACGCTTATAGCATGCTACTAACACGCTGCGCCGCGTCAAACTTTCTCCCAAAGCGCCGAAGAGAAACATCAAACTTTTCGGCACTTTGGGAGAAAGTTTGACGCGGCGCAGCGTGTTAGTAGCGTGCTATGAGCGCGCGGCCAACGGGCTTCGCCGCGCGGCGGAACAGCATGTCAACGTTCCACCAGCGGGTTCCCAGCGTGCCATCGGCGCGCTGTCGGCGCGTTGACGGCGCGTTGGTGTCGGGTTAGTACCATGTCAATGCGTACATACCCGCCAGCAACACGTTAGGATGCGCCCGCAGCGCGTCCACACTGCGCGGCCAACAAATCCAGGCGCGCCGGCAACACGTCCAACGCGCTGAGAAACGCTGGAGCAACACCAATGGCACGCCCACAACACGTCGATGGGACGTTCCCGACGCGCCGACGGAACGGTCACATTTTGGGGAAAAAAAAGCCAACGTTAACCGATGTTGATCAACGTCCTGCCAGCGTTGCGTCGGCGCGCCGCCAACGGGTGTCGACGTGTTGCTAACGCGTCCGTGATGCGCCCGCCAACACGCTGCCGCGCGTTGCGGCCCGTCGAACGTTTTGTGCAAGCACAAAACCTCGACGCGGCCCGACGCGCGCCGACGTGTTCATTCAAACGTTGCTATGTACCGACGCACCGGTAACGCGCCGTTAACGCGCCGGTAACGTACCGGTCGTGTACCGGCGTTTCGACCAAAAAGGCAACACGTCGACGCGCGTTGGTAGGAAACGTCGTAGTGTGACAGGGCCTTTAGGCTCGCATTTCCGATTGGCGTCTAGCCTGGTTCCCGACCCCTGGTGGGTGCATGTGAGACTAAGGCTCCTACTTCCGGTATGTGTCTGGCCTGGTTCCCGACCTGTCCCTTTGCATAGGATGGCTCCATTAGCGACCTGACTAAAATATATATTATTTATTACCAATATATATTATTTATTACCAATATTACTATTATTACTATTATTATGTTACTACTGGTACTATGAGTGCTACTGCTTTTATTATTATTTTTACTATTGTTACTGGTCACTAGTATTACTCGTGTCACTATTGTTATTATCGTTACTATTGCTACTAGTGTCACTATTAATACAATTGTTTATAGTACTAGTGTCACTATTGTTACTAGTGTCTCTAGTGTCACTATTGATACTAGTACTAGGGTCACTATTGTCACTATTGTTAATAGTTCCACCAGTGTCGCTAGTGTCACTATTGTTTTTAATACTAGTGTCACTACTGTTATTAGTGTCACTACTGTTACATTAGTGTCACTAATACTAGTGTCACTACTGTTACAACTGCTACTATTATTACTAGTGTCACTAGTTTCACTATTGTTACGATTACAGTGTTGTTACGATCGCCGTATTGTTACGATTGTCGAGTTGTTACGATTGTCTAACACAATCACTCGTTTACTCACTCACTCACACACACTCAAACATTCACCTACATGCACACGCACTCAAACAAGCAGTTACATACTTACTCACACACACTCATTCATACTCACTTACTTAAATTGTCCTTCTTTAGTTTGTTTATAAAAATCAAACTTCAAAATATCAAATTAAAAATATAAACCGCAAGCAAATCGCAGGTTGCTCCACCTTAGAGGTTGCCGCCATATTGCCAACGACTCGACAGGCAGGAAAACCAGCTCAGGTTTCACGCTAACCACCGCCACAAACCCACCCTGTTTGCAGCCACATCACCAATTGGCAGCATTTGTAACATTTCTTTTTTTAAATCAAACTTTAAAAAATCAAATTATAAATATAAAAATCCAAATCGCAGGTTGCTCCACCTTAGAGGTTGCCACCATATTGCCAACGACTCGACCGGCAGGACAACCAGCTCAGGTTTCACGCAAACCACCGCCACAAACCCATCCTGTTTGCATCCACATCACCAATATAACCACACTGTCAGATATGTATAAGACAGAAGAGAGGTTTGGGGGATGGAGGGGGGAGCCTTTCCTATTTGTTTGTTTGTTTGTTGTTGTTTTACGTCCTAGCAACATCTAAAGTCATATCAGGACAGCGCCTTTCCTATAATTATATCAAATCTTCCCATAACAGACACTCAATATGCTTGCATGTTGTTTTACGTCCTAGCAACATCTAAGCTCATATCAGAACGGGCACCGACTTGTGACAGTGCACACTCATGGCCACTGTATAGTGCTGCCCCACTGGGAGACCAGGCCACCAGCACCATGACCTGATATCCCACTCAGTCACATTATCCTGACACTGAGCCAACCAGTCCTTGTCCTATCCTAATAATGCCGAGCGCCAGGCTAGGAAGCGATAAGTATACATTTTTAAGTCATTGGTTTGACTCGACCAGGGTTCGAACCCATGACCCCACGATCTACCAACACGGGAGGCGTCAATACGCTGGTGACAGAGAGTGGCTGATGTACTACTACAGTGTTGACAGTGCTTAGTGACAGTGATAGATAGTGGCTGATGTACTACTACAGTGTTGACAGTGCTTACTGACAGTGATAGATAGTAGCTGACGTACTACTACACTGTTGACAGCGCTTACTGACAGTGATAGATAGTGGTTGATGTACTACTACAGTGTTGACAGTGCTTACTGACAGTGGCAACCAGTAACTGATGTACTACTAAAGTGTTGACAGTGCTTACTGACAGTGATAGATAGTGGCTGATGTACTACTACAGTGTTGACAGTGCTTACTGACAGTGATAGATAGTGGCTGATGTACTACTACAGTGTTGACAGTGCTTGCTGACAGTGATAGATAGTGGCTGATGTACTACTACAGTGTTGACAGTGCTTACTAACAGTGGCAACCAGTAACTGATGTACTACTACAGTGCTGAGAGTGCTTACTGACAGTGATAGACAGTGGCTGATGTACTACTACAGTGTTGATAGTGCTTACTGATAGTGACAGACAGTGGCTGATGTACTAGTACACTGTTGATAGTGCTTACTAACAGTGACATACAGTTGCTGATGTACTACTACAGTGTTGACAGTGCTTACTGACAGTGACAACCAGTAACTGATGTACTACTACCGTGTTGACAGTGCTTACTGACAGTGACAACCAGTAACTGACGTACTACTACAGGGTTGACAGTGCTTACGGACAGTGACAAGCAATAACTGACCTACTACTACAGTGTTGACAGTGTTTACTGACAGTGGCAGACAATGGTGCTGCATTACAGTGTTGACAGTGTTTACTGACAGTAACAGACAGTGGTGACGGACTACAGTGTTGACAGTGTTTGCCAACAGTGACAAACAGTGCCTGACCTTCTAGAATGTTGACAGTGCTTACCAAAAGTGACAGACAGGGGCCTACCTGCTACAGTGCTGACAGTGTGTATTGGCAATGACAGACAGTGACCGATGCACTGCAGTTTTGACAGTGCTTACCAACAGTGACTGATAGTGTCTGACCTACTACAGTATTGACAGTGCTTACTGACAGTGACAGTGACAGTAATTGATGTAATACAGTGTTGACAGAGTTTATCAACAGTGACTGTCAGTGGTTGATGTATTACAGTGTTGACAGTCTTTACTGACAGTCACAGACAGTGGCTGATCTACTACAATACTACTACAATGCCCCCTCGATTTCAACACACAAAAAACACACATCGCAATATTTGTTAAATTGTCCAATAACACAAAATATATAGCTGCATTTTCTTTTCATATATGAAATTGTTCCTAAGATAGAAAAGAAGTTGTGAGGTTAGTCAATAATTTGTTAGTAAAAGGGTTCCTGTCACATTTTCCCGATAAAGGGAGACAAGTTAACCGTCTTGGAAAAAGCAGTAAATATCCCACATCAGGCATTAAACAATTAGCGTCAACGCGCCCAGTGAGTGCAGCCTTCACAACAGACGCAGTGTGCAGCCGCCATGTGTATCGGACAGGTAAGTCGTAGGTACCTGGCGACACCGCAAAACAGATTCCTGCATACACCGCAGCTTACCAATGTGGCGCCCCTTACAGATGGTGTTCTCTGTGGCGGAGTGATTAGAGTGTCTGACTTTTTTCTAGTTCGGACTCCTAATCTGAAGGTCAGTGGTTCGATTCCCTATGCCCCCACATCTGCCAATTTGGATTTCCATCGCTGTGTATAACTTACAGCGTCATCAAAGTCCAGTTGCTCTCATACCATGTCTATGTGGTGTGGGAGGTTAAAAATCCCTTGGGTCGTTAAAAGTGTAGGCTCGGGCTTTCTATCGACAAACTGTCTAATGGTGAAAACAAGTCTATTCAGACTTATCCATAATAGGCAGTACAAATCTTCAAGAGAGGAATTATCCATATCCAGGCTTTCATTGGAGTGCACATCAATCCATATCGCAGTATGACAATTAGCGAAAACTTGGTAAGGTTCTTGCGGTACATTTAGTTTCTAATGTAGATTGCAGTGAAATTGTCTGGGCAAATATTTTACACTGGATAAAATACAACTTCCTGTGTCACCCACTGGTGACAGACAGACAGTGTATGTGTATTAACTATGTCCCCCCCCCCCCCCCCCCCCACCTTCCGGAAGCTTTGACTGTGCAGCTTTAAAGGTGATCCCATACATAACCCAGTGACATGACCCTGAGAAAGAAGACCCATTCATTCCCATGAATAAGCCAATTAATAAAAAAGACAAAAATGAAAAGACAAAAAAAGAACAACAAAAATACCCCCAAAAAAGAAGAAAAAAAGACCCCCAAAAAAGAAGAAGAAAAAAACCCCGAAAAAAAGAGAGCCAATGTTCATACCGGGCTTCGACTTATTATACTTGCATAGCTTCTTTTTATACTTGTATAAATACCATGTCCTTTTAAAACGGGACATGCTGTCATTTTTTTTTCAAATTGAATGGAACATATTTGAAATGTCCTCAACGAAAGCTTCATTCATTGGGCACACTCAGGAGGCAGTGTTGGTTGGCTTTGTTATATTTACGTCCTAGCAACATCTAAGGTCATATCAGGACGGGTCCCGACTTGTGACAGTGCACACTCGTGGCGACCTTATAGTGCTGCACCCCTGGGAGACCAGGCCGCCACGGGGCAGTGTGCATTCGCTGGTAGAGCCAAAACAGGAGACAGATGCTCAACTCATTCGGCCATCCCATCTGGTCGCTGTCACATGACTCTGCTTTGTATACGCCATCATAAACCATTATTTCACATTATGATCAATACCCTCCTTTCTCTAAAGAACACCGGAACACCGCACATTTGAATGGACATAATATTAATATTAATAATAATAATAATAATAAAAACAATAATAATAAAAACTGAATTAAAAGAAGTCTTCAGATTCATTGTGCATGTTTGGGAATAATGGGCTATCCGTAACCATGGCAATGCTTCTTCTGTGTCCCAGTAACCTGATCTTTACAGGCCAAGTGTGAAGGGTATATATAGATATATATATACATACATATATATATATATATATATATATATACACACACGCAGAAAAACCTCTCTAACCAACCACCTCCACATATCGACCACTCCCCTATATTGATCGCTTAATGTGGGTCACAAACAATCGTCCATACAATACCATTGTAATGACAAAAAAAAATCCCTAAATGTACCACCTCCCTAAATGGACCATTTAAAGTCAGTCCCATCGTCGATCGATTTAGAGAGGTTTTACTGTATATATATTTTTATATATATATATATATATATTATATATATATTATATATTATATATATATATTTTAATATATATATATATGCACCCCCACACTCCACCTACGCAACAACTTCTCAGTTACCCTTCTCCCCGCCATCACCCCTCCCCACACCCACACCCACACCCACACCCACACCCACACCCACACCCACACGCACTCCCTACATCATCTGTTCGATGCATGTGTGGTTGACAACACACCTGTTCCCTGGTGGCATGTTAAACACGTGAAGCATGATTCGCTGAATGAATGTACTCATATCGCAGACATCCCAGTGACAGGGACACACCAGCAGATGTGGATTGTCTTGAACTCTCGCACATCGCACATCGCTAATCGCACATCGCTAATCGCAGATGGCAAATTTCGAACGTCGTAGAAGTATGCGAGTGCGTCTCGAAGATATGGCAAACACTTGATGCAATTTGTGTGTTTCGAGTTACGCTGGTCCCTCAGGAATCATTGAACACTGTGACGAGCTAGCATGCCGGGTCACAGCGTCAGCTTACCTGGCGTGGCGGATGGTGGCGGTGGGAGGTGGTGAATACACATACACAAAGTTGTATTTTATCGGATGAAAAATATTTGCTAGGAGAATTTCTTTTGCAGCAATCTAAGTAAAAACCAAATGTACGGCAAGAACCGTACCATGTTTGGTCATCAGGAGGTGTGTGGTTATAGGCGCAAAGTGAGTTTAAAACTGCATAGTCCGATGAAATATTAAATTTTCAAAACCAAACCAATTTTCTAGATTTGATTTGACATGTCTAACTTAGATACTGCAGCAATTATTAAGCATTTGCCGCCCCATAGAAGGGCATACTGAGTCAATTTAATAGAAGCTGTTACTGCAGAGGGCTATGGTGTCAGAGTGTTTGATCTGCTTGCCAAAACTAATTTGACATGTTTGCAATTCAAATATCTCAAAAGTTAACCATGTGAAATCAAATTGATTTAAAACATAAATAAGGTAGATTATAACAATAAATGTAATCTATTTATCTCAGAATAATGACAGAAACTCAAAAGCATCGGACTATGCAACTTTAAGTTGTTGCGGGTATAATGAATGACACCAACCTTACCTTCATCTCAAATATCTCTGAAGCTAAGTTGGTTGGTTTTTGGAGTTTTACATCCTGGTAACATCTAAGGTCATATCAGGACAGGTGCCGACTTGTGACAGTGCGCACTGATGGCGATTTTATATTGCTGCCCTAATGGGGAGACCAGGCTGCTACTGCTAGCGCCATGACCTGATATCCCCCACAGTCACATCCTGACACCGATCCGAACAGTCCTCACCCTATCCTAATAATGCCTAGTGCCAGGCTAGGAAGCAACAAGTATCCATTTTGTAAGTCATTTGTTTGACTCGTCCGGGAATTGAACTCCCGACCTTCCACACGGGATGCCTGCGCTCTACAGATTGAAGATTCGGCCACTGAGTCCCGTCAACTATCGTGAACCCTGGTTTGTTTGTGTGTTTGTTGTTGTTTTACATCCTAGCAACATCTAAGGTCATATCAGGACGGGTACCGACTTGTGACAGTGCGCACTCATGGCGACTTTATAGTGCTTTCCCACTGGATTACCAGGCTGCCAGCACCATGACCTGATATCCCACTCAGTCACATTATCCTGACAATGACCCAACCAGTCCTTATCCTATCCTAATAATGCCGAGCACCGGGTTAGGAAGCAACAAGTATCAATTTTAAAGTCATTGGTTTGACTCGACCAGGGTTAGAACCCATGACCCCACGATCTACCAACACGGGAGACGGACGCTCTAACTCATTCGGCCATCCCATCTGGTCCGTGAACCCTTGAATGGTGGCAGATGATTTCTGATGCTCTCGGCTATATCGTACAGTGTATGCCCGGCATTAACCGGAGTGCAGCCGGGTTAGTGGAGCCTTCTTTAACGGAGACATTAACGGGTCAGGGGGACACAAGGAGGGTACAGGTTGGTTGGTTGTTGGAGTTTTACATGCTGGCAACATCTCAGGTACCGACTTGTGATAGTGCACACTCATGGCAACTTTATAGTGCTGCTCAACTGAGAAATCAGGCTGCCAGCACCAATACCCGATATCCCACTCAGTGACATTTTCCTGACAGTGAGCTAAACAGTCCTTGCCCTATCCTAATAATGCCTAGCGCCAGGCTAGGAAGCGACTAGTATACATTTTATAAGTCATTAGTTTGACTCGACCGAGAACCCAACTCCCGATCTCCCATACGCGAGGCCCATGCTTTAAGGATTTGGCCACCCCGCTCGGTTTGGAGTGTACAGGTGGTGCTGGTGTATGGTGTGAGGTACTGACGCATGAGATACCGAGTGTCGGCGGATGTCTGTGTCATATGTGAGGGTGGCTGAGGCGTGCAGTTGACTCCCATAGCATTATCAATGGTCACTGTCAGTGCCAGTATCAATGAATCTTATGTATGTAATGCACAACATATATTATAAATATTATATATATTATATATACTATATATACTATACGTTCTGATTAAGCAATTATACGAGTATAATTATCCATAAACAAATAACCCATCAACTCAATTCACACCAACTGACATTACACAACAAATGACACTCATCTACTCATCGATTGGTCAGGCCTTCTGCCTTGCCTGGTGCTGCCACCTGGCCTCTTCTTCCGAGTCTGGCTATGCCTCCAAAAGTACATGTACTATATGTACTATATACTAAATATAGTATATAATATAGTATATATACTATATATACTAGAAATTATATATATTATTTATAATATTCATATTATATGTTATCTATATTATATTTATTATATAATTACTACGTTATATACAGTAACACCTCTCTAAATCGACCGACCTTGGGACCGACTATAAGTGGTCGTTTAGGGAGGTGGTCGGTTTAGGGAGTTAACATATGGTTAGAATAGTATTGTTGGGACCCAAATAAAGCGATCGACATAAGGGAATGGTCGATCTGTGGAGGAGGTCGGTTAGGGAGGTTTTACTGTACTATATTATATATATGATTAAATATATATTATATATTTGATATATTATACTTATGGTATATATCATATAAATGATAGTACATATATATTATGAACATTATATATATTATACACAATATTATTATATATTATATCATATATATTACATATAAATTCATATATTGCATATTATGTGTATTATAATGTATTATAATAATATAAAGAATGAAGCTGAATCCAAGGTTAATTATTATTATTATTCTAATTGTCCTTTCGATATCTAGTATTAAGAGTCGCGCACCTACCTTGTTATGCGCGTGAGTATGGGGCGCAACCTGTGTCTTGCGGAAATATCACTGAAACGGACTCACTTCGACTACTTTTTTCCTTGAGATAGGTCGTGTGCTGCTTGCTGCTTGCCTCCCATACTACCGTACATGACATGCCGTATTGTGACTCGTGTGGGTTATCGCACAAGGTAGAGAAAAGTTGCAAAAAGAAGAAAGGAAGAAGGAAAGGGAAGAAGGTTATCCCTGCAAGAGTGACAAGAGGTAGAGTAGCAGCAGAAGAACAAGCACAAATGTCTAACTCGGACTCAAGAGATAATTCGTCGGAATTAACAGCAAAAATGGTGTCACTCTCGCTGGAAGAGCGGGAAAAAATCATTCTAAAAGAGATTAATGATTTGACGTTAGAAGAAAGAATAGCAGAGCTGACTGAACAACGGGACGTGATGAGGCGACGACGAGAAGGACGGCTGCACAGCTATGGCGGGGATTCGGGACGTCCGACGGCAGCCATAATGGACGACGGGAAGACGACCGGTACCGCCGGTACCACCGGCGACTCAATGGTGGCAGGAGCCGCCATTAACGACCACTCAGACTACGGAATGGCAAGGCCGTGCCATAGGTCGAGGACAAGAAGACGCAGACGAACACCTTCTGACTCCAGAAGTAGAAGTAGCAGTAGCACAAGAAGACGTAGAAGTAAGTGGACTTTGAGGTGTTATGCTGTACTTGGTAAAGATGTGAAAAAATTGAACTGCTACGAGTTGATTACAGCGTCCATCCGCTGGTGCTTAGATATCCAGGGATTAACAGCAAAAGACTTCCGTGCCTTCTTGAACATATATGCTTCATGGCCTCCCGTGCCCGTCAGAATGATTTTCTTGATACTACACATGTCGAATATGACAAGGACATCAGAAAGTTAGCGGAGGTCGAAGGGTTCGCTGCATTCGGTAGTGGAAATACAGGGCTTTGCATGTTCCACTATGGGATGCATAACATGCGCGCCAAAAAGCCTGCACCCGGTGCAGGGGTGCGTAAGACTAACACATATACAAAGGATGGCAAATTAGGCTGCTTCAGGTGGAACAAGGAGGCCGGGTGTAGTAGGAGTGATGAACTATGTAACTTTGGGCATTGGTGCTCAAAATGTGGAAGCAAGAATCACAAGAGAAACAACTGCTCAAAGGATTGACGAGTTAAGGCTAATGCCACGAAGTTCAATGCTGTAATACATGGCGATAAAGAGGCTAATGCCAAAATAAGTTGTGTGAATGGTTTTCATGTACCTATAACAGTCAGCGATCGGCATTCTGTAAGCCAACGAACAGCATATGACCAACCAGCTGATAACCGACATCTGAATGTTTATAACAATTGTGTTCATGCTATTGTATCTGACCCTATATGTGAAGGTGTTGATAACGTAATAGCTAATGATCCCTTTCTTTACAGTAATGTCACATGTGCTACAGCTAATGAATTGTCTGACAGCCCTACTGTGTTAACATGCCAATTGGGTGATCAATCATTATGGGGCGCCAAGGTGGCGCCTAGTTATGTAGGCCAGGTTGACAGATTGGATGTGGGGCATGCTGAAAACCGTGCTAACAATGTTACATGTGCTATAAAAGGAAATACTGATAATGTAGATAGCCAAGTTAACAGTATAGCAAATTGGGTATGCGTTAATACTAGTGAAAAAGATATGTTCTACGTAGAGACAATCGAGGGAAGTGCCGGATGCAGAACCGAATATAATTAATGTAAATAATGATTGCGTTAACGGTAGATGCAATTGTAGCCACCGCATAGCCGGCAACGAAGTACAGCTAAAACCTTGTCGCGTAATAGACCCTGACTGGATATATATCCTTTGGGGAGTAGTTTTCGGGTTCCATGTTACAAATAGTGACTGTACTATAGCATATAATACAAAATTGAAAAGGATTGACAACCCGATCTTTAGAAATATAATAACAAAGAAATTAGAATCCGAAATTAATCAGAATATAATCTCCGTAACCGAGAAGACGCCACAGTGTGTACACAATATATTCTGTATACCGAAAGAGGTGGGTGGGAGAGGCATAATAGATTGTAGTCAGCCTAAATGTAGTTCAATCAACGATTTCACTGAAAAAGTATCCATTAAATTTCATTACAAAAGTATCCATTAAATTTCATTACAAAAGTGTCGATGATGTGGTGGATGTATTGAACCAGGGAGATTATCTTGCCACTGTGGATTTAAAAGATGCTTATCGGGCTGTAGCAATCCACCCGACAGATAGGCAGAAGCTGGGCTTAATATGGGACTTCAATATCCAGAAGGGGGAGCCGGTATAAATGCTGGATAATAGACTGTGCATGGGTCTCTCCTCCAGCCCCTTTGTTTTTTCTAAAATATCAGACTTTATTGGCAGATGTGCTATTAGAGAAGGCGTTGACAGCATTGTGAACTACCTCGATGACTTCTGCATTGTAGCCCCAGACTGGGACAAAGCCCAAGAGCAGCAGAATAAGCTAATCGCTATATTACGTCGCATTGGTTTCTACGTAAGCTACAAGAAATTAATTTCCCCTGCTACAACTATAAGATTTCTTGGCATCCTAATTGATTCGGTTAAATTGGAATTAACTCTACCACTCGATAAACTAGATAAACTGCGTGAATTCTTATTATTATTTAAAAATAAGAAGAAAGCTACAAAGAAGGAAGTAGAGAAGCTAGGCGGAATGTTAGCCCACTGCGCCAAAGTAGTGCGAGGTGGGCGAACATTTTCTTGTCGGGTCTATGACCTAATGGGGACAGTAAGGAAGCCTCATTATAAAATTCGCCTAAATGCTGGTTTCAGAGAGGATATCCAATGGTGGATTGATTTTGCAGGGAGATTCAATGGTACCGCTTTAATGTTAGGCAAATTTTCTTTGGTAGAGGCCGTCTATAGTGACGCTAGTAAATGGGGTTACGGGGCGCTGCATAACACAGACTGGCTAGTAGGCTGTTTCGACCCGACGCTATCAACATCACTAGAGGTGGCCGTTGGCCACCATTATGATCAACCAGATAACGAGATTAGGACGGCACATATTAACTCGCAGGAGATGTGGGCGGTTTACACAGCTGTAAAAAGATGGGGTTCTAGTTGGGATGGCTCCTCATTGGTATTCATCACAGACAGTGCCACTGTGGAAGCGGCGCTATGCACTGGAAGGTCAAGGTGCAAATTAATTATGTACTACTTGAGGAGACTTTTCTGGATGTCCATTGAATACAATTTTGTTTTCACCGCTGTACACATAAATAGTGAATCGAATGTAATAACAGATGCCTTGAGCAGGCTCGGTACAAAGGGTATGGAGAAGATTATCGATGAATCAGACCCATATGAGGCACTTTGTTGTAATGGTTTATTCAAACATCCGTTCTCTTTACAGAAGTCGTAAAGCTTAAGGCAGAGCAGAAGGATTTTCAGCGGAAATGCTACGCGCCCAACTCCCTGTCTACAAGGGCTGTGCAAGTCAATAAGTATTTTTCCTTTGTAGGGGAATTCTCAGAAACACATGCTCCAATTCCTTGCAGCTCCATGCAGGTAGCGCTATACGCGACATGGCTAGCCAGAACGTTAAAATATTCATCGATAATTAATTATTTGAGCGACTTGAACTTTTTTCTGAAGGAACAGGGGTCAGATCAGATAGATTATTCTGACTTTATTATATCATCGACCCTGCGGGGCATTCGTAGGCAGTTAGGAGATACGCCTAGTCAATCGATGCCATTGTTGCCAGGAATGCTAAGACTTATTTTCTCTTACCTCACTTTGAATTCGGGACATATCGCATGGCGGGCGGCTGTTCTTTGCAGTTTCCGAGGGCTGCTAAGGAAATCGAACGTGACCTTTTCTGAATCCATGCTTCTGCGGGAGGATTTTAAGTTTTTCCCTTGGGGCATGCTGTTGAAAATTCGGAGATCTAAAACAATACAGTTTAATGAACGGACTCTGGACATCCCTGTGTCCAGGTGTCCTGACTTGGATCTATGTGCTGTCCATTGGACGGAAAGGCACTTTGCTGAACGGCCGGCCGCTAATGACTCTCCCGCCTTTCTATTACCAAATGATGAAGGTGGGAGCTCGCCTTTAACATATAAAATATATCAATCTACCCTAAAATTGTTTGGGGGTCTGGCAGGCCTCGATATTGAACAGCTATCATCTCATTCGTTGCGTAGGGGGGGGTTGTACGTACCTATCTATGTGTGGTGCTACATTAGAGGAAATCCGAGCCAGGGGCGACTGGACTAGTAATGCTGTTTTTCAATATTTAAAAACCCCCCTGACGATACGTATTATGAACGATATGAAAGTCGCAGCCAAATTGGCTGAGAAAAATTAATCAGAGTTGGGTTGGAGGGACACCGTCTGGGTCTTTGGCATATTTTGTTTCGCCAGAGATCAAAAATAAAATGAACTCAGCCGAACCCTGTTTCTCGTCTATCCTTATGTTGCCGTAGTGGCTTATGTGTATTATAATGTATTATAATAATATAAAGAACGAAGCTGAATCCAAGGTTAATTATTATTATTATTCTAATTGTCCTTTCGATATCTAGTATTAAGAGTCGCGCACCTACCTTGTTATGCGCGCAAGTATGGGGCGCAACCTGTGTCGCGCGGAAATATCACTGAAACGGACTCACTTCGACTACTTTTTTCCTTTTTTAGGTGGGGCATATTTTGTTTCGCCAGAGATCAAAAATAAAATGAACTCAGCCCAACCCTGTTTCTCGTCTATCCTTATGTTGCCGTAGTGGCTTATATGGGTCACTCTCCTGAAAACTGGTCAGCATGAGATGGGATTTTAAAACATCAATAAAAACCTTCCTACTTATTTTTTTCCTTATTCTTTTCATATTCATGCTCAGATTTGATGAAAGAAATGAGGGAAATAATATAAAACTGTGTGCAACTTTGGTATTTTTAGTTATGAACTGTTTTTGTACCAAAAAACCCCATTTTACAGCCAGCCATTTGTAACATGACATATGGGACGTTTTTGAATCCTTATTAACATCTTGTATTGCATTGATATATCAAACAAAACAGTTCCCAAATCAAAGAGGAAGTATGTATTAACATGTATGCATGCTTAAATTAAAAAAAAAAAAAATGTTAATGTCTTCAGAAATAACATTACAAATTTCCGTCACACGTGTAACCGTGGTGTCTGGATGCCACACAAATATTGTACACTAATTATTCAGTGAATAAAGCATGGCTGGGAATTACTTTTTTTATCAATATAAGCACTAGCTATTTCTGTATATTATGCCATGATTAATATGCTTCTAAGTATGATATTATTTAATTCTGATTAGATATTTATTAAGCAGACTGCGTGGTGTCCTAAACACGTGTTACACGTGTGACGCTTATACTGCCATAAGAGATATCTTATTCATGGACTACACCTTTATTTTTTATCTCATCAATTTATATTTTACATAGATGTAAAGGGGAGATTTCCAGCTTTCATTTGCAACCAAAAAATGTAAAAAATTCAAATATTAAATTTTAACTCTCCATGTGACACTTCTGGCCAGTTTTCAGGAGAGTGACCCATATACAACACATATACATAACCCCTTGCCTGAGAAGTCAGAGCAGATTACAACAATATATACAAACTTATAATAGAATGTGAAATAATATAATGTTCATCTATCTATATACATATTGGTAGACCGTGGGTTCGAACCCTAGTCGAGTCAAATCAATGACTTATTAAAAATTGATAATTGTCGCTTCCTAGCCAGGCATTAATAGGATAGGGCAAGAACTGGTTGGCTCAGTGTGACTGAGTGGGATAGCAGGTCATGGTTCTGGCAGCCTGGTCTTCCAGTGGGGCAGCACTATAAAGTCACCATGAGTGTGCACTGTCACAAGTCGGTACTCATCATGATATGACCTTAGATGTTGCTAGGATGTAAAACAACAACAAACAAACAACAAACATCTGTTTATTTAACAAGCATGTTGCAAAATAACCCAAGGCAGGCAATCTCTTTTCTTATCGGAAAGATAGGGACCCCTGGAGCCCAACAATTAAAGTTGCTCATCAGGGTTGTATGTCCTACCAACATACAAGGTAATATATCGATGGTCCTTAAGGGTATAAATTTATATATATATATATATATATATATATATATATACATATATATATATATATACAATATATGTGCATATGTATCTGTAGATGGATATATATAAATATATATATGCATATGTATATATAGTATAGTTATACAAATCTTACCTGGGTACAGATGATGGATAACTGGTGTTCTCCCGAGGTACTAGCCTCGGATAGTCGTGGGTCAAGGAGAAGGAGAAGGAAGCACATCCGGGTCCAGCAATCTTATACGTACTTAATAGGATAAAAAATTATCTTAACCGTTTATGGATACTATTGTGTTTTCGTTTTGGTTGTAGCGAAACGTGATAGTTGTGGTAGGGTAGTACCTATAAACTTCTCCGTCCTGTGGCTTTCTTCGCCAAGTTGAAGAAAATACTATAGGACTCGGAGGTACGCCTTAACGAGAAAAACAATTGGGGAATCTTAATGAAACCCAGCAATAAATCCTAGCGATGTAAGTGGCTCCTGCCAAACATCTCTCCGTTCGGCAACAGGCGGCTTCAAAATTAACCAAACAATGGATGCATTGTTCTAACGATCATATGTAATATGATCACTAACCTGTAAAACAGTGATAACTTATCAAAAGGTTTCAAAAAACTTTTTACATGAATGCTAACATGAACTGAACCAACGTATCGATTTTGAAAGATACTATCCTGGTTGGTTTTGTAGTTAATGTAGATAAACTGCCAGAGCTGCTCACAAACGTCCTCCTGCTGTGAGCTGATTATGCCATTTGCTGGACCCGGATGTGTTTCCTTCTCCCTGGGCTATGAGTAGCCAGAAGCGTAGTACCAAGGTAAAATATATATATATGTATATGTAAAAATCCTCCAGCGCTACTGACACTGATCAACATCCGGCAGGCGAGGTGGTCCGAGATGGCTCCACAGGTACAGTATTGCATCTTACAGAGCATAACAATAATAATAATAATAATAATAATAATAATAATAAGTGAATTTCCGTTCTGTATCTTTATACTTGCGTAATACGTTATACATCACATACATAGATGTATATGTATAAACATTATACATGACACTCACAGGCTGTGTATCAGTTACTAGCCCTGGCTCTATTTTAATTACAACCTACAAGTGCATGGCGTGCAGCACTACACATCCGAATCTGAACACTGCAACTTGACTAGCCGTGTGAAATCTGCACCACACCGCCTTCACTCTCCACTCTATTTACTGCCCACCCCACATTCACCCACCGACCCACCCACTCACCTCCTCTACATGATCCCACCTCTTCATCGCCGGTACCCCCACACCCCACACCACCTCCCCAGCCTTCGTCACCCCCACCCCACCTCCTCCTCACCCCACCCCACCTCCTCACCCCCACCCCACCTCCTCACCCCCACCCCACCACCTCCTCACCCCCACCCCACCTCCTCCTCACCCCCACCCCACCTCCTCCTCACCCCACCTCCTCCTCACCCCCACCCCACCTCCTCACCCCAGCCCACCTCCTCACCCCCAACCCACCTCCTCACCCCACCCCGCCTCCTCACCCCCACCCCACCTCCTCACCCCACCCCACCTCCTCACCCCACCTCAACCTCCTCACCCCACCCCCACTCCTCACCCCCCACCACCTCCTCACCCCACCCCACCTCCTCATCCCAATCCCCTCATCCACGTCCCCAACCCAACCCACCTCAATCCCTTCTCCACACCCACCCCACCTATATCCCTCTCCACACACCACCACCTATATCCCGCCACCCTTCCCCAACACCCACACCCCGCTCCCCACCTCAATCTCCTCTCCACATCCACCCGACCCCTACCCCCACCCCGCACACCGCACCGCCCCCTAGCGGTGAACTTGACTCTGCGTGACCGTCATTGGGTCAGCGTCTCCCTTGGATCCTGACCCTTGACCAGGCCGTGACCTAGATATTAGCGGGCGTCAGTGGGGGGACCATGGAAACGAGGCATGCGCAGCCTTCATCTCCGTCACCAAGGTGAACTACCGGACGCGCTGGTCGAATCGGTAGAGCGCAGGCCTCCCATGCGGGAGACCGGGGGTTCGGTTCCAGGTCGAGTCAAACAAATGACTTATAGAATTGATAATTGTAGCGTCCTAGCCTGGTGCTGAGGATTAGTAGGATAATGCAAGGAATAGTTACCTCGGTGTCAGGATAATGTGACTGAGTGGGATATCAGGTCACGGTGCTGGTGGCCTGATTGTTATTCTCTAGTGTCTAATCTAGACTTAAACCTACATATTATTGGTGCATTTGTTAAGTATTTTGTGCTTCACAGAATGCCATGTTAAGTCAATTTAATGATCCCCGTTGAAGCCTATGGACAGAGGACACAGTTTTGACAAGCATGCCAAAATTAATTTAGCATTTTTACATTTAAAATGTCTCCTAAGTTACTCATTTTTAAATCAAAGTTACTTGATAGTGTTATTAAAGAAAGCTGAAATCATCAACCTACTCTATTTATCAAAGAAAATGACAGAAACTGAAAAACATCGGACTATGGCTTAAAAACATCGGACTATGGCTTAAAAACATCAGAATATGGAACTTTACTAAATTAAAGAAAACACTTAGGACATTTTAATCACTCTTTTAAATCTTTTTCTTTATACAAAATAAACTTGTAACTGTCCTGAGTGGCGACCACGATTTCGCTCCCTAACACCCCCATCACACCAAAGTAGTTCTCAAAATGTCTGACCCCGTTCTAAAACAGGATGTGGTCAGGGTAAACGTGTCTGCAAGAAAATGTTGGGCATGCTCAAAGTTCCGGAGCACCATTCCGTTCTAGCCCGTCCATGCCATTCGTAAAAAGACTGTAACAAGTTGCTACTACATCCATTCGGTTTGCACACAGTTTGAGCCCGTTCAGCAACATTTTCAAGAACGTAGTGAGAGCTTGTTTGGTGTGACGGGGGTATTAGCCATCCAGTCACTACTTATCCACCAGTTTCTGAGAGCTGACTAATCCAATTAAACCTGAGGTACAGACCAGCAATTGTATTACCCTGCATACAAAACACTATTACTGTTCCACAATAAAAGAGATTTACTCAAGTTTATAACTCAGTGACTTACACGACCGGCTTATACAGAAGATGCCGGTGACAATGTCTGCAAGAGAAAGCTGGATTTAATGGATATGAACTGGGAGAGTGGATCGAACCTGTCTGCCAGAACCGGAAGTGTGGGGTTGACAAGGGATCCGCTCGCTGATTGGTTGGTACAGAGAGGTTCAGGAGGGAAGCGATTGGGGGAGGGGGGGGAGGGTGAAGGTGGAAGGGGGAGGGGGCGGGTTAATGTAGTTACAGTTCGATAGTCCTCCACGTCTAAGAGTCTGCACAGGTCCTGTGTGAACAGCGCGACAGTAAGCAGGAGAGAAAGGAAGGAAGAAAAGAAGGAAAGCAAGAAAAAAAGGAAGAAAGAAAGGAAGAAAGAAAAGAAGACAGGAAGAAAGACAGGAAGAAAGAAAGGAAGAAAGAAAGGAAGAAAGAAAGGAAAAAAAGAAGGAAGGAAGAAAAGAAGAAAGACAGGAAGAACGAAAGGAAGAAAGGAATAAAAGGAAGAAAGAAAGGAAGAAAGAAAACACAGAAAACAAACAACTTCCTTCGATATGCGAGATGGAGAAAGAAAGAAAGAGAAAGAATGAAAGAAGGGGAAAGAAGGAGAGAGAGAGAAAGAGGGGGGGGGAGCGGGAGAGAGGGGAAAGAAGGAGAAAGAGAAACAGGGAAAGAAGGTGAGAGAGGGAGAGAAGGGGAAAGGAGAGAGATGGAGAGAGATGGAGAGAGATGGAGAGAGAGAGGTGAGCCCTGAGAAGGGGACTGCCCGCCGTCTGGGTGCGGCACCGTGGTATATAGGGGGATCTAGATGGACAGGGGCATCAGCGACTAATCCGCTGAAGCTCCCACCCACACTTCCAGACTGGAACCAGCGGATTAAGGCTCAGTGCGCGGGAGATGTATGCGCGCTCGTTGCCGGCGTACACATTCGCATTTGCCTCTAGATGCTCGTTGTTGTCTGCTCTCACTAAATGTTGGCTGCCAATGGTCTGCTGCTGTCGCGAAAGGGTTTATATGTTGCTAAATTGAAATCGCTTTTGTGTGTGAGATGTTGGTTTACTTTTAATGCACTGCGTTCCAGTTTTTCATGTCAATAAAAGAGAGCAAGGTGCTGAGATAAGAAATAGGTTGGTAAATTGAAGTTGCTAAGATGAAGTTCTTATGTAAAGGAGAAGTGCTAAAATGGAATAAGTTATGCAAATGGAATGTTCAAAATAATGAAATTCACTGAAGTGTGATAATTATGAGATCTGGATAGCATTAATTTACTATTGATGATATCAGGTCCTGAAAGAATCCACTGACTGAGAAACCACTGACTGAGAAGCCACTGACTGAGACGCCACTGACAGAGAAGCTACTGACAGACAAGGTACTGACAGAAAAGCTACTGACAAAAGCCATGTACCCCCTGAAGAAGCCATTGATAGAAGTCACTGACAAAAGCCACCGACTAAAGTAATTGACAAGGCATTGACAAAAGCCACTGATAGATGTCCATAACAGCCGGCACTGACAGAAGCCATCAATATAAGCCACTAACATAAGCGACAAACAGAGAAGTCACCGACAAAAGTCATTGAAGAAGCCAGTGTCAGAAGCCATGATCAGCATCCACTCACTACCACCTCAATCAGCCAATGATTGAAGCCATTGATCGAAGCTTCTAAAATAAGCCAGTATCAGAAGACACTGACAGAAGCTGTTGCCAGCAGCCAGACACTAGTAGCCTCATCAGCACTATCATAAGCCATATCAATCCATGTGTTCTCTGTGGCGGAGTGGTTAGAGTGTCTGACTTTTTTCCAGGTCGGACTCCTAATCTGAAGGTCGGTGTTTCGATTCCCCATGCCCCCCATCTCTGCCAATTTGAATTTCCACCGCTGTGTATAACTTACAGCGTCATCAAAGGCCGGTTGCTCTCATACCATGTCTATGTGGTGTGGGAGGTTAAAAATCCCTTGGGTCGGTAAAAGTGTAGACTCGGGCTTTCTATCGACAAACTGTCTAATGGTGAAAACAAGTCAATTCAGACTTATCCATGATAGGCAGTATAAATCTTCAAGAAAAGAAAAATTAAAAAAATTCCATCAATACATATTTTGCCTTGGGAACCATTCGCTACGACTCTAGAAGTCACTGACAGAAGCCGCTGACAGTCATGTCAATTCAAGCACAATGTGATCACACACTGACATCTGAGAAACTACTTCCATCTTACAAGTTATAAAACATTCGGCTCTGCTTCAGGAACCTGCTTTTCTGCCAGAATCTCACTTTACCACCAGAAGCCAAATCAGTGCCACTCCTTCGGATAACATTTCCCTATGCAACCGCCATCAATTCATCCCAGTGGAAACCAGCATTTGCGTACTCGGGGTGAGGGGTGCTGTATCCCTGGAGCTGAGCCTTTGAGCAGAAATGATCATCTAGCTGATCCAGAGTGGATGTGAACTAGGACAAATGAGGCAGCCGGCTTACACCAGGGACACTCTGCCAACCGCGGTAACATATATTCCCATTGTATGCATTTCCTTTTACGGGTTTCCCATCTGGTCGTGTTATGCGAATTGGATCATTTATTGGTGGTAACTTGTTCCACTTGGCTCATGTTGGATGAGTGTGCTAAACCACGGTAACATATATTCCCATTGTATGCATTTCCTTTTACGGGTTTCCCATCTGGTCGTGTTATGCGAATTGGATCATTTATTGGTGGTAACTTGTTCCGTATGGCTCATGTTGGATGAGTGTGCTAAACCAGCCAGCTGTTAACGGATGAATAACTAATCTCCAAGCAACTAATCACCTGAACTCACCTCCCTCATCCCTCCCTCCTCCCCACTTGCTAACCCAAGATTAACATAGACAGTCACGGTCATCCGGGGAAAAAAAGCGGAAATGCGGATATTCTCCCATAGGCTTAGTTAGCATTGTCAGGGAATAAGGGAAAATTCCTGGAATTTGGGTATACATATTAGTATACGCTGATAGTGCTGCGCCCTTTGAAGCATGTATTAGTAGTATACACTGATAGTGCTGCGGCGTTTGGAGCATTTATTAGTAGTACATGCTGAGAGTGCTGCAGCGTCTGCACCACATATTAGTATACGCTGGTGCTGCTGCGGGATTGAAAAATCCCGGAAATCCATGAAATCGCGGAGATCTTTCATCCCTGTATATGTGTTTTTCTATATATTAGAAATCTATATATTGAACTAGAGTTACCAAAGCCATTAAGTATATATATATATATACATATATATATATATATACTGCTTACTTGCTTTTTGGGGTTTTACATCCTGGCAACAACTAGTCATTTCAGGGGTATCGATTCATGAGAGTGCGTACTCATGGCGACTTTATAGTGCTGCCCCACCCTTGCCCTCTCTTAGTAATGTCCAGTGCCATGCTAGGTAGTGACAAGTACACATCTTAAAGTCATTCTTTCGCTTTGACTGGAATTTGATTGAATCCCACAACCAGCCACGCGACAAGTGGGTGCTAAGCTCACCTGGTCATCCCGTCTGCAGTGCCTGCACAAATCCCTCACCAGATACTGCTGTGAATGGAAACAAAACCTGCTACACTGGTTCCCCCCCCCCCCCCCCACCCTCCTTGTCTCAGGCATGTAATTGGGTGCAGGGGAAAAAAGAATCTTTGTTTAGGTTATCGTGGGGACACACAGCAAGCATCCCACTGAGTCGCGAGAGGGATGCAAATAGTGTATTTCAGAGGTGTTTTGGCGGCCAGACAAAAAACTGAATTTAAAAAAACACGGAATTCTGGTTTCGGTGGCCAGAAAAAAAAACGGAATTCCGGTTAAAACAGGGGAAATCACATGCCTGACAACTGGTGTTCTCTGTGGCGGAGTGGTTAGAGTGTCTGACTTTTTTCGAGGTCGGACTCTGAAGGTTGGTGGTTCAATTCCCCGTGCCCCCCCAGCTCTGCCAATTTGGATTTCCACCGCTGTGTATAACTTACAGCGTCATCAAAGGCCGGTTGCTCTCATACCATGTCTATGTGGTGTGGGAGGTTAAAAATCCCTTGGGTCGTAAAAGTGTAGACTCGGGCTTTCTATCGACAAACTGTCTAATGGTGAAAACAAGTCTATTCAGACTTAATCATGATAGGCAGTATAAATCTTCAAGAAAATGCCTGTTGTCTTCACGCAATAGTCAAAAAGATTTCTCTAATGCACAAAACTGTTCTCATCTCATTTGACTGTTTCTCCGCTGACAGGACACCTCCCATGTCATGACACCATTGGTCTGGATGGAGAGTTGTCATTTGAACACTGGTTCTACTGTATATAACGGAATTAACTTCCATAATCAGGGACGATAGTGGTTTCAGGCAAAACAAGTGGAAATCAAGCCGAGATTATTATCCCGATGGCAACTTTGCATTTACAACCTAGGGATGAAAGTGGTCTCTGGGGAAAAAAAGCGGAAATGCAGATATTCTCCCATAGGTTTAGCATTGTCAGGAATCGCGGAAAATTTCCGGAAGTCGGGTTTCATATATTTTGGTATATAGTATACGCTGATGGTGCTGCGGGATTGAAAAATACTGGAAATCAGCGAAATCGCAGAGATCTTTCACCCCTGCTATATCAAAAATGCCTCCAAGCTGCGAAAGAAACCACAGAAATCTGCTTAAAAAGGGAAAAATATCATCCCTGATATTTCCGCTGCTGAAGCAAGGGCAACATCAAAAGAAATTACAATACTTTCTATTTTTTCAAACACAAATATAGCTTGGCCTTGATAAAATATCGATCAAATTTACTGCTACGCATAATTTGCTTCCAAGGTCATTTCAATATCATACTACAAAGTTCAATTCGACGGCCTTGACCTCTGCACTCACTAGGTTAGCCACAAGGTGACCCGACACAGAGGTTCAATCCGCTGGCAGTCTGCTACCATTTGACCCGTGACCTTGACCCCTGCCCCTGACCTTTAGACCGAGTTGACCTCTGTGTGACTCACACAGCACGAGGCCTATTAAATAACTCCCCCCGACACTCGGACGCTAGGGGTCGCCTTGCTTCAACAAATGCGCAGTTTCATCCCAACACACTGATCAGGTGAATTGTCCCACGTGTCACATCACGTGACCTTGATAGTGGTGCATGCTGGACATTTGGAGAGTGCAGTGCTTAAACTTAAAGCCACTTTCTTTATTGTTTGTTAGGGTATTACGTCCTGGTGACATCTAAGGATCAGTACGGACTTGTGACAAGCTTTAATTATAGTGCTGCCCCACCGGGAGACTAGGCGACTGGCACCATGACTTGATTTCCCACGGTCACATTATAATGATACTGAGTAAACCAGTTCTTGTCGCATCCTAGTAATGCCGAGTGCCAGGCTGACTAGCGACAAGTGTAAATTTAATAAGTCATTGGTTTGACTCAGCCGAGATTTGAATGCCTGACCTTCTGAACAGGAATCCTGTGCTCTTTCCGATTCCGCCACCGCGTCTGGTCGTCCAAAGGCACTAAAGAACACTTTTCAACCAAAGAAAAACCTAAAAAAAACCTCTATGATCAGGTTAATTCATTTTATTTATTTAAAAGTTCTCCTTTGAATCGTGTCCTTTCTTGATGCGCGAAAAGGAAGAAGGGAAGGCGGGGGTGGGAAAAAGGCGTTTTATTGACGCCTCAACAGAGGATACAGAGGAACAGATACACAGGTAAGGAACAAGGAAAGGGCTCATGAGGAGCAAAGAAACAGGCTCGTGAGGAGCAATACAGTGAGGGGCTCATGAGGAGCAGAGATAATACAGGAGGGGCTCATGAGGAGCAAAGTCAGAGTTCTGGTAGAGGGGGTGCCGAGGAGCCCTCCGCATTACGACCAACGCTGGATATTACAATGAAAGCATGAACTTTTCTAAATTAAACCACTTACCTAAATTTGATCCTACATATCCAATTTAGACACTTTTGGACTCATTAAACATTGATTGTAGTTAGTGTGATGTTTCTTTGACGAGCCGCTATCCTGTAAAATGGGTAAACTATGCCTATGTCCACAATATTTCGGTGTGCACACCAAAATTAATTTTGCATGTTGCTACTTAACAATTGTTAAGTTTGTTGTCACATCAAATATCTCCAAAGATAACACTTTAAAATAAAATTACCAGACGGGATGACCGAATGAGTTAGAGCGTCCGTCTCCCGTGTTGGGAGATCATGGGTTCGAATCCTGGTCGAGTCAAACCAATGACTTAAAAATTTGATATTTGTCGCTTCCTAGCCAGGCACTCGGCATTATTAGGATAGGTCAAGAAGCAGTGGAATGAGGAAGACCAATCGTCCGTGATTGAAATTTTCCCTGCTTAAAAAACTAATGTACCAACAACAACAAATTGTCTCAAACTACGTCTATTCATCGAAAACTACTTTAAGTACTCAAGAATATATCAAGTGTTAACTTTGTAAGCACAACCCTGCTATGGGATATTCAGTCTAAAAGCTCTGGCTGACTGATTGGAACTTTTATTGTCCCTCACAGGGTGAGCGAAGTCTGCAACACTGTGATAGGCGCCACTTGGTGGGGCCCAGTTTAGTTGTTTTTTTAGACATTGTTCCGTTCTGTATCTGTGCACAGGTGTTCTCAGGGAGGGAAAGGGCAGTGGCATGCGAGGTTCTTGCCAGACAGGATGCTGACTGTGGTGGTGGTGGTGGTGGTGGTGGTGGTGGGCGGAACTGCCGAGATCACAGGTGTGGAAGGAAGTGTGCCTTCAGGTATGAAACTCCCAAGGAAACCTAAGGCAGCAAGCAAGCCAAGCAAATATGCCTTTTGGAATGTGTCTACAGCACCTTCTATTCTCAGGTAGTCGCCCATGCGGGTATTGGTGAGGCTCATCGTTACTTAACTTTGGTGATCGAAGCGGCAACCGGTGTTACCAATGTGATGAGTCGTAGACGGACATATTGTGTGCCCCTTAATAGGGCCCTTTCAGGTTAGATGAAGGGTCTGGACAGATCAGTCTCTTAGACGGACATATTGTGTGCCCCTTAATAGGGGGGCCCTTTCAGGTTAGATGAAGGCTCTGGACAGATCAGTCTCTTAGACGGACATATTGTGTGCCCCTTAATAGGGCCCTTTCAGGTTAGATGAAGGCTCTGGACAGATCAGTCTCTTAGACGGACATATTGTGTGCCCCTTAATAGGGCCCTTTCAGGTTAGATGAAGGTCTGGACAGATCAGTCTCTTAGACGGACATATTGTGTGCCCCTTAAGGGCCCTTTCAGGTTAGTTAAGGCTCTGGACAGATCAGTCTCTTAGACGGACATATTGTGTGCCCCTTAATAGGGCCCTTTCAGGTTAGATGAAGGCTCTGGACAGATCAGTCTCTTAGACGGACATATTGTGTGCCCCTTAATAGGGCCCTTTCAGGTTAGATGAAGGCTCTGGACAGATCAGTCTCTTAGACGGACATATTGTGTGCCCCTTAATAGGGCCCTTTCAGGTTAGATGAAGGCTCTGGACAGATCAGTCTCTTAGACGGACATATTGTGTGCCCCTTAATAGGGCCCTTTCAGGTTAGATGAAGGCTCTGGACAGATCCGTCTCTTAGACGGACATATTGTTTGCCCCTTAATAGGGGGGCCCTTTCAGGTTAGTTGAAGGCTCTGGACAGATCCGTCTCTTAGACGGACATATTGTGTGCCCCTTAATAGGGCCCTTTCAGGTTAGTGAAGGCTCTGACAACCCCAACGACATATTGTGTGCCCCTTAAAGACACCCAACACACCTTAATAGGCCCTTTCAGGTTAGATGAAGGCTCTGGACAGATCAGTCTCTTAGACGGACATATTGTGTGCCCCTTAATAGGGCCCTTTCAGGTTAGATGAAGGCTCTGGACAGATCTGTCTCTTAGACGGACATATTGTGTGCCCCTTAATAGGGCCCTTTCAGGTTAGATGAAGGCTCTGGACAGATCCGTCTCTTAGACGGACATATTGTGTGCCCCTTAATAGGGCCCTTTCAGGTTAGATGAAGGCTCTGGACAGATCCGTCTCTTAGACGGACATATTGTGTGCCCCTTAATAGGGCCCTTTCAGGTTAGTTGAAGGCCTACAACCACACCCTCTTAGACGGACATATTGTTGCCCTTAATAGGCCCTTTCAGGTTAGTTGAAGGCTCTGGACAGATCCGTCTCTTAGACGGACATATTGTGTGCCCCTTAATAGGGCCCTTTCAGGTTAGATGAAGGGTCTGGACAGATCAGTCTCTTAGACGGACATATTGTGTGCCCCTTAATAGGGCCCTTTCAGGTTAGATGAAGGCTCTGGACAGATCCGTCTCTTAGACGGACATATTGTTTGCCCCTTAATAGGGGGGCCCTTTCAGGTTAGTTGAAGGCTCTGGACAGATCCGTCTCTTACCTAGTCAGTTGGAACTCAAATAGCCTGTTGTGTGACGTCATGCGGGGGGAGGGGGATAGGTGAAATTATATACGTCAACTGGCGAAGTGAAAGAGCTTCAAATTCACTTTCGGTCAAAGTAAGCGGTGTGATGCTAGGCGTGATGGAAAGACAGCTATTGCAATAAACGTGCTTCTTTAAAATAACCCTTCTCTATAATTAGTTACAGATGAGATCACGTCTTATTTCACAGAGAAAGTTTATCCGACTGCGTAAATATGGCTGACATCACTCAAGGGTCTGTTCGGCTGAATGACTCTGATAGTTACAGCTTGACCACAAAGACGCAAAGTCTTGATTAGGTTCTAAGAAACGCTCAGAGAAAATAGGTGGTTTCGAGAAATACAAACTGATCATATTCGATCATGATAATTGTGAATAAGGAAAGTAGTATTGGTTATGTTACTTCCTCTTTAATGTGAAATTGTGCAAAACAACTTTACAGTCGCGGGTATATGGTACAGGTTTTCTATACAATCATGCGGTTCAGGTGTTTTTGTGTTTTTGATTTTTTGACTTTGTTGGTTTTCTCTCTTGCCTCATATCACCCATCTCATCTTCCATAAAATTCACAAATCAATTAATTTGATGAGTAAACAGTTCTAAGCACCATCTGGTCTGGATTGTAGGGCATCACGACTCAGGTTGCATAAGTGACCTTAATGCTCTATAATTCCATGTATTAGCTTTCTTTTGCCCTCAATAAAAAAAAAAAAAATACAGATTTCAAATAGCGACATTCTGAAAGAAAGTGGCTCCAATAATTAAGAAAAATAAAATGAATAAGAAAAATAAAATGAATAATTTGTCGTTTCAAATGTTAACAATTCCTTCAAGTTGCATAATCCGATAGACTTTAGTTTCTGCCTCTTTTATTTACATAGATATATTAGATTGGTCTTTATAATCGACCTTACTTTTAGTTTGAAGTAACTTTTATTATAAATTGCTAATTTTTGAAATATTGGAAGTGAAAATATGCTAATTTAGTTTTGGCTTCAATGTCAAAATTCTGAAAGTATAAGCTTCAGCCGTGGAAGGGTTCTATTAGATTGACTTAGCGTTCATTACCTTCAATGGGGCAACAAATGTTAAAAAGGTGCACTGGTGTCTAAGTTTTTGGGGTAAATATTTGATTCACCTGAACACATATTTTGTCAGCACTGAGACACTGGTCTTCCAGTCATTGAAGCGATTACATTTGGTTTGTACATGGTGATGAGGAAGTGGAATGTGCTGCATTGTGTGCGGAAGACACCATTCTGAAGATTGTTGTTGGCTATGTAAAATTGAATCTAGGAAAGTTTCTTGGTTTTGATAATTTGACGCTTTTATCGGACTATACAGCTTTAACATGGATATGATATATATATAAACATTGTATGCAAGTATAAATAATTCAACCTCTCTGTTATTAGGTTCATTATTCTGCATTGCCACTGTACATAGCTATATGAGAATGGCCTGACAAAAGAAATCAGGAAAATATTTCATCAATTTTTGGAACTTCTAAAGTGATGGAAGAAGCTGGAATGCTCGAAAGTTTTGACCAAATCTGGAAATTATACCAACAAATCTGGAATTCCAGATATATCCGGAAGATTCTCATCTATGACTATATGATGCTAATCCAACCTTGTGGGAAACTACAGTGACGAGGAGATCATTAACTCCCCTTTCCTCCTGTCTCATAGATTTTCTGTGTGTTTGTTCTCGTTTAATGTCCTAGCAATGTCTACGGTCATATCAGGACAGGGAACCGACTTGTCACAGTTCACACTCATTGCAACTTTAAAAGTTCTGTCCCACTGGGAAACCAGTCCACTGGCAGCATGACCCAATATCCTACTCAGTCACATTATCTTGCCACTGAGTTAATCAGTCCTTGCCCTATTCTAGTAATGCCGAGCGCCAGGCTAAGTAACGACAAGTATAAATTTTGTAAGTCATTTGTTTGACTCGACCTGGTTTTCGAAAGCCCGATCTTCCGCACAAGTAGACTGAGCATTATCGATTCGGCCACTGGATCTGGTCCATGTCTCATAGAACTCTCATAAAACTCCAATAGACTGCGGTAGCACTTGGATAAAATACTATCAGTGTTGTAGCCTAGTGTCTCCTCTTCTTCAACACTGTTGAGGCACTGTCTTTAAACAAACAAAAGAAAGCTCACATAATTAATTGCATTTAAAAAGAGCTGAGAAGCAGATTATTCATAATGTTGCTAAATGGTGCACTTGGATCAATCTCATTAAGAGTATGATATTTTATTGCAGGCTTATCCCACTTTAGATAACTTTGGAATTAAAATAGAGTAAATCTGAATATATTTACAAATGGAAACCGGTTACATAATTCTGTCAGGAGGTGAAAAAAAATGGGATAGGGTGACATCCCTGTTTTGCTATTTGCTACAATATTTTTGTTAATTTTTCAGTTCTATTTGCAGCCATTTGCATTTACATACACATATGCATTATTCACCAACAATTTAAAATTTAAAAATATTGTTTTTAAATATATATAATTTAACAAATTTAGTAATAATAATGAGCAAAGAAAACATTCCAGTTCAAATTAGTCAAGCTTATTTATTTTTGCTTTGCTTTAATATGTATGCAAATAGCGAAGGGAGGAAAACAAGATGGTATGTCTAGATACAATATATATATGTGCGGGTGGGGGTAGGGTTTTGCAGGTAAGGAAGGAGGACTTAGTGAAGAGGCGACAGAGTCGTAAAGTGCTATATGCTATATAGCGCTTTAGTCCTTTCAGATGATACATGTTTCACTCGTTGGTGCTAACGGTTGAGAGACTCGCTTAGGAAAACTCTTTCGAAAGACTCCGTAAAAGCATTTTGGGATTCAAAGCATACCCACATTTTTAGCTTAGTAATTAACTTAATCTAAGTGGATTTAAACATTAAATTACAGATTGAGTTAATACGACTATGCTAACCACAACTATTTAGCCTGTCATCAGAATAATGAGGAAAAGAGATGATAGCATTAAAAGGTATAACATCATTTCAAGGTGATTCTTTCATGACAATATACAATGATAATAAGGGTATTAATCTTGGTCTCGCTGCAAATGTAATGAAGAAATTCTATTAATATGAGCTTAGATGAGTCTTTTCATGATGAGGTTATCAAAGGTTATGAAATCCATAGGCAATAACACAGAAATAAATCCCAGATATTTATATGGTATATAAATACATATTAAATGTCAAATGTAATCACACATGACATTTGTTAGTAATATTTCGTTGGAGGATTAGTGTAATCGCAGCTTAGGATTGTCATATGACTCTGATAGGGCTCTGTAATATTACGCGTATAGATGACAGTAGGTTCTACCCTACCACCATGACATCTTACAGCGTCATATGGACGCGGACATTCTGATTAATTGTGCACTATGTAGGTCATGAAACGATAAAACAGGTAATACATTATAGTATATTTATACATGTATAATATGTACAATATATAACATGTATAATATGTAAATATATAACATGTATAACATGTACAATATATCATTATAACATGTATAATATGTACAATATATAATTAGAACATGTATAATATGTACAATATATAACATGTATAATATGTACAATATATAACATTATAACATGTACAATATATAATTATAACATGTATAATATGTACAATATATAAGTATAACATGTATAATATGTACAATATATAATTATAGCATGTATAATATGTACAATATATAACATGTATAACATGTACAATATATAATATACTACCTAATGTATTTAATATATATATAATATATATAGATAATATATATATATAAAATATATATAATATTATATATATAATTTAGATAATATATAATATATATAGATAATATATATAATATATATAATAAATATAATACATAAAATAATAAAATACATATAATATATACTACATACTAAATATATGTGTGCATATATAGTATATATTAACAACATGTATAAATATTGCAATGAAGGTATTTAATATAGTGATATTCTTTGCAGTGCCCAGTCCAATAAACTAATATGGGACTGGGAACAATAACGTTTCGTGTAATACTTTTAAAATATAACTGATACCTAACTGGATGATATCACATTTTGTTAATAAGTTGTTTAATGAAACTGAGACCTGACTGAGTAACATCACATGTTGTTGACGATCTGTTTAATACAACTGATACCCGACTGGGTAATATCATTTTTTGTTAATGATCTGTTTAATCAAATTAATAGTAGACTGGGTATTATCACATTATGTTAATAATTTGCTTAATAACATTAGCTTAATATTTCACTGGGTTTGATCACATTTTGTTAATGATCTTCTTAATAAAACCCACATCACTTATCAGACTGGATAATATCACATCTTCTTCTTCTTTTCGTTCGCCTTCAATTACACTTGGAGCCCAGTTCTCATAATAAAATTGACAGACCTCTGTAGCACATCTGCAGCCCCGTACAGCTTCTCCTGCAAGTCAGTGGGAGCTGGCCATATCTCTTCCCTCAGTGAGTGATGGTTAAATGATTTGTTTAATAAAACTTAATGATTTGTTTAATAAAACTTAATGATTTGTTTAATAAAACTTAATGATTTGTTTAATAAAACTTAATGATTTGTTTAATAAAACTTAATGATTTGTTTAATAAAACTTAATGATTTGTTTAATAAAACTTAATGATTTGTTTAATAAAACTTAATGATTTGTTTAATAAAACTTAATGATTGTTTAATAAACTTAATGATTTGTTTAATAAAACTTAATGATTTGTTTAATAAAACTTAATGATTTGTTTAATAAAACTTAATGATTTGTTTAATAAAACTTAATGATTTGTTTAATAAAACTTAATGATTTGTTTAATAAAACTTAATGATTTGTTTAATAAAACTTAATGATTTGTTTAATAAAACTTAATGATTTGCTTAATAAAACTTAATGATTTGTTTAATAAAACTGATATCAGCCTGGGTAATGTCACATTTTGCCAATGCTTTTCATGTACCTCATGTAACTATAAAACAGAAGATGTAGTTAAGGCATTACAGTATTCTATGTGTATAATAATATATATACAAAAATATAATATATATATAATATATATACAATATAATTGTAAATCCGTTGTATATATATTTATTGAAACAGGTAAATTTCCATCTTCCACTAAATCAAAATTGCTCAAATTATAAAGTTAACAGTAATCACCCGAAGACCATGCGCTCTGACATGCACACCGACCACAGGTTTCAGGCAATACACATAGAGGTGGCCCTAAGGTCATCGCTGAATAATAAGTTGAGCGTCGGTCTCCCCTTCTGACAGATCATGGGATTCGAATCCCCGGGTTCGAACCCTGGTCGAGTCAAATTGATGGCTTAAAAATTGATAGTTGTCGTTACCTTGTCCTGGTGGGCGGGCGGCATTACTAGGATAGGTCAAGGAGCAGTGGAATGAGTAAGACCAATTGTCTGCGATTGAAATCTCCTCAGCTTAATTAAACTAGTGTACAACAAAAAAAGAAAAGTTACACAAAAAACCCATATCAGACAATAACTGCTTAACGTAGCATCATCAGTGTGGAGGGAGGGAGGGATGGAGGGAGGGAGGGAGGGAGGGAGGGAGGGAAGGAGGGAAGGAGGGAAGGAGGGAAGGAGGGAGTAGAGAGGGTAGGTGCATGTCCATGATGTTCATCTAGGGGAATACTGTTCGCAGGTGGCGCCACTGTCCCTAAAACAAGAGGCGGGAAAATGGTAGAATTAAAGAGTAGGATGACTTGCATATATTATCGTCCATGCAACAGAGGGGGTTGAATGGTGATCTAAGATGCATGGTGGTTGGAAGAGGGCTGTGAGTGGTGGTGGTGGGGAAGGCTTTGGTTGTACAAAGGACCGCTAGGGGGAGGCACCGCTACTGTACCTTACCTTCATGGCTGCTAGCAGTAGGCAGTGCCGTAGACTTTGAGTGGGGGCAGATCTGCAAAACTGTAACAACAGACGAGCAATGATAATGTTGCCGCTAGCTTCCTTAGATGTCGTCTGCTCTGACTATATGTGATGTATAACGAATTATGCGAGTATGAAGATACTTAGGGGAATTATTATCATTATTATTTTACTCCATAAAACCCAATGTTGTACCGGTGGCGCCACCTGCTCCCCTCCTCTCCTCCACCGGATGTAGAACAGTGTCAGTCGCACTGGAGGAATTATAACCAACAAACGAAGAAAACAGAAACAAACAAACTCACAGAATGAATCGATACGAACGCTGTTTTAAAGATTCTCAGTGAAAGAATAATAATAACGAGATAAAATACAACCGGAGTGTTTTAGTGAAAAGAGCATGGGTGTTTGGTTTGTTAGTACCAAATTTTGTCTGCTCTTAGTACCAAATATCGTCTGCTGTTAGTACCAAATGTCGTCTGTTCGCTCAAAGTTGCTGTGCATACTGTACCCGTTGGAAACAGACGACAATTTGCACAGAAAATATAACAGCTCATAGGCGAAAATAGGGGCAAAAACTGTCCACAGCTAAGGCCAGCAGTTCGAAGAGTTCTGTGTTTGATTGATATTAGATAATATCGGTTTGATTGATATTTAATTGTTCAACATGTCCGAGTATTGAAATATATGATTTATTACTAAAAAATGATTAAACATCGCTGATATTGTCCCTGTACAGAATAAGTGAATGAATGGAACATGGTTGGTGCAAACAGAACCTGTAAACCATGATGGGGGTTGTAGGTTGAGGGGGGGGGGGGCGAGGCCTTAAGAACCTATCCTGTCGTCTGCTCTGGCTAAAATATCGTCTGCTTTGACGATCTCAATGAAAGAAATCTCTGACAACAAACAAATATATAAATAAATTTAAAGAAGTTGAAGTTTCACCGCAGTTCCCAGCGTAATAGTACCGGCACTAAATGTCGTCTGCGCTCATTTTGATGGACAGCAGATGACATTCAGTAGCAGTGAGTATGATTTCAGGTTAGGCGTGTACTGCAGGGATGAATATGCCCATACTAAACGCCGGCCGGAAAGGGGGGGGGGGGATATGCAGTCAACAACGGCTTTTCATTTCCTCTTTTTGTCTCTTTCTTTCTTTTCTTCTTTCTTTCCATCTCTTTACCTATCTATCTCCATTTCTTTCTTTCTACCTTTTTTTCTTTCTTTCTGTCTCATTCTCTTTTTCTTTCTTTTTTCTCTCTCTTTTTCTCTCTCTCTCTCTCTTTCTTTCTTTCTTTCTTTCCTTCCACAACAATCGTTTTATTTATTGTTTATTTCCACAATAATACAGCGAACTGCATGTGTAGCAAAGCAGAGGAGACACATTCAGGCGTTTTATATGTAGACTGGCGTTTGCTTTCCCTTATTTTCCCACAAGCCCACGGGGCAAGCGTTCTACTCTGTCAAGGGGGAGGCGCGGGAGGAGAAAAAAGAACATTGACAGGTTAGATTCTAGACCGCAACACTGGGCAGGGAAAACCACGCCAGTATTTATGTCTCCAGCCAAACAGCGTTGGGTGATGATGATGGTGGTGATGATGATCATCATCATCACAGTGCTAACGTTAATAAATATGGAATGCTGATGATGATGATAACCTTGATGATGATGAGGTTGATGATGGTGGTGATAATCATCATCATAACGTTGATGTTAATAAATATGTAATGCTGATTATCATGGTATTGATGATGATAATATTGATGATAGTGATGATCATCATCACGATGCTGATGTTAATAAATATGTAATGCTGCTGATGGTATTGATGATGACAATATTGATGATGGTGGTGATAATCATTACAATGTTGATGTTAAAAAATATGTAATGCTGATGATGATATTGATGATGATAGTGATGATCATGCTACTGATGTTAATAAATATGTAATGCTGATGATGATGATATGGATGATAATATCATGGTGATGATCATGCTGCTGATGTTAATAAATATGTAACACTACTGCTTCTGATGATGATGATCATCACATTGCATCTGCAGCACAGATGTGATTGCTGTGTTAAATGTTGCTTCGAGGTTTTTCAAGGGGAACACATTTGATCCAGTGAACTTCTATCTACTCAGCAGATATTTCATGGTCTGGATCTTGTTGCGGTCATACTACTCAAGTCGTTGACGGAGACCCTGTTGTTTACAAGAGACCTGCCCATATGCTTTCAGGCGGGCACATAAGCGTCTTCCAGGTGAACAACCTATGATTCGCACCAGGTGGTAATGCCCTGGATCCTAGGAGTGCGAGGTTGGCGGAAGGTTCTGCGGTGAAACCAGATGCTTGTGTTATTCGTTGACTCGTGTTGCAGCCGCAGATGTTCCCAATGGGCTTTTTCTTTTGGTCATGAAGCTTTTTCATTCCTTCGAATAAGTTTGACTTTTCTTTCACTGCCTACACACGACCTTCGCTGTTCAGTGTGCCCTACCTCTTCTTTTATTGTTAAATCCTTTTGCTTCCAACTTAATTTTGTTTTCTCTGACCGGCATTAGCAATTTGATTGAACGCTGCTCTAAATGCATTTCCAATTTGTACCTTTGTTTCTTGTGTGGAGTCAAGAAGACAGACTTTTGAGAGAATAATGCTCATATCGAAGCATAGACCCGCCATGACACCCAGGATCAGGGATTAGCACCACCAGTGACTGTCACCAAAATAAGGTGTTTGTCACGACAATGGTGGTATACGAGACAGAAGCGCTATGCGAATCATCAACAACATCGAAGGTGTGACGCAGCAACGATACAAGTGGCTTAAAAAGCAATATCAGCACCCACAGAGCTGTCGTACTGGTGCTCTCTGGAAGTTTGTCACGGAAATTTGCATTGTTAGTTATTGTCGATAAGACAGTCTCATTGTCCGTTGCTGCTAAAATCACATAATTTGGCAAGAAAACCCACTCCACCCCATGCAAGGTTCCATTTTCAATCCTATTTATGAGATTTATTACATTCGTTGATTAAGCAAAAGAAATTTAAATCACAAGCAATTGGTTCATCCTCATTCCATTGCGCCTTGTCCTATCCTAGTGTCGTGGTGGGGGGTGATGAAAATGGGAAATATTGCGCCTAGAGCAGGACTCGAACCCACATCTCTTTGCCTTCCGGGCCAGTGTGCTAACCATTACACCACCTCCCTGATGTCACCAAACTACCCATGCCTATATACATTGTTTATACATACATATACTGTCATATATATATATAGATTAGTTAGACGAATCTTACCTGGGTATAGATGATGGATAACTATTGTTTTACCGAGGTAGAAGCCTCGGTTAGACGTGGGCGAGGGAGAAGGAAGCACATCCGGGTCCAGCAATCTTTACCTACTAATTCAGGATAAAAATGATTCTAAAAAACAACCTAAGGTCAAGTGACCTCATGCTAAATTGAGTGATTGACTATACGTGGCAGGGCGTGGTGGGTGGGCCCTCGCCCACGTCTAACCGAGGCTTCTACCTCGGTAAAACAATAGTTATCCATCATCTATACCCAGGTAAGATTCGTCTAACTAATCTATTTTACCTCGGTATGCCGCCTCTGGCTAGCCGTAGGCTAGGGAGACCTTTACGTAAAATAATTTTTATCCTGATATTCTTGTTTTGTTATTATTCTTTAGTGATTATGTCTTATGTATGCAACAATGGAAAAGCGATTTGTATGGCAAAAAAGAGGAAAAACCAATGTTTTTCTTACCTCTCTCTTTCAGTTGGTGAGTAGCCTGTGCGCTATCGGCTGAGGCTTCTCTAGTCGTTTGTGGTAATGTCTAGCAAACGAAGTAGCGGTTTTCCATCCCGCGTGAGCTAGGATCCGTTTAACGGAGATGCCTAGCAATCTTGCCTTGGACACCATTGCACCACGTGTAGAGTGCGATGAGTACCTGTCTGTATTTACTCCCGCCAGTTTTAACACATTCATTGTCCATCGGGCGAGGGTATCCCTGGAAATGGCCTTGTGTGGCTTAATAAAGCTGACCAATAGCTGTCTTGAGTTTCTTATTAATCTTGTCTTGGATATATAATTTCGTATCGCAGATACGACACATAACTTGCGATCCTGAGTGAAACTGGACACCCCTATCGTAGAAAGGGGGTCACCTAATCGGTTTGATTTTAATAAAGTTGATAAATCAAACGTGGCCTCTTTACTGTCAATTTCTAGACCATTCAGCGACAGGGCAACTATAGTTTGGCCTCTGTGTCCAGTGACCAGGAGAAGCAAAACTGCGACTTTGAAACCTAAAAGTTTAACGTCCAGAAACTTATTTTCTGGCCATTTCTTGAAGAGGTTGAACACTAGAGAAACATCCCAAAACCTATTATATTTGGGTTTAGGCGGATTCCTCTGATAAATTGATCGTATGATCCAACAAATAACATGGTGTTTACCCATTGTTTGTCCATTAACCCGCGGTAGGATTATCGACAGAGCACATCTGGCAGCGTTAATAGCGCCATATCCTAGGCCTTCGTCCTCTAGGTAACGTAGGAAGAGTCCTACCTGGGATACTGTGGGAGTCATTGGCTTGACTTTCTTAAGCAGGCAATAAATACCCCATTTCTTTAAATACGTAGTATACATTTTCACCGTTCCTTTTCTCCACGCATCATCAACCAAACGCTGTTGTGTAATTTTGTCTAAGCCAAACTGTTCTAAATATTTATTAAAAAAGGAATGCCACCAACGGAGTTGTCGACACGTTTCCGTGGCGTTCTAGTGGTCCCTGATGTTTGAGGTTTCCTCGGAATCTTGGGAAGCGAAGGCTGCTTTTGGCTGTGGCTAGTAACGTCGGTAGCCACGGTTGCGTGTGCCACTCGGGGACGATGAGTATGGCGTGTGTCCCCTCCATTTGAATCTTTCTGGCGACTTTGCTAATGATAGTAAAGGGGGGGAAAATGTAAAAGAAATGATGTCGCCACTTTAGGGAGAAGGCATCAATGTGCCAAGCATTGGGTTCCGGGTGCCACGAAACATATTTTGGAATTTTAAAGTTATTACGCGAAGCGAACAAATCGATCTGAGGTGAACCCCATGTGTGACAAATGTGTTTGAAAATGGATGGATTAAGTGACCACTCTAAGTGATCATGGAACTGGCGACTCATCTTGTCAGCTAGACAATTTTGTGTGCCTGGAATGTGATTAACAGTTAACCAGACATCAAAGGTTTGAGCCCAGTTCCAAATGAGAAGTGCCATTGCATTACATTTAATCGATTTTGTACCTCCCATATTTCTGACATAAGCCATAGCTGTGGTGTTATCCGTGAGGATACGTACATTATTTTTGGGTATTTTTACTAGACTGGTTAATCCCAAGTAAATGGCCCTTAGTTCTAGAACGTTAATATGATCGGGGAGTTCCGATTCTAGCCATCTTCCTCCCGTTGCTACATCATTTTGATGTGCTCCCCACCCTTGGAGAGACGCGTCAGTGGTAACGGTAGTGTCAGGCTCTCCCATTCTAATGGGATTGGGGGAATGGTCAAAGTGGTTTAGCCACCAATCAATGTCGGCTAGGCCGTTCTCCGAAATAAACATGGTCTTTTCAAAGTTTCCCTTTGCGCGGGCCAGCGCCAAATTTTTATCAATTTCGAGGGATTTTATGTGTGCCGCTCCGTATAGAATAGCGGGACTATACGAAACCATGACCCCGATAAGGACCGCGACCTGTCTAATCTTTGGCCTAGAAGTGTCTAACAGCTGTATCGCTGTGCGGTAAAGCTTATCTTTCTTTTGGCGTGTAAGCGAAACGGTCATAGCCGTGGTGTTCAGAATGAACCCGAGACACTTAAGCTCCTGAGTAGGAGAAAAAACCGATTTCTTGTTATGTATGAAGAAACCCAATTTGGTGAAAATGTTGCATAAATCTTTAACAGCGAGTTCACATTGCGTGAAAGATTGGCCCATAATAAAAGAATCATCTATGTATGGAAACATACAATGCCCCAATTTTGCCATGTGTGCAAAAATTGGTTTCAACAACTTAGTAAACAGACGCGGTGCGCAGGCCAAACCATTAGGTAAACATGTAAATTCAAAAAGTTGGCCATTCCAGAGAAAACGTAGGTATTTCCGATCTGTCTGGTGAATAGGAACGGTGTAGTACGCATCCCTTAAATCAACACTCGCTAGCCAACACCCTGGGGTAATTAAATCACGAGCTGTTTCTAAAGAAAACATTTTGAAATGTTTGTATTCAATGATTTCATTCAACTGAGTTAAATCTAAAATCATTCGGATTGAACCATCAGGTTTAGGAGTAGAGAAGATATTGGAAATATATTCCCCTTCAGTATGTTCAACTCTGTTGACAATGCCCTTAGACTCAAACAGTAGAACCTGCTGATCTAGCTGAGATTTTTCTAGTGAATTAAACTGATACGGAAAAGGCGCTCTCTTTTGTATAGGCAATTGTGTGAAAGGGATGTGAATGCCTTTAACAATATTCAGGACCTCTGGATTAGTGGTTAACTGTTGCCATTGATGTAAACAATTAGAAACATTCCCTGCTTGAAAAAGGCTTACTTCAGTTTGAGTTTCCTCCGTGACCATTGTAGGGTCAGGAGGCTGCACTGTTTGTGTGGAAATCTCTACTTGTTCCCTTGTTTCGGGAACTGGGGCTTGGGAACGAAATCCCTCTTGTAGCCGCGGTTGTCGTTCCAGTTTGAGGCCGGCCTGTCGCCTCGGCCCCTTCCTCGCTGGTTGAACTGGAAGGACGGTCCGCCCCTGAACGGCCTTCCTCCTCTGCGGAATCGAAAATCCGTCCTAGACTTTCTGAACCCTGCTGGGTTTTGGAAGCGACGACTCTTTGCTTCAGTGTTTTTAGCACTCTTGTAGTCGACCTCTACCTGTTTGTACAGGTAAGCTAGCTGACCCCCAAACATCTTGGATTTATCTAGGGGTTTGCTCTTGATAGGGGTAGGTCCGGAATACACGGTGTATTCCTTACCATCATGGTCCGTTACCTTGTTCGAGCGGGCAACCTCTTTTCCGGCATCTGTGGTGACCGATTTGAAAACGTTTTCAAATCTTCGATGGGTCATGTAGTTACTAGCGGCTGCTAACAAAGCTATGCCCCGGTCCATAACCCGCGCCAAAGACGAGAACTTGTTCTCTGTCTGCATCCTGTTAGCCACAGGGATAACAGACGTCAAGGCACCCAAAACTGCCTTATGGATAAGGCAGAGGGAAGTTTCATAACGACGGCGTTCGTCGGAAAGATGAATGCCGGAATCCATCTCTTTGAAAACCGAAGCAGGAATGCCCTTAACTCCTGAAATCTGCTCAGTCAACTTGTTGATGACTTCGATCGGTTTAAACGTAGTGAAATGGCTATTCACCGTTTTGCGCATCATGGTAGTGGTGCGCACTTTCTGAGCTTTCTTTTTGACAATTTTCTTGCCAGCTTTAACGCCTATTTTGGCGTAGACACCCGCTCGTTCCGTGTCGGAATCCGACTCGGTGGAAGAAGAGTCGGACGACGAGTCTGAAGAAGAGTCCTTCTTCTTCTTCTTCTTTTTCTTTTTGGACTTTTTG
>CM059199.1:69537200-69565408 GCA_030323885.1 Branchipolynoe longqiensis | reverse complement strand
CAAATAAATCAAAGAAATTTTCGGTATTGTTCCATTATGGGAAGCGTATAATATGCATCCTGTAAATCAACACTAGCCATCCACGCATCTGGTGTAATCAGATCCCGTGCCGTATCTAGAGAGAACATTTTAAAATGTCGATATTCCACCCTTTTATTAAGGATTGTTAAATCCAGGATCATTCGAACATCACCATTAGGCTTCGGTCTCGAGAAAATGTTTGAAATAAACTGTCCTGAACAGTGTGTCACTTTTTGTATAATTCCTTTCTCAAAGAATTTATGTACCTGTTTAGTTAGTGCGTCTCGTTCAACTGGTTGAATGTTATATGGAAAAGGTATTATACTTTGTACAGGAATTTGTGTAAAAGGAATTTGAACACCCCTAACTATTTCTATAATTTCTTGGTCACTAGTAATTTTGTGCCACTCAGAAATATGATTACTAATATTACCAGCCACAAAGTTGCTTACAGTTTGTGTGTTTTTAGAGGCTGCAGGGACTTGTAAAGTTTGTGTTTGGACCTCTACTTGGACCCGCCCCTGGGGAAAGGTCTCGACGAGTTGAACCCTCGGCCTATTGGCCGTGCGGTGTTGTCGGTCCAGCCTGGGCGAGCGCCCCGGCCCCGAAACCCTTGACCGAAGTTTGAACTCGGTCTGGTTCCTCTGGTGAACCGTCGTGGACGAAAATCCCCTCGTGACTTTTTGAAACGAGGAACTTCCTGTTTCTTCTTGCCATCCATGTTTTTGCCACTCTTGGCTGCAGTCTCTCCCTCTTATAGAGGTATTGTAGTTGACCGCCAAACATCTTGGTATTATCTAAAGGTTTCCCTTTAATCGGCTCTGGAGCAAGATAGAGCGTAAACTCCTTCCCCTCATTATCGGTAACTTTCTTAGAGCGAGCCACTTCTTTGCAGATCTGTGAAAACTGACTTGAAGACATTTTCATATCTTCGAAACGACAGGTAATTACCTGCCGCCGCTAGTACTGCAATGCCTTTGTCCATTGTCTTAGCCAAAGACGAGAACTTATTTTCACTCTGCATCCTATTAGCCACAGGAACAATAGCTGTTAGGGTAGCCAACACTGCCTTATGCACTGTGTGCAACACATCCTCAAACTTCTTACGGTCATCCGTCATATTGACATCCCGATCCATCTCTTTAATGATGGAGTTGGGAACACCCTTTATGCCTGTTAACTCATCTCCTAACTTGGAGATAACCTCCGCCGGTTTGAACGTGCGAAAATGACCATTCACGGTCTCGCGCATAAGCGTAGTGGTTTTAACCCGCTTAGCCTTTGGCTTCTCCACCTTCTTAGCCACTTTAGTGCCAATGTCCGCATAGACCCCTTCATATACGGTGTCTGAGTCTGATTCCGTAGAAGTAGACTCAGTGGACGACTCAGAAGAAGAATATTTCCTCTTCCTCTTCTTCTTTTTGGACTTAGTCTTCCGCTTTTTGCGCAAACCAGACTCTGCCCGCTCCTTGGTGAATTCATCACCCGAAGAAATCACCTGTTTCTTCTTCTTCCTCCGTTTAGGAGAAGGAGGAGGAGGAGCCTTAAGCTCCACCGCCGAGTCTGTGTCCAAGAAATCCTCATACGAATCCTCTTGGACACTCGGCCTACGCCGCTTCCGAGACACAGGCGATTTGGCAGTCAAGATGTGGCTTTCCAATCTTGCAAAGCGAGCCTCCCAATCTGGAGGCGCAGGCACATCAGGCACTGCGTCCTCGTCCGGGTCGGAGAGGATATGCGCCCGGGGCTGTGTCGACGGCCCTGCCGACAACACAGGTGAGGAGTCGTACTCCTCGTCCACTCCACTCGGAACACGCCCCTCGGCTGCTGCTGCACCGCGCTTACTCCGCTTCGTGGCCATCGGGAGCTGAAACAAAGATTTTTGGTCAGTCCCGGTATATATATATGTCACAATATGGTTGTTTCAAACTCATTTGGACATCTATTGGTGTTAGAGAACGTGTTTATACCGTTATAACACAGGCGTAATAAGCTAAATTTGTGCGTGGGTTGTGGGTCAAGCCCAAACCTTACGCGGGGTCGGGACCAGTGTATCGGCCCGCCCATCCCTCTGTTCCGCACACTTCTCCCACCTGTGACTACTACGTCAACAAGTTGGAGAAAATGCTACGAAACTCGGAGAAACGCCTGAAAAAGTTTTGTCTAGGGGAGTCTATAAAAGAAACCCAGGAGCATCTCCAACATTACTCTCTATTAGAGTACGAGAGAATTTCCACATGAGATAGGGCGAAACCCACATCTCTACCCATAGTCACACGGTGACCCGGGTGTTGACATAACCGCTAATGACCGGTTTGGTTCCTTCGCGAAACCCACTCGAGTGTTCTATCCTTGGTTGTTTATAACCAAATAACTCGTCCAAATTGGACCAACGAAAGTCTAAACTTTCCATATTGATGCTCTAATGCATCATAATTAAGCTAACCACAGTTTTTATTATACTTACTGCGTATTTGCTTGTATGTAGACTAATTTTGCCGGAGCAACCCAACGACACGTTATCCAGTCGTGAGTTGTATATGCTAATTGCTGGTACCGGACGTGCTTACCTCTCCCTAGCCTGAGGCTAGCCTGAGGCTGTTTACCGAGGTAAAATATATATATATAATATAAAAGAACTACAGTACAACATGAGAAGACAAGACAAAGGAGTGGGTTGAGATAAATGTATTATCTGGTATAGGGAGCATAGTATGATGCCCTAGCATAGGGAACATAGTATGATGTCCTAGCATAGGGAGCATAGTATGATGCCCTAGCATAGGGAGCATAGTATGATGCCCTAGCATAGGGAGCATAGTATGATGCCCTAGCATAGGGAGCATAGTATGATGCCCTAGCATAGGGAACATAGTATGATGCCCTAGCCTTAAATATATTCTCGAGCGCGAATGACAGTGGAGCGTCCCGGTTCAGGTCACGTGAGGGGAGGGGGGGGGGGCATGCATCAAGTGAGACACCTAATCAGTAATAAAAGGAGCAAATAAACACGTAATTCCCTTCCGTCCCTGTATACTCGCATAACGCTTATACGTCACATATATGCAGTATAATGAATCATGCGAATATGAATAGGCGGGTAATTATTGTTGAAGGACGCCTACTCGTAGTGAGTGAGTATGGGGTATTGTCACGTCGGTATTCGCTGCAGGGTAGCTCCGTGCTGCGCGATCGGTCGGTACTGGGGCGCCACCTGCGGCGCATTTTGTAACTACACGGCGCTAGGTCGCCGCCCCATGTCCCAAAATTTGCTTTTATTCATGTATTTACCGGTAGGGGGCGATATCCCATACCAAAGTGATAAACGTTCTCAAGTCAGTAGACATTACTGTGTTGTGTTATCAATATCATCCATTAGCCATTGGTTATATATATATACATACATGTACACATATTGAAATAGGTGGTATAATTTACCTTCTATTAAGTTCTAAATATATATTTACGTGTAAATTTGAATGTAAATATAAACACACATATAGATGGAAAATATCATGGACAAAAAAGATCACCAACAAAGAAGTTCTCAGAAAAATTAAAAATAAGGAAAGCTTGTTTGCCACTATACAGACAACGAAACTTATTTATTTTGGCCACATCATTGGTCAGAGTTCAATATACTGTACATTGTTGGAAGGGAAGGTGAATGGCAGCAGAGGGAGAGGGAGACCAAGAACATCATGGTTTACAAATATTTCACAGTGGACAGGCTTGAATTATTCACAGTCTATCAGAACAGCACACCATCGGGACAAGTGGAGAACCATTGCATCCAACCCTCGACTAGAGGACGGAACTATTGATTGATTGATAGATGCATATAAGTCTATCTATCTCACTCTCTCAATATATATGGATAGTGCTAAACCCTTTATCGCGTGTAAGAATGCCTGTACTGTCCTGCACCCCCCACCCTGTCTGGGTGGGGGGTGGGACCCCCATCATACACCACTCAGCCTCCTGCATATTTAGATAGCTGGTGCGAGTGAGGTGCCCCCGCCTGGTAGGTGCAAGGAGGCGCCGAGAGTGGCGCCCCGGTCGTGAGACGGGCAGGAGGCAGCATACAATATCCGGTGCAATAAAATATACAGAAAAACCTCTCTAACCGACCACCTCCACAGATCGACCACTCCCCTATATCCTAAATCGATCGCTTTACTTAGGTCCCAAACGATCGCCCATACAATACAATTGTAACGATAAAAAAAACTTCCTAGACCTCCCTCCTCCCTAAATGGACCATTTAAAGTCGGTCCCATGGTCGGTCGATTAAGTGATGTTTTACTGTATAACAAAATAATTCCCTTCTGTGCCTCTATACTCGCATAATGCGTTATACATCACATATATATAACATAACAAACGTAGGGCCGTTGATACCCGCGTTCAGCCAGCCTCACTCAATAGGAGCGGGACCAGACGGGATGGCCGAATAAGTTGAGCGTCCGTCTCCCATTTTGGTAGATCGTAGGTTTCGAACCCACTGGATGAGTCAAACCAACGACATAAAATGTGATACTTGTCAATTTCTAGCCAAGCGCTCGGCATTATTAGGATAGGGCAAGGACTGCTTGACTCAGGGTCAGGATAATAATGTGACTGAGTGGAATATCGGGTCATGATGCTGGCAGCCTGGTCTCCCCTCCCAGTGGGGCAGCACTATAAAGTCGCCATGAGTGTGCACTGTCACAAGTCGATACCCGTCCTGATATGACCTTAGATGTTGCTAGGATGTAAAACAACAAACAAACAAGCTGGTAGGATGTAAAACAACAAACAAACAAGCTGGCGGCCTGGTCTGCCCTCCCAATTGGGCAGCACTATATAGAGCCATGAGTGGGCACTGTCACAAGTCGGTGCCCATCCTGATGTTACCTTAGATGTTGCCAGGACGTAAAACCCCCAACAACCAACCAATAGGAGCGCTGCCACACCCAGCCAGGCCCCTGCTGGCCAAGCACCATGCACAGCTGAGTGAAGACACAGAAAACATCCCGCTATTATTCTCCAATTGATATGACCTTAGATGTTGCTAGGACGTAAAACAACAACAAACAAACAACATCTCCAATTACACCCCCCCCCCCTGCTTCTTCCAGGCGCCCTTTAACATTTTGAGACACCTGTGTTTCATTTCTGCCAAAACTCTGACACCAGCAAGCCTCCCCCCCCCCTCTCTCTCCTCCCCCCTTCTCTCTCCCCTCACCCAATCTCTCCCCTCCCTCCCCCTCCTCGAGCTATTTCATATGACGTCAGCATAGGTATTTAGGTCAGTGCGCGCGCTGCTTGGCTGCAGGATGACACACTGTCACACTGCAAACTCAATGGCTATGAACAATCTTCATGCATTGTCAATGGCCGTGAGCAATCTTCATACAGAAAAAGTGAAATATCTCTAAAACTACAGCACCTAGAAACAAACCGCTTGGAACACATATAGAAAACATGTTTAGCAACCAGATTATTTTAATGTATATGGTTATGATTCTGCATTTCTAGTAATTCTGAATAAAATTGACATTTTGCACTGTGCATATCGGCAAACTAAATGCATTGTCAATGGCCGTGAGCAATCTTCATACAGAAAAAGTTAAATATCTCTCAAACTACACCACATAGAAACAAACCGCTTGGAACACATATGGAAAACATATTTACCAACCAGATTATATTAAATTTATATGGTTAGGGTTCTGCATTTCTAGTAATTTTGAATAAAATTGACGTTTTACACTGCACGTACCGGGAAACTCAATGGCAGTGTGCATTCGTTCTGCAGCCAAGCTGCCCGCAATGTTTATAACCATTGAAAGGGGCCTATACCCAGAGCACATTGTGTGTGGGCGGCAAGTGGCCGGGTGGGGTTTATAGAAATCTTCACTAGCTAACATTACTAACTCACCACCCCAATATAAACACATTGTAAGACTGGATGGTTGCTGGAGGTTTAAGGTCCTGGTAACAATCTAACATTATATGAGTGTTTTGCTTTTGAACATTTGGTGCTTTTATAGGACTACGCAACTTTAGAGTTACTGATAATAAATAATTCCACAATAACATCCCGCAGACCCAAGTGTTCCAAATTATAATATTTAGGGCCAGTGGTGTATAACTTTTTTTTAAATGTTGAGGTCTGTATTGTATGCATCTGTCAGGTGTTACCGTCAACCTGGACCGGGCGCGGTGGCCGAATCGGTAGAGCGCAGGCCTCGCATGCGGGAGATCTGGAGTTCGGTTCCTGGTCGAGTCAAACCTCCAATGACTTATAAAATTGATACTTGTCGATTCCAAGCCTGGCGCTCCGCATTAATAGTTCTCATTAAGACATTAACAAAGGTAATCTATTTCTAAATATCCCTTAATTGGGGCATTAAGCCATTGACAGTGGTACTCTATTTCTAAATACCGTTTAATTGCCTGTCCAAATTAGGACATTAAGAGGGGTAATCTATTTCTAAATATCCCTTAATTGGCTCCTCTTATTAAGACACTAAATATATTTCTAGATATCCCTTAATTGGCTATTCTTTTTAAGATATTGAGAGAGTAAATATCCCTTAATTGGCTATTCTTTTTAAGATATTGAGAGAGGTCATCTATTTCTAAATATCCCTTAATGGACTGTTCACATTAGGACACTAAAGCCCCGTTAGGCGAACTAGATGAGGCGAACTAGGCGTGCCGGAAATCAATATCTGCGCATGAGCAAGTCCATACTAACCAGCGCCACTTTCGTTTAGTCGACGTCGCCATGAGAGAGTGTGGGTTCGACCTAGATATGTATAGACTGAGTCGTATTGTTTTGGAACGGTCAAAACTTCTGCTGGGCAGTGAAAACCTAAAAATAAATTATGAAAAAATATATCTGTGCACAGCTAGCGGTTTCATAGACCAAATCATATAATATTGAGAGAGTAAATATCCCTTAATTGGCTATTCTTTTTAAGATATTGAGAGAGGTCATCTATTTCTAAATATCCCTTAATGGACTGTTCACATTAGGACACTAAAGCCCCGTTCACACAGCACAACTTTAGGCCGAACTAGATAAGGCGAACTAGATGAGGCGAACTAGGCATTCCGGAAATCAATATCTGCGCATGAGCAAGTCCATACTAACCAGCGCCACTTTCGTTCAGTCGACGTCGCCACGAGAGAGTGTGGGTTCGACCTAGATATGAATAGACTGAGTCGTATTGTTTTGGAATGGTCAAAACTTCTGCTGGGCAGTGAAAACCTTAAAATAAATGATGAAAAAAATATCTGTGCACAGCTAGCGGTTTCATAGACCAAATCATATAATATGCGCTTTTGATCGACCAGAAAGTCAAAAAACTCAGGTCTCGACTGCGCATGCGTGTGAGGTGCTTAAGCCACCTCAAGTAAAACGGTTCCGTCCACACAAGCAAGATGCGCCGACTTAAGCTAGTTCACTTCATATATACTACCTCGCGACGTGGTCTACTTGAAGCGAACTAGATGAGACGGCTCAGGCTTAAGTCGCCTCAGCGTACCGTCCACACGACCAATTTGAGCCGAACTATACAAGGCGAACTAGTTGAGGCGACTTAACGCCCGTGTGTGAACGGGGCTTAAGAGGGTAATCCAACAAATTACCCTCCTTGTGTTGTCGGTATAAAAGCACCCTAGCGACGGCCCGGTGCTACATACCCTGTGTAATATACAGCAGCACCCTAAGTTAGTCCTTTTTTATATGACAGTCCATAAATAATATTCCCTTTGATATGAAGCGATAGCTCCAGCCAACCCCCTCCCCTCCCTTCCCCGGACACACACTTCTACACAAGCGGATCACATTCCCCTTAGAAGCGCAAGGAAAGCCAGCTTCATATCATTCAAGTGATATAAGGTTTTTGTTAGTTTTTTTGTTATTTTACGTCTTGGCAACACCTAAGGTCATATCAGGACGGGTGCCAACTTGTGACAGTGTACACGGTGACTTGTGACAGTGTACATGGTGACTTGTGACAGTGTACATGGTGACTTGTGACAGTGTACATGGTGACTCACTGGGAAATCAGGCTGCCGACATCATGGCCCGATTATCCCACTCAGTCATATTATCCTGACTCTGAGCTAACCAGTCCTTACCCTACCCTATTAATGCCAAGCGCTAGGCTAGGAAGCGTCAAGTATCAATTGATTCATTGACTGGAACCGAACTCCCGATCTCCCGCACGCAAGGCCAGCGCTCTACCGATTAGGCCACCGCGCCCGGTAAAGTGATCAGGCAGTGTGTTATCTTGTGAGCCAGTATGGAGATACCAACTATTCCAGCCTACTGTACACCCAGAGTACACAGCGGATATAGTTATATTGAGCAGTTATTGCTCGATATGGGGTTTGAGGCCCAAGGCACCCTTGAATGAGTATCTAGCCGCCATAGAGGTCAAATTAAAAGCATACTTAAAGTGATAGAATGTTAATTAATGTCGTAAATCGCACAATCAATGGTTCTGGAATTGAAGCCAAGATTGTGTGACCCAGATTACCATCTCAGCGTGATTGTGTGATTTAGGGCACGCTACATGAGTGCTGGCCATCAGCAGCGTAGCACAAGGTCACCAGAGGTCACAAGGTCACACAAATAACCATCGTTTTTTTGTTTTGTTTTAAGTGCTCTTCTGGCTGTGCGAGTGAGGGGGGAGGAGGGGGAGAAGAGGGGGAGCGGAGGGGGAGAGGAGGGGGAGAGGAAGGGGAGAGGAGGGGTGGGGGAGGGTGGGAGGGAGAGGTGGGGGAAGAGGGTGAGGGGGGGGGGGCGAGGGAGAGTGGGATGTGGGAGGGAAGGAGGGGAGGGGAGTTATGGTGACGTTATAGTGCTGCCCCACTGGGAAATCGGGCCACCAGCACCATGACCTGATATCCCACTCAGTCACATTATCCTGACACTGAGCCAACCAGTCCTTGCCCTATCCTAATAATGCCGAGCGCCAGGCTAGGAAACAACAAGTATCAATTTATATGTCATTGGTTTGACTCGACCAGGGTTCGAACCCACGATCCCATGGTCTACCAACACGGATGACGGACCAGACTGGTCCCCAATCCACTCCACTCTCCAGCCCGAGGGTCTGCATGAAGGGGAAAGCTCAGGTCAGTCTGGTCCCACAGCCACCCTACTCTCCAAACCAATGCATGTATAGTCTTTTACAGGGACCGGGAAATCTCGGGATGACTGGGATAATTTGGGGTTATTTTTGTTGATTTTTGATGAGGTGAGGAGGAGGAGGAGGAGAAGGAGGAGAAGGAGAAGGAGAAGGAGAAGGAGAAGGAGAAGGAGAAGGAGGAGGAGGAGGAGAAGGAGGAGGAGGAGGAGAAGAAGGAGAAGGAGGAGAAGGAGGAGAAGGAGAATGAGAAGGAGAAGGAAATGGAGAAGGAGAAGGAGGAGGAGAAGGAGGAGAAGTAGAAGGAGAAGGAGAAGGAAATGGAGAAGGAGACGGAGAAGGAGAAGAGAAGACAACGACAAAGAAGAGAGAAGGGCAAGAAGAAGACGAAGAAGACGAAGAAGACGAAGAGTATGAAGATGAAGAAAATGAAGATGAAGAAGAGGAAGAAAAGGAAGAAGACGAAGAAGAGGAAGAAGAAAAACCGCCAAATTATGAATGCAAACCGTCCATTAGTCAGTGAATGGAGGGTGCTAAACTATGCTTGGAGAGTAGCTCACGCCACAATCCCCAAGAGGTGACTTCCGGCCACACCCTGCGCACCGGAAGTACTTTGAGGTGCGCAGAGGGCGACCTCTGATAAGGTTGGGCGCTGTCTGGATTTGGGCGTGTTTTCATTGTTTTCATTGCCTGGTGGCGCCAGCCCCCTCCCATCCCCCCCCCCCCCCGCGCCTGCCTGGGGTGAGTACTTGCTAGTTCTGCAAACAGCTAGCAATGTGTAAGGGGTGCTGAACAATTATCAACACAGATGGTATGTAGGAGGGGGGAGGGGGCCATGGGGGGTTGCCCCCACGGCATACTTTCTAAAACTGATAGAAATGTCGGTCAAATTAAGCAGATTCAAACCTACACAGCTTGCCATTCTGGGGCCAGCTTGCTAACAATTACACCACCACTGATACTACTAGTAGTTGTTGTTGAAGATTTATACTGCCTATCATGGATAAGCCTGAATAGGCTTGTTTTCACCATTAGACAGTTTGTCGATAGAAAGCCCGAGCCTACACTTTTACCGACCCAAGGGATTTTTAACCTCCCACACCACATACACATGGTATGAGAGCAACTGGCCTTTGATGACGCTGTAAGTTATACACAGCGGTGGAAATCCAAATTGGCAGAGGTGGGGGCACAGGGAATCGAACCACTGACCTTCAGATTAGGAGTCCGACCAAGAGAAAAGTCAGACACTCTAACCACTCCGCCACAGAGAACACCACAGTAGTAGTACTACAAGTAGTAGTACTACTACGGTTGTTGCTACTACTAGTACTACTGCAATAGCAACATTTTTATTGCACACTTTGTGTGGCGGGGGATGGGGGGTCATAACAAAATTTGTGTTTTTGTACGCTTGTGAAAATGTTTGTTTTTGTTGCTTTACGTCATAGCAACATCTAGCGTCATATCAGGATATGTACCGACTTGTGATTGTGCACGCTCATGGTGACTTTATAATGTTGCCCCACTGGGATACCAGGCCACCAGTACCATGACCCGATATCCCACTCGGTCACATTATCCTGACACTGAGCCAACCAGTCCTTGCCCAAATCCTAATAATGCTGAGCGCCTGGCTAGGAAGCGACAAGTATAAATTTTGAAGTCATTGGTTTGACTCGACCAGGGTTCGAACCCACAAACCCATGGGTTCGGATCCCCCGATCTCCCACAACAGGAGACGGGCGCTCAACTCATTCGGCATTCCTGTCTGGTCCCCAGGCTAGGAAGCGACAAGTATAAATTTTGTAAGTCTTTTGTTTGACTCAACTCGTAACCCACGGTTGGCAACCCTTACGGTTTCGACGTAAGGTGTACGATATTTGATGTCTTCATCATCACCTCACACCTATCTTCCGTTTTTTCATTTTCCAAAATTATATAAATCTGATTGTGTCCAAAATGCACGACCGAGCATCTAAGATTTTTTTAATGTTCCGGTGTGGGGGGCAGAAAGTACCCCCAGACCACCAATATAACATCCCTTAAGATCTGGTTTTTCATTTTCGAATGATAGCGACCCTGCAATACCATGAATATGTGTTGTATACTATAAGCAATTATACGAGTATAATTATCCGTAAACTGATTTACCCATGAACTGTGTCCTTAGTTGACAACAAATGACACCAAATGACACTACACAACTAATGACATAAATCTAAATAATTATATAAATCCTACGGATCATTGTATCCAATATGCACCACAGAGCATCTAAGATTTTAACATTTGTCCGGGGGAGTACCCCCCCCCCCCAATATAACATCTCTTACGATCCTCCGGCTTTTCATTTTCCAATGTTGCCAACCCTGTGTAACCCCGCTCCAACCCCATCTCGTTTACATAATTAAGCAGCTCGTCCTTTGTTATCAGACTCAAACGCAAACAGGAGGACATCTTCAGTTTGTTCCCATCCGTGACAACATGGAATTTTTAGCAAAACAAGCCACCCCCCCCCACCTCTCCCCGCTATCACCCTCCCACTTACCAAACCCTATCATCTATCCCTGTCCCTATCCCCCTGCCCGCCCCCTGCTGTTGACCTCGGCGTTCAATGCGGTCGTTTACCAACGCTGCACGAACTGCGCATGCGCGCCTGGACTTCCGCTGGCGTCCCGCCACGTTCGCCGGTGTAGCATGATGACGCCGGGTGTTTGAAGCGGGTGTCCTTGTTCCCAGGCGGCTGGTCTCTACGTAAAGAGGGACCCCATATATTGAGTGTCCGTGAAACACTGTTAATCACTTGCTATCCGGACCGCACTTCGTCTACACCTCTCTCTATCTCCTCTCCGCTGGGCTTGGTCCTCCTTGATATGTCTGAAAAGAGTTCCAGGAGGGGGGAGCCCGCTAGCATTTCACTTTCTACTCTTACTCTGTCCGTGTCTTTGGCTCGCCGGCTGGTCACCATAGAGCAAATAGACACGGTCCTTTGACTCAACTCTCCTCATTTCTCTTTCCTATACTCTACCCTTTTTTCCCCTTCCCAGGCTTACTTCTCCCCCTGACCAGGGGAGTTGTGTGCTTGGGTGGGGCCCTTTACCTTTACATTTCAATCGCTTTGTTCTCGGTGCTGGAACCGCTGGACCCATCTTTACCCGCCCTTCCTCGGAAACCCTTGCTGCTGTCTGCTGGATACAAGTGCTGTGCTACTGCCGGACCGGAGATTCTGGACTGCCCCAACGACTCGTCGTTTAATCGTTGTAAAGACATCCCCCAGCTTCTACAACCCTCCCGCCAGAAGATTATTCTTCAACCAAAGATTGGGCCGATTTATCGGAGCCTCTCTATAATGTTGCAGTTCTGCAACCGGTAACCGTCGTAAGGTTACAAACAACCCAGTATCTATCGCTGTTACTGTCCCAGACGAGTGGTGCCCTGTAAAGAAGGACCCAGTGCACTGAGTGTCCGTGAAACACTCTTACTGTCCCAGGTGGCTGGTGTCCCATAAAGCGGAACCCTGTGCTACACTGTTAATATCATAGGCGGCTGGTGCCCTGTAAATAGAGACCCCTGTATTGAGTGTCCATGAAACACCGTTTCTGTCCTAGGTGGGTGGTGCCCTGTAAAGAGGGACCGCGTGTATTGAGTGTCCGTGAAACACTTAATATCCTAGGTGGGTGGTGCCCTGTAAAGAGGGACCCCGTGTATTGAGTGTCCGTGAAACAGTTAATATCCCAGGTGGGTGGTGCCCTGTAAAGAGGGCTCCTGTGTATTGAGTGTCCGTGAAACACTTTTACTGTCGCAGGTGCCGGGTGCCCTGTAAACAGGAGTTTGGTTACTGATTTTGCCTTCTTTTTGTGTGCGTGGGGGGGGGGGGGGTAAGTCAAAATAGTTATCCGCGTTTTCGTGTGAATTCACCTTCAGTGTAATAATTTCGATTTGATTTCCGCGTTTTTTGCCGTAGACCACTTTCATCCCTGATCAATATATATGTATTGAGTGTCCATAAAACACTGTTAATATATCCCAGCTGGCTGGTACCCGGTGAAGATGGACCTTGTGCATCCAGTGTCCAGGAAACACTGTTAATATAATCCCAGGCGGCTGGTGCCTGGAAAAGATGGACCCTGTGTACTGTTAATATATCCCAGCTGGCTGGCACCCGGTGAAGATGGACCTTGTGCATTCAGTGTCCAGGAAACACTGTTAATATAATCCCAGGCGGCTGGTGCCTGGAAAAGATGGACCCTGTGTCCTGTTAATATATCCCAGCTGGCTGGTACCCGGTGAAGATGGACCTTGTGCATTGAGTGTCCATGAAACACTGTTAATATCCCAGGCGGCTGATCACTGGTAAAGATGGACCATGTGCATTGAGTGTCCATGCAGATTGTGTCCAGTAAAGAGGGACCCACACACTGAGTGTCCATCCTACATTATTAGAACTGAAAACCCCATATGTCTTCTGCCACTGCCTCGTTCAATTGACCCACACATGACCTATAATAAATAGTCCATTCTAACAAACGACAACCAACCTATGGAGTACTTTAAATTAACTATATTAAATGTATTTAAAAGAAAACAGCACCCACAAAAAAGACACCACAGACTATAGGAGTAATTCTCATAAACCTTTTTTTTTTTCAAGTCCAAATTCTGCTTAACTACATTTTCTTTTAAATACACAATTTGGAAAATTAGATAAAACAAAACAATCATTATTTTTGTACAGGTTTAATTACATTCTGAAGCCTGCTACATATCCTGTGCCATATACACCCGCACTGGTTGATTGTAAACAAGACTGCTCCAGTCAAGGAGTTTTATTCTCAATAATTATGTTCCACCTCAAATTTGTTTGACTCATCATGTTTCTTTCGTCGGTTTTTGTTGTTTTGTTTTTTTTTAGGTAGAGGGTTATTATGTAGTTTGCATGGTTATCAGTACAAAGGGAGTTTAAGGCATAGGGTCTACAGTGAAGGGTGGTGGGGTTGGGACGGGAACCATCCCCACCTTTCGCAGTATCAGCTGTAGCCGCGACCGAGCATACCTGGTCACAGTTTCAGCTTACCTGGGCCGAAGGTTGAGGGTGGTGAATACACGTTCACAAAAGTGGTATTTTACCTCATGTAAAAATATTTGCTTGGGCGTTTTCGATGCAATCTACGTTAGAACACAAATGTATGGCAAAAACTGCACCACGTTTATCATCAGGAGGCGTGTGATTATAGATGCAAAGTGAGTTTGAAGTATAGGGCATATAGTGAAGGAATAGCATCCCCACCTTCCCACCTTCCGCCACGTAAACTGTAGCTGTGCTGTGACCCGGCATGATGGGTCGCAGCTTCAGTCCTTCCTGAGGGACCAGCAGAATGCGGAATGCCTGTATTCCACAGTCCATCCGACCTAATGTCCGCTCTCGTCTACCACCACATATTCCATCTCTCCCCCTACTCCCAACCACCACCCCTTCCTCTTCTCTCCCCCTACCCCCACCCTCCCTCCACCTCACCTACCCTCCCTCCTGCCCCCTACCCCTACCCCTACCGTCCCTCCTTCCCCTACACCCACCCTCCCACCTCCCTCCTTACCCCCTCTCCTGTCCCCTTACCCCCACCATCCCTCCTTCCCCTCCCTCCCTCCTCCCCCACCCTCCTTACCCCCTCTCCTGCCCCCTTACCCCCACCCCCGTCCCTTCCCAATCTCCACCTGCCCCAACTCCTGCACTTAACCCACCCCCCCATACCCCCTCACTGCCCCCTTACCCACCCTCCGTCCTCCTCCCCATCTCCCTCCTGCCCCCTACAACGCACCTTACCCCACCTCTCCTGTCCCCAACCCTCCCTCCTACCCCTTTCCTGCCCCTTACCCCACCCTCCTCCTCTCCCATAACCCCTCCCCACTCCCCTTACCCGCCCCCGTACACACACCACCCCCCCCTCCTTACTCCTCTCCTGCCACCTTACCCCCACCCTCCTCCTCCCCTTACCCGTACCCTCCCTCCTTCCCCTACTCCACCACCCTCCTCCTTGCCACCTTACCCCACACCCTCCCTACTTCCCCTAAAACCCCACCCTCCTCCCCCCAACTACCCCCACCTCCTCCCTCACCACCATCCCCGACTTCCCTCTGACTCCCATAGGGCCGTCCCTCATCCACACCACCCATTGTAATCCCAAAGCACACTCTCCAAGCATGATGCATTGGCTTTGCTGACATGTACAGCAGGCCAAAGGCACAACAATGCAGCAAAGACTGCGCCTGGAGTGGGAGCCCCTTGGAGACCCCCCCCCCCAACCCACCCATACACACTCCCCTTCGTTGGCGGGCAGCTGGCATTCGATTTGCGCGCGCACTCCGGCATATGGATATGCACTTCCGGCGATTGGAATCCTGGGACGGCGCGCGGACGCCCGGTTCATGCGCCGCCCCGAGAGTGATCCCGGATGCGCTTTTGTCAAGTCATCCCGGAAGGAGTACGTCGCCGTGCCCGGCCGAGCGGACGCGCAGTGCAGCCTGGGAGCATAGGAGCTGCGTCACTCACGAAACGCCGACACGCACAGCGAATCGGTACAGCCTGGGAGCCGTGCCACTAACGAAAACACCTTGGATGCTGTAAGGATGTAAACTCCAAATCACGCATTCAAGATGGCCACCTAATAAAAGCCGAAAGTTGTAGTATGGTGTGGAAAGTGGAATGATGGTTTTTGGCCGCCTAATAAAGGCTACAAGTTGTATTATGGTGTGGAATTTGGAATGATGTTTTTTGGCCGCCTAGTAAAACCCACCAGTTGTATTATGGTGTGGAATTTGGAATGACGGTTTTTGGCCACCTAATAAAAGCCAAATGTTGTATTAAGTGCCTGTCACACTATGCCGGATTGAGCAACGGACAGAATTGTCTAGTCCGGTGGTCTTCGGGTGTGATAAGTATCAAAATGTATTAAAATGTATCAAAGTGTTGCAATATCGGGTCAAAGGCCGCCGGACGAAGGGACATGAAATGGACATGAAAGGATAGCCAACGGACGAAACAAACTCAAACCGGACAAGAACCGTAGACGTCAATCCGGCGGCATCCGTTCCAAGTGTTGTGCATGTTCAAAACTTGTACAGACACAAACCGGACTGTGCCGGATATCAACGGACTTTGTTCGGTTTCTTTCCGTTTCCCCCAATCCGGTGATGTGTGACGGCATTTATGGTGTGGAATGTGATATGACGGTTTTTGGCCACCTAATAAAAGCTACAAGTTGTATTGTCCATGTTGCCGGTATCAAGCATAATTCAAAACCCTGACTACGGGCTTGATATTATGAATACCATAGCTACCGTTCATAGTGCGCGTCGCTATGTACAAAATTAACTTCCGATAGTAGATTCAAAGGCTAATCCAGTCCTTACCTGGCCACCGTCGACGACAGTTCATTGAGCTTCAATAAAAAATGTTGTCCATCCCACCCACCCTTACTTTAGATTGGTTCGCTCGATAGGGCTGAGAGCGTATGGCCCCTATGTCCCTTGATAGGAATGACCTGCACTTTGCCGGATATCAACGGACTTTGTTCGGTCTCTTTCCGTTTCCCCCAATCCGGTGATGTGTGACGGCATTTATGGTGTGGAATGTGAAATGACGGTTTTTGGCCGCCTAATAAAAGCTACAAGTTGTATTATGATGTGGAATGTGAACTGCTGGTTGTTGGCCACCTAATAAAAGCTACAAGTTGTATTATGATGTGGAATGTGAACTGCTGGTTTTTGGCCGCCTAATAAAAGCTACAAGTTGTATTATGTTGTGCAATGTGGAATGATGGTTTTTGGTCACCTAATAAAAGCCAAACGTTGTATTATGTTGTGCAATGTGAACTACTGGTTGTTGGCACCTAATAAAGCCAAACGTTGTATTATGGTGTGCAATGTGAAATGCTGTTTTTTGGCCACCTAATAAAAGCCAAAAGTTGTATTATGATGTGCAATGTGAAATGCTGGTTTTTGGCCACCTAATAAAAGCCAAACGTTGTATTATGGTGTGGAATGTGAACTGCTGGTTGTTGGCCACCTAATAAAAGCTACAAGTTGTATTATGATGTGGAATGTGAACTGCTGGTTGTTGGCCACCTAATAAAAGCTACAAGTTGTATTATGGTGTGGAATGTGAACTGCTGGTTGTTGGCGCCTAATAAAGCTACAAGTTGTATTATGGTGTGGAATGTGAACTGCTGGTTGTTGGCGCCTAATAAAGCTACAAGTTGTATTATGATGTGGAATGTGAACTGCTGGTTGTTGGCACCTAATAAAGCTACAAGTTGTATTATGGTGTGGAATGTGGAATGACAGTTTTGGGCCACCTAGTAAAAGCCAAACGTTGTATTATTGTGTGCAATGTGGAATGACAGTTTTGGCCACCTAATAAAAGCTACAAGTTGTATTATGGCGTGGAATGATGTTTTTTGGCCACCTAATAAAAGCCAAACGTTGTATTATGGTGTGCAATGTGGAATGACGGTTTTTGGCCACCTAATAAAAGCCAAACGTTGTATTATGTTGTGCAATGTGGAATGACGGTTTTTGGCCACCTAATAAAAGCCAAACGTTGTATTATGGTGTGCAATGTGGAATGATGGGTGAAGCCACTGAACAATGCAATAACTTTTTCTTGATTGCTATTTTGGAGAATGGAGGGTTAGGGGGTGGAGGGGTGAGTTTTTGTTATCCTTTATTTAAATTAAAGGGGCTTACCGTACCGCTATACGTTGCTTTACGCATTTTTGTGTGGTTAAAATGGTCGGCGAACCGTTACAAGGTCGGCCCCACTATTCAAACGCCCCCTCATACCTGCCATCATTTCCTCGAGTTTCCTTTCTTTTTTTTAGATGTGCTTTCATATACAGTAAAAGCTCTAAATCAACCGGCCATGGGACCAACTGTAAATGGTCCATTTACGGAGATGGTCAGATTAGGGAGTTTATTTTTATCATTACAATGGTATTGTGTGGGCGATCGTTTGGGACCCAACTAAAGTGATCGATATAGGGGAGTGATCGATCTGTGGAGGTGGTCGGTTACAGGTTTTATTGCATATTTCTCAGAAATATTTTTAGCATAGAGCATGTACTAACTTTTTATTTTTGTAATATTCTTTTCTTCCTGCTTTTGGACCACCTACATCGCAAGCAGACCGTTCAGACCTACGACTCCAGAACTATTTCAGTTATTTATTTATTTCCCCAAATATTTAGGGTTACCATACTTGAAGGACTTGACTTCTGGGGCGTTTGTAACCTTACGACGGTTACCGGCTTCAGAACTGCAGCATTATAGAGGCAGCGATAAATCGGCCCAATCTTTGGTTGAAGAATAATCTTCTGGTGGGAAGGTTGTAGAAGTTGGGGGATGTCTTTACAATGATTAAATGATGAGTCGTTGGGGCTGCCCCGAATCACTCCGCTCCAGCTGTAGCACAGCGGTTCTATCCAGCAGGCAGCAGCAAGGGTTTCCGAGGAAGGGACGGGTAATGATGGGTCCAGCGGTTCCAGCAACAAGAACAAAGCGAGAGAAACGAAAAGGTAAAGGGCCCCACCAAAGCAAACAACTCCCTTGATCAGGGGGAGAAGTAAGCCTGGGAGAGAAAAGAAAGGGTAGAGTATAGGAAAGAGAAATGAGGAGAGTTGAGTCAAAGGACCGTGTCTATTTGCTTTATGGTGACCAGCCGGTGAGCCAAAGACACGGACAGAGTAAGAGTAGAAAGTGAAATGCTGGCAGGCTCCCCCTCCTGGAACTCTTTTCAGACAATATCAAGAAGGAGCATGGCCAGCGGAGAGGAGATAGAGAGAGGTGTGGATGAAGTGCGGTCCGGATAGCAAGTGACTTGAAGGAAGTCAAAATTCAATGGTTTTTCAAGCACTTTCCAGGTCAACTTTATACCAGAATTCCAGGACCATACCAGGCTATAAGTGACACACTTTCATACCAATATGGCAACGTTATCGCTTGGATGACGTAGCCACTGATTCTCATTTTGCAAGATTTGTTTTTTGTTTTAACGAACAAACACCAACATTTCAGGCATTTATTTGACATCAAATTATCATTTCCAAATGTTTTCCAGGCTGCAAGATGATTTTCAAGGGTATCTAAGCACAATGGTAATAGTTACTTATATCCACATAACAAATTTCAATGCACATATACACATAGTTCAAGGATATTATTTCCCTCAAATGAAATTATAATTAACCTGTTTTCTGTTGTTTGTTTGTTCTTGTTTTACGTCCTAGCAACATCTACGGTCATATCAGGATGGGTACTAACTTGTGACAATGAACACTCATGGCGACTTTATACTAGTGTCATGGGGGTGATGAAAATGGGAAATATTGCGCCTAGAGCGGGACTCGAACCCACATCTCTTTGCATTCCGGGCCAGTGTGCTAACCATTACACCACCTAGGCTCCCTGATATCAACACACTACCCACGCCTACCTGTCTATGTGGCTACTTGCCTGAGAGGTCAGTGCAGACCACTACACTCGTCCCCCTGGAATTGTAAGTCTTTAATGCTTACAATTACATACATACAGGCAATACAACACATACATACACAGGGTAGGTTCAACAACCATACAGCACTTAGCTTGTACAGGATCCTGATCACGGCAACCAGTGTCGTGGGGGTGATGAAAATGGGAAATATTGCGCCTAGAGCGGGACTCGAACCCACATCTCTTTGCATTCCGGGCCAGTGTGCTAACCATTACACCACCTAGGCTCCCTGATATCAACACACTACCCACGCCTACCTGTCTATGCGGCTCCTTGCCTGAGAGGTCAGTGCAGACCACTACACTAGTGTTGCCCCACTGGGAGACCAGGCCGCCAGCACCATGACCTCATATTCCACTCAGTCACATTATCCTGACACTGAGCCAACCAGTCCTTGCCCTATCCTAATAATGCCGAGCACCTGGCTAGGAAGCGACAAGTATCAATTTTTAAGTCATTGGTTTGACTCGACCAGCATTCGAACCCACAAACCCATGGGTTCGGATCCCTTGATCTCCCAAAACAGGAGACGGACGCTCAACTCATTCAACATCCCGCCTGGTCACTATAATTTACATAAGCCACAACTTTAAGGCAGCCATATCGTATTATCGGAGGTGGCACTAGCTAGATCTTCCCATTTCTCTCTATCTCTCTCTATCTCTTTTTCTCTCTACCGTTCTCTCTCTATCTCTGTTTCTCTCTACCGTTCTCTCTAGCTCTTTTTCTCAACCGTTCTCTCTCTAGCTCTCTTTCTCTCTACCGTTCTCTCTAGCTCTTTCTCTCTACCATTCTCTCTCTAGCTACCTTTCTCTCTACTGTTCTCTCTCTAGTTCTCTTTCTCTCTACCGTTCTCTCTAGCTATATTTCTCTCTACCGTTCTCTCTATAGCTATCTTTCTCTCTACCGTTCTCTCTCTAGCTCTCTTTCTCTCTACCGTTCTCTCTAGCTATCTTTCTCTACCCTTCTCTCTCTAGCTCTTTCTCTCTACCGTTCTCTCTCTAGCTACCTTTCTATCTACCGTTCTCTCTAGCTATCTTTCTCTACCATTCTCTCTAGCTCTCTTTCTCTTTACCATTCTCTCTAGCTATCTTTCTCTCTACCGTTCTCTCTCTAGCTCTTTCTCTCTACCGTTCTCTCTCTAGCTCTTTCTCTCCCCTTCTCTATATCTCTATCACTCTCTATCTGCCTGTATTTTTCTATCCGTCTGTATCTATGTGTCTCTGTCTCTCTTTATCTCCCAATGCGCTCGGCATCATTACGATAGAGCAAGGACCAGTCAGCTCAGTGTGAGGATAATGTGACTGAGTGGGATATAGGGTCCTGGTCCTGGCGGCCTGGTCTCCCAGTGGGGCAACACTATAAAGTCACAATGAGTGCGCACTGTCACAAGTCGGTACCCATCCTGATATGACCTTAGATGTTGCCAGGGCGTAAAACTCCACAACCAACCATCTATTTCTCTCTATCTGTCTATATATTTATAGCTATATATACGAATCCGTTAGTAATACTACACCGCCCCCAAACACACACACACAGACACAGACACACACAGACACAGACACAGACACACACAGACACAGACACACACAGACACACACACAGACGGAGGCAGCTCCCTATTCCCTGGCTAACACGATTGATCAGGGATTCCTGGGCCTAACATAGCTGGAAGGTTTTGGTGTATTTTTTTCTGACAACCACTCACGACTAGAGTGGCTTAAGGGGTTTTCAGAACCCTACCCGGCGTCTCAAGGACCTAGATGTTCATAGCTTGCAGCTAATCAGACGCAAGCCCATCAAAGGGGTGGTCCAAAATGGTCAATATTTCCAAGGTAGTTGGTTCGTTGGTTGTTGGAGTTTTACGTACTGCCAACATCTAGGGTCATATCAGGATGAGTACCAACTTGTGACAGTACACACTCATGGTGACTTTATAGTCCTGCCCCACTTGGAAACCAGGCTACCGGCACCATGACCCGATATCCCACTCATTCACATTATCCTGACACTGAGCTAACCAGTCTTTGTCCTATCCTATTAATGCTGAGCGCTAAGCTAGGAAGCGACAAGAATCAATTTTTAAGTCATTGGTTTGACTCGACCGGGAGCCGAAGTCCTGACCTTCCACACGGGAGGCCCGTGCTCTAGCGATTAGGCCACTGCGGCCGGTTTCAAGGTAGTACAGAGTACTACTCCCCCCCCCCTCAAACTAGTACACATCAACATTTTACTACAGACCCAGACGGGGTGGGGAATCAGTTGAGTGCCCGCCTCCCACTCGCGTGCGGAAGATCGGGAGTTTGGTTCCCGGTCGAGTCAAACCTATTATTTAAAATTTGATACTTGTCACTTCCTAGCCTGGCGCCCGGCATTAATAGGATAGGGCAAGGACTGGTTAGCTTGGTGTCAGGATAATGTGACTGAGTGGGATATCGGGTTACGGTGCCAGCGGCCTGATTTCTCAGTGGGGCAGCACTATAAAATCGCCATGAGTGCGTACTGTCACAAGTTGGTACCCGTCCTGATATGACCTTAGATGTTGCTAGGATGTAAAACAACAACAAACAAACAAACAAAACCTATTTTGGGAGGTGATGACATTCAAACCTCCAGATTTTAACTGTGGTTGAGTCAGACCAATAACATAATAATTCACACCTGTCGCTACCTAGCCAGGTGTACTATCACGGGGGTGATGAAAATGGGAAATATTATGCCTAGCACAGGATTCAAACCCACACGTCTTGCTATTCCAGGGATAGGGTTCTATTACACTACCTAGGCACCCTGATGCAATCATCCTATCCAAACCTACCTCTCAATGTGGCTCCTTGCAAGAAGTCAGTGCGGTACTACACTGACAATTTTTTTTATATAAATCGCTAAAAAAATCATCATTTTATTAAATGCTAAAATTCTTACTTTACTGACCCCCCCCCCCCCCCTTCCCCCTGTCGTACGCTTTGTTCGACTGAAAATCTTGAAAACGTTGACCGGCCCCATAGACTTATAATTCTAAAAACCCTGGAGACCTTTCCAAGCCCCACCTATTTCGGACTTGATTTTTTTTTGTGTGTGATGAATTTAATGACCCTGGCTACAATGGATAATTGTGTTAACACTTGTTTTCACCGCTGGGCAGCACTAGTCCAATTTGATTCAAATCTTTTGAGTTTTGTGGTAGTAATAATTTTGGATTTCTTGTTTATGGGTTGTAACTGTTTGTAGACTGCAAACAATTCAAAATCCTGTTTTCACTATTCTTTGTGTTAAATGTTTTACCTATAATTTTATATTATTTTTTTTATGCATTTCTATTGTAACTTGTTAATTTAATTAGTTTCCTACTAAGACCTTAAGGTCTAATCATGCATCTAAACGCATTGATTTCCATAGGTTTGTGTAGTTACTTGTTTGTGTTTATTGATTGAGGTTTGATGTCCTAGCAACATCTGAGTTCGGCCCTATATCCAGACAGTGCCGAGTGGCTTTATCTCACTGCTATCTTCTCAGATACCATGCCTGCTTTATAGTGCTGCACAATGCTGCCAACACCATGATCTGATATCCCACTCAGTCGCATTATCCTGAAGTAGAGCCAACTAGGCCTTGTTCTATCCTAGTAATGTGAAGTAGTTTGTGAAATAGTGCCAAGTGACACATTTGGAAAGTCTTTGGTTCAACTTAGACGGGAATAAAACTCAAGATCTCTATCAAATAAAGCAGCCATTCTACCGGCTAGCGACCTCCCCTCCCCACCACTATAAGACTCTAAAAGAAAGTACAAATTATTATTTGTTATGAAAACAGTATGCCAATGTACAGTTTTAATCTTTATTGCATTTTTCATTCCATATATCTCATATGATGCACATTCATGTTATAATCGGCTATAATCATCTACACGCCGTGCTTACTACTCATAAATCACTTTGTGACGCTAGTTCTCCCTTACGATTTCGGTCAGCATACAGCCTGGCTAGCCTACCTCTCTGGAACCCATTGAAAAAACATGAACAGGTTGATAAAATTATAACCAAATATATCACATTATTGGGTAGGCTGACCAGCCCTACGCTAACCAAAATCGTAATGGTGCTGTCACGTTACGACATATCTGGCCGGTTCGCCGCCAACGCGCAAAATCACTTTTAATCTTCGAGAAAAGTCTAACTTTTCGGAGTCAGCACAACGTATTGCGGCCGACGTTATGGTAAAAGTTTGGCGCGCCGTCCTGATATGACCTTAGATGTTGCTAGGATGTAAAACAACAAAAAGCAACAGTTTGGCGCAACGTGTGGGAACGACCCTCACGCGCGCGCGGCGTGTGCCTATCGTTCGCATAACGTTATTCCAGCGATCTCGACGTCCTCCTAACGTTGCCATAATGTTGGCACCCACGCGTTTTCGCGCGTTGTCGATCGTCGAAAGATTTGTGCAAGCAGACTTGGAATTAACAGAGACAATTTCGAATTCATGTATTGTTATTGCTTCTTGTCCCAACTCTATAGCCAGGGATTGCGGAGTATCAGACTAATTCAGTTAGAGATGGCCTAAATTGACAGCAGTACCGGTGAGGCGATACAAGTACCATTAGGAAAGAACGATCGGGCACCTCATTATACGGCACGCTGAACGGCCATGTTTGGTTTGCCGTAGGTGCTGAAAAAAATTGGAGCGCATACCGAATTATTAAAGAGTTTGCTAATACCTCTCAGAGGACTTGCGTGCGCATCGGTGCCTCATTAATATATACATGTCCTATTTAGGCACCGGGCGCAGTGGCCGAACCGGTAGAGCAAAGGCCTCGCGTGCGGAAGTGCGGAAAATTGGGAGTTCGCGAGTTCGGTTCCCGGTCGAGTCAAACCAATGACTTAAAAATTGATACTTGTCGCTTCCTAGCCTGGCGCTCGGCATTATTAGGATAGGGCAAGGACTGGTTAGATCGGTGTCAGGATAATGTGACTGAGTGGGATATCGGGTCATGGTGCCGGCGGCCTGATTTCCCAGTGGGGCAGCACTATAAAATTGCCATGATTGCGTACTGTCACAAGTCGGCACCCGTCCTGATATGACCTTAGATGTTGCTAGGACGTAAAACAACAACAAACAAAGCTATTTAGGCCGCTTTAGAATCGACACATTAAACAATGAGTTATTTCCATGCTTCCCAATCGAGCTTCATGCGAAATGAGGATCAGTGAGGTAAATACGCATTGCCTGCCCATATAAGGTTTGTTTGTTGTTGTTTTACATCCTAGCAACATCTTAGGTCATATCAGGGCGGGTACCGACTTGTGACAGTGCGCACTCATGGCGACTATAGTGCTGCCCCACTGGAAGACCAGGCCGCCAGCACCATGACCTGATATCTCACTCAGTCACATTATCCTGACACTGAGCCAACCAGTCCTTGCCCTATCCTAATAATTCCAAGCGCCAGGCTAGGAAGCGACAAGTATCAATTTTTAAGTCATTGGTTTGACTCGACCAGGGTTCGAACCCACGACCCCATGATCTACCAAGACGGGAGACGGACGCTCTAACTCATTCGGCCATCCCGTCTGGTCACCCCATATAAGGTGTATTCCCATCAGGAGGGCAAACAGATTTACCAGTGTCTGTGTAAGGTTTGGGAGTTTGGGGGACTGGAGCCACAGACTTAGGAATATTGGTAAATGTGTCCTTACCTCGGCTGGCATTGGGAAGTATTAGTAGGATAGGACACGGATTGGTTGGCTCTGTGCCAGAATATTTTTTGTTTTTTTGTTGTTTTTTTTTGTTGAAGATTTATACTACCTATCATGGATAAGCCTGAATAGGCTTGTTTTCACCAGTAAACAGTTTGTCGATAGAAAGCCCGAGCCTACACTTTTACCGACCCAAGGGATTTTTAACCTTCCACACCACATAGACATGGTATGAGAGCAACTGTCGTCGATGACGCTGTAAGTTATACACAGTGGTGGAAATCCAAATTGGCAGAGGTGGGGGCACATGGAATTCCGTGGGATATCACATCATGGTGTACTATAAAGCCGCCAAGTTGTTGGTTGGTTGATTCTTGGAGTTTATGTCCTGGCAACATCTAAGGTCATATCAGGATGGGTACTGACTTTTGATAGTGCACACTCATGGTGACTTAAGAGTGCTGCCCCACTGGGAGACCAGAGCACCAGCACCATGACCTGATATCCCACTGAGCTACCCAGTCCTTGCCCTATCCTAATAATGCTGAGCGGCTGGCTAGGAAGCAACAAGTATACATTTTTAAGTCATTGGTTGGACTCGACCAGGGTTCGAACGCACAATCCCATGGGTTCGGATCCCCCGATCTCCCAAAACAGGAGACGGACGCTCAACTCATTCGGCCATCCCGTCTGGTTTGCTGGCACTGGGAAGTATTAGTAGGATTGAAAAAGGATTGGTTGGCTCTGTGCTAGAATATTGTGTGACTGAGTGGGATATCGCATCATGGTGTACTATAAAGCCGCCAAGTTGTACTTGCCGGCACAAATCAATATCCATCTTTCTTTTCATTTTTTAACAGGCTACATTCATTGATTAAAGCTGCGTAGTCCGATGAAAGCATAACATTTTCAAAACCAAAGCAATTATCTAGTCTTATGCGTATCCATAGACTGCTCCCTTTGCTGTGTGATACCTTGTTCCATGTTCGCTTGTGACCTTGTTACACACCACACAGACAATGAACCTGTGTTTTGCTTAGTGGCCGTTCCCATAGGTTGGACCCAGGGAAATGTATGGCCTTGTGCACGGCACATGTGACATACTGACTGGGAACATAGAGAATGAACATGTTCATTGTCTGTATGGCGTGTCATACAGTCACAAGCGAACATGGAACAAAGAAACACGCCACATGGGAACAGTCTATGGATACATGGCCTTAGCTACCAATGAACTTGTGAAGCATTTGATGCCACAAAAAAAGGAAATACAAGGAAAATTTAATAAAACCTGCTACTGCTGAAGTTGATGGTGTTAGAATTTCTACGTGCAGGCCAACATTAATTTGGCAAGTTTTCACTTCAAATATCTCACATGTTAGCCATTTATAATAAATGTTACTTAAACCTAGAGTAAGGTAGATTATAATGATCAACTTAATGCTTAGCTAAAATAATGATAGAAACTCAAAACTGTCAAATTCTGGAAGTTACGTGTGGTGATGCAACTGGGAAATCTTGCACCTAGAACAGGATTTGAACCCACACTTCTTGGTATTCCAGGACTAATGTGATAACCATTAGACTATCCAGGCTCCCTGATGCAATCACCCTACCCATGCCTACCTGTCAATGTGGTTTATGTAAGTAGTGCATTATGTTAAGCAACGGGAATTTCAACTGTGGAAAATTGGTCTTCCTTATGTCCCTGTCGCTTGCCTTAACCTAGTATTGCCAAGTTCGAGTCTAGGTAGCGAAAAGAATAAATTGTGCAAGTCATTGGTTTGACTCGGCCAGGGCTTCAAACATACAATGTGTCACATGCAAAGAGAATGCTCAACTCATTTAGCCATTGAGTCCGGTCACGGTCCCAAATGTTGATAAGACGTATTATAATTTAAACAAACCTTGATGAAAGAATCCACTTGCAAACCCCAAATCACCTAACTCACTGACACACAGATCTATGCCTACCTTGTTAGGTGGCCTTTAAAGAGCCTCAATCACCTAACTCACTGATGGACACGTCTACGCCTTCCTTGTTAGGTGGCCTTTCAGAGCCTCAATCACCTAACTCACTGACATGCAGATCTACGCCTACCTTGTCAGGTGGCCTTTAAGAGCCTCAATCACCTAACTCACTGATGGACACATCTACGCCTGCCTTGTTAGGTGGCCTTTAAGAGCCTCAATCACATAACTCACTGATGGACACATCTACGCCTGCCTTGTGAGGTGGCCTTTAAGAGCCTCAATCACCTAACTCACTGACACACAGATCTACGCCTGCCTTGTGAGGTGGCCTTTAAGAGCCTCAATCACCTAACTCACTGATGGACACGTCTACGCCTGCCTTGTTAGGTGGCCTTTAAGAGCCTCAATCACCGAACTCACTGACGCACAGATCTACGTCTACCTTGTTAGGTGGCCTTTAAGAGCCTCAATCACCTAACTCACTGATGCGGATGGATACATCTACGCCTGCCTTGTTAGGTGGCCTTTAAGAGCCTCAATCACCTAACCCACTGACGCCCAGATCTATGCCTACCTTGTTAGGTGGCCTTTAAGAGCCTCAATCACCTAACTCACTGATGGACACATCTACGCCTGCCTTGTTAGGTGGCCTTTAAGAGCCTCAATCACCTAACTCACTGACTGGCACATCTATGCCTCCCTCGTTAGGTGGCCTTTAAGAGTGCGAACACCCAAAAAGGGAGGACGTGGCTGATCGGTTGGCACTTGTGGAATAGGGTCTGGTGTATATTTAATACTGATATAGCACCTGAGGGAAAA
>CM059199.1:69513151-69536701 GCA_030323885.1 Branchipolynoe longqiensis | reverse complement strand
CTATAGGAAACGGGAGGGAAAAGGAGAGATGTGGCGATGGGAGGAGGCGGGAGGAGGTGGGAGGGGGTGGGAGGGGTGGGAGGAGACGGGAGCGGGTGGGAGGGGGTGGGAGGAGGCGGGAGGAGGCGGGTGTGGTTAGAATGTGAGTATGGCCTAGTTGAACAGCATTGGTCGCACAGTGACAGTGGCTGAGGTAGATGAGGGGTGGGGGGTGGTAGGTGTAGGGGTGTAGGGGCGGCAGGCGGTGAATAGGTCACGTGTCTCCTATAACTACTTGATTGCTTGACACCTGAGCTCCCCCCCCCCCGCCCTAACTCCCCCCTCCCCCAACCACCCACATAGGTGTATTCACCAGAACGATTAGAGACTCCCAGATCGATTACAGTTGCAGGTTTGCCAGAAACCAGCCATTAGGATAATGCACAAAACACACATGCCCAATTTTCTTTTAAAATTGTAATATACACATATATATAATTATATATCTATTTTTTTTAAATAATTTTTTTATTTAACTCAACTAGCACAAAAACTAACATTAAAATCAGATTCAGTAGAAATTCACACCCTTTGAAAATGGCATAGTTGGGTTGGTTTAATACCGTGAAGAGCTTTTATTTGACTGAGATGACACAGTTATTCCTTCCCCCTCTCACTTCACCCCCCCCCCCCCTGCTCTATCTCCCTCCCTCCTCCCCACGGCTCCCCCGGCTCGCATCCCCCATGACCTCTCCCGCCCCCCCCCCCTCGCCTCTGCCCGCTTTCCACGCCTCCCTGCCCTCTGCCCCTCCCCACATCTCCGCCGCCCCCCATACCCACTGCCCCCCCCCTGCTCTCCGCCCCCCTATTCACGCCCCCATGGATTCCCCACGCCCCCCCCCCCAGTCACTCCCCACGCCCCTCTCTTGAGTAACTATACGCCTGGCGGTTGATTTCCCCCCCCATTCTGAACCCTAGGGCTGAGGGGGGCTTGAGGGTTGAGGGTTGAGGGGTGAGGGGTGAGGGGCATGCCCTTTCTGCACCTGGTCCGGTTGATAATGGCTTACATACTGTTTACAGTCTGAATCAACCGTTCACGCCCACTGTTTACCTGTGTGGGTGGCCTGTGTGTGTGTGCGTGTGAGTGACTCTGAGTGTGTATGTGTGGCAGTGTGTGTGTATGTGTGCGTGCGGCCTGGGTGTGTGAATGTGTGTATGTGTATGTGTGTATGTGGCCTGCGTGTGTGTATGAGTGTGTGTGGCAGTGTGTGCGAGTGGATCTGAGTGTGTATGTGTGGCAGTGTGTGTGTATGTGTGTATGTGGCCTGGGTGTGTGAGTGTGTGTCGCAGTGTGAGTGCCTCTGAGTGTGTATGTGTGGCAGTGTGTGTATGTGTGCGTGTGGCCTGGGTGTGTGAATGTGTGTGTGAATGTGTGTATGTGTATGTGTGTGTATGTGGCCTGCGTGTGTGTATGAGTGTGTGTGGCTGTGTGTGTGACTGTGAGTGGCTCTGAGTGTGTATGTGTGGCAGTGTGTGTGTGTGTGTGGCAGTGTGTGTATATGTGGCAGTGTGTGTGTATGTGTGGCAGTGTGTGTATTTTTGGCAGTGTGTGTGTATGTGTGGCAGTGTGTGTATGTGGCCTGGTTGTGTGAGTGTGTCGCAGTGTGAGTGCCTCTGAATGTGTATATGTGGCAGTGTATGTATGTAGTCTGGGTGTGTGAGTGTGTGTCGCAGTGGGAGTGCCTCTGAGTCTGAGTGCGTATGTGTGGCAGTGTGTGTGTATGTGTGTATGTGACCTGGGTGTGTGAGTGTGTGTCGCAGTGTGAGTGCCTCTGAGTATGTATGTGTGGCAGTGTGTGTGTATGTGTGTATGTGGCCTGGGTGTCTGAGTGTGTGTCGCAGTGTGAGTGCATCTGAATGTGTATATGTGGCAGTCTGTGTATGTAGTCTGGGTGTGTGAGTGTTTGTCGCAGTGGGAGTGCCTGAGTCTGAGTGTGTATGTGTGGCAGTGTGTGTGTATGTGTGTATGTGGCCTGGGTGTGTGAGTGTGTTTCGCAGTGTGAGTGCCTCTGAGTGTGCATGTGTGGCAGTGTGTGTATGTGGCCTGGGTGTGTGAGTGTGTGTCGCAGTGTGAGTGCCTCTGAGTGTGTATATGTGGCAGTGTGTGTATGTAGTCTGGGGAACCATCTGTGGGAAAGCCACCACAGACTGATGCGGGAGGTCGGCGGGACCAAGTGGTCTGCCGTGTTGGCCACTCGTGGCTTACACATGCTTTTCTGCTCAAGGGGGAACCTCCCCCTGAATGTATTGGTTGTCAGTCCCCACTGACACTCAAACACATTTTACTAAGTTGCGTTGATTTTTTGGCCCTGCGCCAACGGTTCTACACTGCAGGCAGTATGCATGACCTTTTTACTAAGGTAAAACAGGAAAACATTTTAGCCTTTTTGAGGGCAGCTGGACTGTACCACCTTATATAGTTTACTAAATGGATTCTATTAATTATTAATGAAACTTTTTTTTTCTATGGGAATTTGTTTCCCTTGACCACAGATATATGATTGTGAGCTTTCTAATTTAATTAGTGTCTATTGGCACATAATTGATTGTCTGCTTTTACATGTAAAAGCGATGGTTTGAACAAAAAACAAACATTTCTCGCCGTGAATATGGCCTATGCTGCCGACACGGGGTAAAGCAACCACCAATCAATCAATCAATCAATCATGTAGTCTGGGTGTGTGAGGGTTTGTCGCAGTGTGAGTGCCTCTGAGTGTATATGTGTGGTCTGTGCGTATGTGTGTATGTGGCCTTGGAGTGTGAGTGTGTGTATGTGTGTATGTGTGCATGTGGCCTGGGTGTGTGTAAGAGTATGTGGCAGTGTGTGTGAGTGGCTGTGAGTGTGTATGTGTGGCAGTGTGTGTGTATGTGTGGCAGTGTATGTATGTGGCCTGGGTGTGTGAGTATGTGTTGCAGTGTGAGTGCCTCTGAGTGTGTATATGGGGCAGTGTGTGTATGTGGCCTGAGTATATCCATGAGTGTGTGTGGCAGTGTGTGTGAGTGGCTCTGAGTGTGTATGTGTGGCAGTGTGTGTGCATGTGTGTATGTGTCCTGGATGTGTGAGTGTGTGTCGCAGTGTGTGTGAGTGCCTCTGAGTGTGTGTCGCAGTGTGTGTATGTGGCCTGGGTGTGTGAGTGCGTATATGCCTCTGAGTGTGTATGTGTGACAGTATGTGTATGTGTGTATGTGGTCTAAGTGTGTGTGACCTGGGTGTGTATGTGGCAGTATGTGTATGTGTTATGTGGCCTGGGTGTGTGAGTGTCTGTATGTGTGTGCCTCTGAGTGTGTATGTGTGTGTGCCTCTGAGTGTGTATGTGTGTGACAGTGTGTGCATGCGTGTATGTGGTCTGAGTGTGTGTGTGACCTGTGTGTGTATGTGGTGGTGTGTGCATGTGTGTATGTGGTCTGAGTGTGTGTGGCCTGGGTGTGTGTATGTGGCAGATTGTGTGTATATGTGTTTGGCAGTATGTGTGTATGTGGCCTGGGTGTGTGTATGTATGTATGTGTGTATGGGTGCATGGGTGTGTATGTGGCAGTGTGTGTATGTGTGTGTGGCATGGGTGTGTGTATGTGGCAGTGTGTGTATGTATGTGTGGCATAGGTGTGTGTATGTGGCAGTGTGTGTATATGTGTGACAGTATCTGGGTATGTGTGTGTGGCATGGGTGTGTATGTATGTGAGTTATAAGGGAGTGTGTGTAAGACTAAGACACTTCTGGTTATACTTATACGCTGTCTATATTCCAGTTACAGGATGCTACATCACGCACCCACCCACCTCCACCTCCCCCTCCCTCACCCCACCACTCCCTCATCCCACCAGCTCGCCCAACCAGGACCTCTCCCTGCAAATCCCACACACATGTGAACAACAATGCACAATACAATGCCTCATTCAAAAATGCCCAAGGAAAATTGTGTGTTTAGACATTTTGATTAGCGATAAATTCTTCGCAATTTGCAAATTGATTAGCAATTGCTCAGTCTGCGTACCAATTTACTTATTATAGCGTTGGATTTGGTTGATAGGCTATCATGGCATTTTGCTGTTGCGTAGTGGAACTGCATAACTTGCACTGTGATTCACGATACAATATACAAACAACATGTTCACTTACACCATATAATCTATTATGTGAATGTAAACAAAACAACTCTTTTATAAAACCCTAGATATCACAATGCATTATGTGAATGTAAACAAAACAACTCTTTTATACAACCCTATATATCACAATGCATTATGTCAATATAAACGGGGACTAGTTGGCTCCGTGTCAGGATAATGTGACTGAGTGGGATATCGGGTCATGGTGCCAGTGGACTGATTTCCAAGTGGGGCAACACTATAAAATCGCCATGAGTGTCCATTGTCACAAGTCGGTACCCGTTCTGATATGACCTTAGATGTTGCCAGGACATAAACCTCCAGTAATGATTGTTTTATTTAACGATGCCTCTAGAGCACATCGATTTTTATCATTGACTATTGGACGTCTGACATATTTCTTAGGAGGAAACCTGCTGCCGCCACATAGGCTGCTCTTTCCGATAAGCAGCAATGGGTCTTTTATATGCACTTTCCCACAGACAGGACAGCACATACCACAGCCGTTGATGGACCAGTTGTGGACCTCTGCTTTTCCCCTACTAAAGTGGCGCCACCTGCACAATGGAACCCCTACAACCCACTCCATACAAATACTCCACAGGCCACCACATTTACCCAGACCAACCATCAATATTATATATATCCTTCAATGATAATAGGCAAACGAACAAATTGAACTTGAAGGGGGCTGGTGTTTTGCAGCTGCTCTTCGTACACCCTCATGCACCGATCTGCGGTTATGTGCACCTGCCCTGAATAACTCGCAGACTGCGCGCCTAGTTACTCCCTAGTTACTCCCTGGTTACTCCCTGGTTACTCCCTAGTTACTCCCTAGCTACTCCCTAGTTACTCCCTAGTTACTCCCTGGTTACTCCCTGGTTACTCCCTGGTTACTCCCTAGTTACTCCCTAGGTACTCCCTAGGTACTCCCTAGTTACTCCCTAGTTACTCCCTAGGTACTCCCTAGTTACTCCCTGGTTACTCCCTAGCTACTCCCTAGTTACTCCCTAGTTACTTCCTAGTTACTCCCTCGTTGCTCCCTGGTTACTGCCTAGTTACTCCCTAGGTACTGCCTAGTTACTGCCTAGTTACTCCCTAGGTGGTCCCTAGGTAGTCCCTAGTTACTCCCTAGCCACTCCCTAGCTACTCCCTAGTTACACCCTAGTTACTCCCTAGTTACTCGCTGGTTACTCCCTAGTTACTCCCTAGTTACTCCCTATTTACTCCCTCAGCACTGTCTCTGTGAGAGGGCTGCTATTGCTAAACCGCCCATTAGAGAAAGAGTCAGAAGGCAGGGTTATAGAAATAACTACATGATTTTGTGTAATCTAATATGCTAAAATTACTGTTAAAATATTTATCCATCATAGCTCGGAAAATTTGGGGTGAATAATTGATTAAATCAAGTATATTAATAATTGTTTTAAAGTCTAATTGAGAACTTTCTGAGCCTACCATTCTTGGTTGTTTTGGGTGTTTTTTGTGCATTCTCTCCCAATTTCTCAACGTTATGCCAACATTGCGTTTGGGGTGAATAATTGATTAAATCAAGTATATTAATAATTGTTTTCAAGTCTAATCGAGAACTTTCTGAGCCTACCATTCTTGGTTGTTTTGGGTGTTTTTTGTGCATTCTCTCCCAATTTCTCAACTTTATGCAATCACTGCGCAATGGAACGACCACCTCCACAGTCAATTCCTACTGGAGCAGGTTTGACTCGGACCCACCCACCCACTCACCCACGCACACACAAACACACACACACACCTCACCCACGAACCCCACCTCTTCGATTCATCACCACAGAACCGATGGAAGAAGTGGTGGACGACAACTGGCCATGTCAACAGCCATGGAGAGGGGCAGGGGGTTGAGGGGGGCTGAAGAGGGGGCTGATGGGGGCTGAGGGGTTCGTGGCGTGAAGGGGTCCTGGGGGGAGCGGGAGGGAATGCGGGGGGGGGGATAAAGGGGTGAGGTCAGGGAGGGGGGGGGGGGTGAATTGAGGACAGAAAGCAGGGGAAATGAAGGTTTCTGAGAGAGTCTATAGACTTTGGGGGCTAGTCCGTGTTTGTCGTCACTAGGCTGTGTCTACAAGAGATCTCCGGGTCATGCTGAACGAGCGCAGACTGCACAGTGTGTCAGTACAGGGAACCAGCACAGCATGCACAGCGTGTCAGTACAGGGAACCAGCACAGCCTCCACAGTGTCGGCACAGGGAACCAGCACAGCCTGCACAGCGTGTCAGTAAAGGGAACCAGCACAGCGTGCACAGTGTCAGTACAGGGAACCAGCACAGCCTGCAGTGTGTCAGTACAGGGAACCAGCACAGCCTCCACAGTGTGTCAGTACAGGGAACCAGCACAGCCTGCACAGCGTGTCAGTACAGGGAACCAGCACAGCCTGCACAGCGTGTCAGTACAGGGAACCAGCACAGCGTGCACAGTGTGTCAGTACAGGGAACCAGCACAGCCTGCAGTGTGTCGGCACAGGGAACCAGCACAGCCTGCACAGTGTGTCAGTACAGGGAGCCAGCACAGCCTGCACAGCATGTCAGTACAGGGAAACAGCACAGCCCACCAACAAACCACACACCCACACCAACAAAACACACACCTGCACAGTGTGTCACTACAGGGAACCAGCACAGCCTGCACAGTGTGTCAGTACAGGGAACCAGCACAGCCTGCACAGTGTGTCAGTACAGGGAACCAGCACAGCCTGCAGTGTGTCAGTACAGGGAACCAGCACAGCCTCCACAGCGTGTCAGTACAGGGAACCAGCACAGCCTGCACAGCGTGTCAGTACAGGGAACCAGCACAGCCTGCACAGTGTGTCAGTACAGGGAACCAGCACAGCCTGCACAGCATGTCAGTACAGGGAACCAGCACAGCCTGCAGAGTGGGTCAGTGTGGGGAAACAGAACAGCCTGCACAGTAGGTCAGTGTGGGGAACCAGCACAGCCTGCACAGTGGGTCACTACAGGGAACCAGCACAGCCTGCACAGCGTGTCAGTGTGGGGAACTAGTACAGCCTGAACAGTTGGTCAGTACAGGGAACCAGCACAGCATGTCCAGTGGGTCAGTGTGGGGAACCAGCACAGACTGCAGTGTGTCAGTGTGGGGAACCAGTACAGCCTGAACAGTGGGTCAGTATGAGGAACCAGCACATCCTGCACAGTGGGTCAGTGTGGGGAACCAGCACAGCCTGCACAGTAGGTCAGTGTGGGGAACCAGCACAGCCTGCACAGTTTGTCACTACAGGGAACCAGCACAGCCTGCACAGCGTGTCAGTGTGGGGAACCAGCACAGCCTGCACAGTTGGTCAGTACAGGGAACCAGCACAGCATGCCCAGTGGGTCAGTGTGGGGAACCAGCACAGACTGCAGTGTGTCAGTGTGGGGAACCAGTACAGCCTGAACAGTGGATCAGTATAAGGAACCAGCACAGCCTGCACAGTGTGTCAGTACAGGGAACCAGCACAGCATGCACAGTGTGTCAGTACAGGGAGGCAGCGCAGCCTGCACAGTGGGTCAGTGTGGGGAACCAGCACAGCCTGCACAGTGGGTCAGTAAAGGGAACCAGCACAGCCTGCACAGTGTCAGTACAGGGAACCAGCACAGCCTGCACAGTGTCAGTACAGGGAACTAGCACATCCTGCACAGTGGGTCAGTGTGGGGAACCAGCACAGCCTGCACAGTGGGTCAGTATAAGGAACCAGCACAGCCTGCACAGTGTGTCAGTACAGGGAACCAGCACAGCCTGCACAGTGTGTCAGTGTGGGGAACCAGCACAGCCTGCACAGCATGTCAGTACAGGGAACCAGCACAGCCTGCACAGCGCATCAGTGTGGGGAACCAGCACAGCCTGCACAGTGGGTCAGTATAAAGAACCAGCACAGCCTGAACAGTGTGTCAGTACAGGGAACCAGCACAGCCTGCACAGTGGGTCAGTGTGGGGAACCAGCACAGCCTGCACAGCGTGTCAGTGTGGGGAACCAGCACAGCCTGCACAGTGGGTCAGCATAAAGAACCAGCACAGCCTGCACAGTGTGTCAGTACAGGGAACCAGCACAGCCTGCACAGTGGGTCAGTGTGGGGAACCAGCACAGCCTGCACAGTGTGTCAGTGTGGGGAACCAGCACAGCCTGCACAGTGGGTCAGTGTGGGGAACCAGCACATCCTGCACAGTGGGTCAGTGTGGGGAACCAGCACAGCCTGCACAGTGGATCAGTGTGGGGAACCAGCACAACCTGCACAACATGTCAGCACAGGGAACCAGCAGCGCCTGCACAATGTCAGCATAGGGAACCAGCACAGGTTTTTTTGGGTTTTTTTTTTTTTGCGGGTGGGGGGAGAATAGCCTATAGTGAACATACTTGGGGGTGCATAGGCTTTTTAGTGAGCACATTAGTATTTTGGTGATTGCCTGAACTATATACTATAGTGAATACAGTTCCTGCGTGACCTACTTACAGGGCGAGTACACTCGCTGTATCCGAAACCTGCATAGACTGAGTGGGATAGTGTGTACACACCAGAGTACCGCATTACAGCCAGGCATCGTCTGAAACTAGCAAAAGTCTTCAAACACTTGCATATATAGTAAAACCTCTCTAAAGTAACCGACCATGGGGCCGACTTTAAATGGTCCATTTAGGGAGGCGGTCAGTTTAGGGAGCTTTTTAAAAAATCATTACAATGGTATTGCATGGGCGATCGTTTGGGACCCAAATAAAGCGATCGATATAGGAGAGTGGTCGATGGGTGCATCTTTTCACTTAAAAAGTTAGCCATTTAAAATTAAAGTTACTTCAAATTAAAGTAAGTAAGGTAGATTATAACAGTCAACCTCTTATATTTATCTATAGAAAATGTTTTTAATGAGAGTGCCTCAAAATCATCGAACTATGCCACTTTAAAGCCGTGTTCACACTGGCAATGTAAATCGATTCGTAGAAATCGACTTCCCTAGTTCGACGTAGGGCTGAATCGATTTCTGTGATGCGGATACTGTAAACCACTTGTGGAGGTCGATTACGTGAGTCGATTTCTGTGAATCGATTTATTTTGCCAGTTTGAATGCAACTGACTTACTTGAGGCGGATTAAGGACGTGACAGTCGAGACCTGAGTGTGTTGACTTTCTGGTAAATTTGCTTTATGAAACTGCTAGCTGTGCACAGATATTTTTTTCATCATTTATTTTTAGGGTTTCACTGCCCAGCAGAAGTTTTGACCGTTCCAAACCAATATGATTCAGTACATACATATCTAGGTCGAACCCACTCTCTCGTGGTAACGTCGCCTAACCGAAAACTGGTGCTGGTCAAACTGGACTTGCTCATGCGCAGATATCGATTTCCGGCCCAAGTACTGCCCGTGTGAATGGGCGGCTAAATCGATTCATATGATTCGCCTTGGCTGATTCGCTTTAGATTTTGCCCATGTGAACACGGCTTAAGAGTAGGCACAGTTTGACCAGAATTAACAAGTATGACCTCTCTCGCACACACACACAACCACACACACACACATACTCCACAGCCTCACACACCACACCACACACACACCAAATCCCTCAGTAAACCAGGCAGTCTGGGGACATGCAACCGAAGTAAGCGCGTTGAGTGTGTAGAGCGTCGCTCGCAGTGTCCACACTGACCAAAGGTCAAGGTCACACCACAAGGGCAGTAAAACCGGGAGGTGCAGTAAGTAGCTTGTTGGTTAGTTGTTGGAGTTGTACGTCCTAGCAAAATCTAAGGGTCATATAAGGACGGGAACTGACTTGTGACAGTGCGCACTCATGGGGACCTTATAGTGCTGCCCCACTGGGAGACCAGGCCACCCGTACCATGACCTGATATCCCACTCAGTCACATTATTCTGACACTGAGCCAACCAGTCCTTGCCCTATCCTATTAATGCCGAGTGCCTGGCTAGGTGGCGTCAAGTATAAATTTGGCTAAGTCATTGGTTTGATTCGGCCGCCGCAACTGGTCGAGAAGTGCGGCAGTAGTAGTGCCACTAGGCGGCGCCATGATGCGGGAGACTGTCACGTGATCACCACTCAACAAACATGGCTATCGCCTCGGGCTACCGTTGTAGTCTACATAGTTGGCATAGTTACACCCACACCTTATACATATATATATATGTATATATATATTATATATATATATTATATATATATATATAATATATATAATATATATTATATATATTATATACATACACACACACCCATATGATATGCAGGGAATATTGGGGGTTACAAATGATGGAAAATATCATGCCTGTGGGATGCCATTTATGGCACTGGCGGAATCATATCCCAGTCAGGCAGCACTATAAAGCCACCATAAGTGTGTGCCATCACAAGTCAGTGCACAACCGCAGGGTGTAAAATACCCGCATAACACAAGCCCAGAACACAGTCCCCTCCTGAGTATTGTATATGTCCCAACAACTGTACTTTGTTCTGTGAACACAGTACCAAAAAGACCATGCTTGCCTGTTCCGAATTCATTTCAAATTCAATATCATGCCTAGAGTGAGACTTGAACCCATACTTCTGCCATTCCAGATATAGCATCAAAACGATTAGCCTATCTCGGCTGCTTGATGCAATCAACCTTCTTTACCCATGTCTACAAGCGCAGGGTTGCCAACATTGGAAAATGAAACACTGGAAGATCTGAAGGGATGTTGTTATATTGGGGGTGGAGGGGGGGGCGGGGGGTATTCCCCGAGAAAAATGTATAAAACTTAGATGCTCTGTGGTGCATTTTGGACACAATAATCCATCAGATGTATATAATATTACTGTATTAATGGTATTGCAGGTTGTCAAAACTGGAAACTGAAAAACCGGAAGATCGGCGTAAGGTGATGATGGGGACATAATGTTCTCTGTGGCAGAGTGGTTAGAGTGTCTGACTTTTTTCTAGGTCGGACTCCTAATCTGAAGGTTGGTGGTTCGATTCCCCATGACAGCATCATCAAAGGCCAGTTGCTCTCATACCATGTCTATGTGGTGTGGGAGGTTAAAAATCCCTTGGGTCGGTAAAAGTGTAGGCCCGGGCTTTCTATCGACAAACTGTATAATGGTGAAAACAAATCTATTCAGACTTATCCATAATAGGCAGTATAAATCTTCAAGAAAAAAATATTGTACACCTTACGGCAAAATCATACGTGTTGGCAATCCTGCACGTGCATGTTGCATTTTCCCCTGGGGAGGTGAATGTGCCTCACTTTGGCAATCCTGCACGTGCATGTTGCATTTTCCCCTGGGGAGGTGAATGTGCCTCACTACTCTCACCCCCTTGGTAGCGTAGTGGTCTGCACTGACCTCTCAGGCAAGTAACCACATAGACAGGTAGGCGTGGGTGGTGTGGTGATATCAGGGAGCCTAGGTGGTGTAATGGTTAGCACACTGGCCTGGAATGCAAAGAGACGTGGGTTCAAGTCCCACACTAGGCGCAATATTTCCCATTTTCATCACCCCCACGACACTGGTTGCCGTGACCATGATCCTGTACAAGCTATGCGCTGTATGGTTGTTGAACCTACCCTGTGTATGTATGTGTTAGTGCATTGCATGTATGTATGTAATTGTAAGCATTACAAGACTTACAATTCCAGGGGGACGAGTGTAGTGGTCTGCACTGACCTCTCAGGCAAGTAACCACATATACAGGTAGGCATGGGTAATATTTCCCATTTTCATCACCCCCACGACAGTATCATAAGTCTCATACATACAATTACAAATATCCAGATAGTCACAGCCTGATAGGGGGGGGGGGCAAGGGGGGGGGGGGGAACAGTTTAAAAAAAGGATGCTCACTGACCCTAACAATAACACCGTGTCCTCAGAATCTCCCGTCTCCCCACCAACCTAGATTATTTCCCCTTCCTGATATGACCTTAGATGTTGCCAGGACGTAAACTCCAACAACCAACAAGATTATCTCATAAATAACTCTTAATGACCTGACGCAGTGGCCGAAACGCTACAGCGCAGGTTTGCCGTGGGGAAGGTCGGGAGTTCGAATTGCGGCCGAGTCAAACCAATGACTTATAAAAATTACACTTATCGCTAAATAACTCGGCATTAATAATAGGATATGACACGGACTGGTTAGAACTGTGTCGAGATAATGTGACTGTGTGGGATATAGGGTCATGGTGCTGGCAAGCTAGTCTCCAAGTGGGGCAGCACTATAAAGTCGCCATGAATGCGCACTGGCGCAAGTCGGTACCCGTCCTGATATGATCTTAGATAGTTTTTCTTAAAGCAACTAAACATTTAAACATGCCTGTTTGCCTAAAAGCGACTAAACATGACTTGAACCAATATTTAAACATCAGTTTTCCTTAAAGCGACTAAACATTTAAACATGCCTGTTTGCCTAAAAGCGACTAAACATGACTTGAACCAATATTTAAACATCAGTTTTCCTTAAAGCGACTAAACATTTAAACATGCCTGTTTGACTAAAAGCGGCTAAACATGACTTGAACCAATATTTAAACATCAGTTTTCATTAAAGCGACTAAACATTTAAACATGTATGTTTGCCTTAAAGCGACTAAACATGACTTGAACCAATATTTAACCATCAGTTTTCGTTAAAGCGACTAAACATTTAAACATGTCTGTTTGCCTTAAAGCAGCTAAACATGACTTGAACCAATATTTAAACATCAGTTTTCATTAAAGCGACTAAACATTTAAACATGTATGTTTGCCTTAAAGCAGCTAAACATGACTTGAACCAATATTTAAACATCAGTTTTCCTTAAAGCGACTAAACATCTGAACATGTCTGTTTGCCTTAAAGCAGCTAAACATGACTTGAACCAATATTTAAACATCAGTTTTCCTTAAAGCGACTAAACATTTAAACATGTCTGTTTGACTAAAAGCGGCCAAACATGACACAATATATAAACGCATGCATGCCTGAAAGCAGTTACAAAATTAGGTGCCAATGACGTATAAAACGTCCCCGCTTAGCGTTCTTTGTGACGCTGACGTCACAAGCCTTGACTACATGTGCAAACCATGCTCACTGCCGCATGTACCCCACTCCTCCCCCCTACACACACACACACACACAGCTGACCCAGTCTGCATGGATGTATGTAAGGTTCGAAAGGCGAGATGGCCAACTGTCTTTTTTTACTCTTTTGTTGTTGTTTTCTTTTCACATTATATTTTTATTTTCGCAACAATAAAAAATCAAATGTAGTCCTCACCTTTTCTTTTTCATTTGATCCGTATGGGGTTTCCTTACCTAACCCCCCCCCCCCCCTCACTAAACTAACGTCAGTACATTCACACCCACACCCACACAGGCATACTACTCAGACGACACAAGACACACACATACACAGCCACACATCCACTCAGAAACTCACAGCCACATCTTCAGACACACGCACTCTCACAGACACAATCACACACAAACACACAAACCTACAGTAACATACACTCCGAGACAATACATACACAAACACTCACTCACACACACACAAACAGTGCCACATATATACATAGTCACTCTCTCACAAACACACAGACACTCACTCACACACAAACCTACAGTAACATACACTCTGAGACAATACATACACAAACACTCACTCACACACACACAAACAGTGCCACATATATACATACAGTCACACTCTCACAAACACACACACACTGACACACAAACACACTCACACGCAAACCTACAGCAACATACACTCAGAGACAATACATACACAAACACTCACACACAAACAGCATCACATATACACATAGTCACACTCTCACAAACACACACCCACACAAACACACTCACACACAAACCTACAGTAACATACACTCAGAGACAATACAGACACAAACACTCACTCAAACACACAAACAGTGTCACATATACACATACACAGTCACACTCTGCAAACACACACAAACACACTCACATACAAACCTACAGTAACATACACTCCGAGACAATACAGACACAAACACTCACTCACACACACAAACAGTGCCACATATATGCATAGTCACACTCTCACAAACACACATACACGCTCACACACAAACCTACAGTAACATACACTCCAAGACAATACAGACACAAACACTCACACACATACAAAGTGTCACATATATACATACAGTCACACTCTCACACACACACTCACACACACACACTCACACACACAAACCTACAGTAACATACACTCAGAGACAATACAGACACAAACACTCACACACACAGTGTCATATATATACATAGACACTCTCAGAAACACATACACTCACACACAAACACACAAACCTACAGTAACATACACTCAGAGACAATACAGACACAAACACTGACACACACAAACAGTGTCATATATATATATAGACACACTCTCAGAAACACATACTCACACACGAACCTACAGTAACATACACTCAGAGACAATACAGATACAAACACTCACTCACACACACACAAACATACTAACACACAAACCTACAGTAACATACACTCAGAGACAATACAGATACAAACACTCTCTCACACACAAACACACTAACACACAAACCTACAGTAACATACACTCAGAGACAATACAGACACAAACACTCACTCACACACACAAACAGTGCCACATATATACATACACAGTCACACTCTCACAAACACACACACACTGACACACAAACACACTGACACACAAACCTACAGTAACATACACTCAGAGACAATACAGACACAAACACTCACTCACACACACAAACAGTGCCACACATATACATACACAGTCACACTCTCACAAACACACACACACTGACACACAAACACACTGACACACAAACCTACAGTAACATACACTCAGAGACAATACATACACAAACACTCTCTCATACCCACCAACCCACCAACACAAACAGTGTCACATATATATATATCACGGACACACACACTCACACACAAACCTCCAGTAACATACACTCAATAGTCAGACATACATACACAAACACTCACTCACACACTCTGACAGCGCCACCTGGCGACCAGTCACCTGACAATGTGAGATAATCACTGCACATGGTAACACCACATCAGCTGTAGCGAGTGGTCGTTGCTAATTGGTAACACGGGGCCAGTATGTGGCCGAGAGCAGCAGGGCATTTAGTAAGAGGGCCTCTGGTATGTGGGCGCGTGTGGAGGTGGAGGTGGGTGGAGATGGAGGTGGGTGGAGGTGGGTGGTGATGGAATACGACCCCATATCGCTACACAGGGAGCTAGGTCAGATGCCTTGTACATTATTCATGCCCCAACAATGTCATCCACCCACCACAATGCATTATATATATATATATATATATATTGTATATATATATATATATTGTATATATATATATATATTGTGTATATATATATGTATATATACACATTATATTATATTATATATATATATATGTATAGGTATATATAATATATATATATATATATTATTGTCGTGGGGGTGATGAAAATGGGAAATATTGCGCCTAGAGCGGGACTCGAACCCACATCTCTTTGCATTCCGGGCCAGTGTGCTAACCATTACACCACCTAGGCTCCCTGATATCAACACACTCCCCACGCCTACCTGTCTATGTGGTTACTTGCCTGAGAGGTCAGTGCAGACCACTACACTCGTCCCCCTGGAATTGTAAGTCTTGTAATGCTTACAATTACATACATACAGGCAATGCACTAACACATACATACACAGGGTAGGTTCAACAACCATACAGCGCAAAGCTTGTACAGGATCCTGGTCACGGCACCAGTGTCGTGGGGGTGATGAAAATGTGAAATATTGCGCCTAGAGTGGGACTCGAACCCACATCTCTTTGCATTCCGGGCCAGTGTGCTAACCTTTACACCACCTAGGCTCCCTGATATCAACACACTCCCCACGCCTACCTGTCTATGTGGTTACTTGCCTGAGAGGTCAGTGCAGACTACTACACTTATATATAATATGTACAGTAAAACCTCTCTAAATCGACCGACCATGGGACCGACTTTAAGTTGTCCATTTAGGGAGGTGGTCGGTTTAGAGTTAGAATATTCTTATAATGGTATTGTTGGGACCCAGATAAAGCAATCGATATGTGGGGGGGGGAGGGGGGAGTATAGAGAGGTTTTACGGTATTACATATATATATATGTTAATATATACATATATACATGTATATATATATATATATATATATAATATATAGTATAGTTATACGAGTCTTACCTTGGTACAGATGATGGATAACTGTTGTTTTACCGAGGTATAAGCCTCGGATAGATGTGGGCTAGGGAGAGGTAAGCACGTCCGGTACCAGCAATCTTAACCTACTTATTGAGGATAAAAATGACTTTCAAACAATGGATACTATTACTTTACCGAAAAGGTACACCAACGGAATAGATGTGGCAGGGTGTGGCGGGAGGGCCCTAGCCCACATCTATCCGAGGCTTATACCTCGGTAAAACAACAGTTATCCATCATCTGTACCAAGGTAAGACTCGTATAACTATACTATTTTACCTCGGTAAACAGCCTCAGGCTAGCCTCAGGCTAGGGAGACCTTTACATAATTCATTTTTATCCTTAATATCATTCTTTCTTATTATTATAACATTCTAAATTTTTGTTCTCACCTATTCTTGTTAGTTGGCGAGAAGACGCTTTGCAACGCCGGTAGGCTTTTCTAGTCGTTTATTATAATGTTTTGCAAACGACTTAGCCGTCTTCCAGCCTGCATGCGCTAGTATTCTTTTCACAGAAATACCAAGCACCCGTGCCTTGGAGACCATGGCTCCTCTAGTTGAGTGGGAAGAGTATTTACTCGTATCCACTCCAGCCAATTTCAACACCGTAATTGTCCATCTGGCAAGTGTGTCTCGTGAAATCGCCTTATGTGGCTTTATAAAGCTCACTAATAGTTGTTGTGATGCACGTAAATCCTTTGTCTTGTATATATAAGCCCGTATGGCCGACACAACACATAATTTCCGATCATTCGGAAAACAGTCTAAGTGAACCGTTGATAAAGGGTCACCTAACGTGTTCGATTTAAGCAATTTTTCTAAATCAAACGTAGCTTGTTGCTTGTCTATTTCTAATCCAGTTAAGGATAAAGCAACAATCGTCTGTCCTCTGTGTCCGGTTACTAACAATAACAGGACCGCGACCTTAAAACCTAACTGTTTTATATCTAACCACGAGTTGTGAGGCCAAGCCTGAAACAACTTAAATACTATAGAAACATCCCAAAACCGACTATACTTTGGTTTTGGAGGATTCCTTTGATAAATTGAACGAAGTAAATAACAAATAACATAATGTTTTCCAACTGTTTCGCCATCAATTCTAGGTAATATAATTGATAACGCACACCTCGCCGCATTAATCGATCCAAAGGAAAGTCCTTCATCCTCTAGAGAACGAAGAAACCGAGCTACTTGTGAAATCTTTGGATTTGTTGGCTTAACTTTCATTAACAAACAATGTACACCCCATTTCTTTAAATAGGTTGTATACATTTTGACAGTTCCTGGCCTCCAGGCATCCGATACTATCCTATCCTCAGTAATTCTGTCCAATCCAAATTGCTGTAGCTGCTTCCTTAGAAAAGGAATGCCAATAGGGGCGTCGTTGACACGTCGCCGTGAACCACTAGCGGTCCGTGGTGCGTCAGATTCCCGAGTTTTCTTGGGAATCGTATACGATCTTTTGCCAGTTGTGAAACTGCTGGCAGCCAAGGTTGCGTGTCCCAATCGGGCACCACCAGTATCGCATGTGTCCCTTCCAAGCCGATTTTTCTCACTACTCGGCTGATAATGCTAAATGGTGGGAAAATATAAAAATAATTATTTTCCCAGGTAATAGCAAACGCATCTACTTTCCAAGCATCCGGTTCAGGATGCCAAGAAACATAACAGGGTAACTTGTTATTATTTCGTGATGCAAATAAGTCAACTTCAGGTGTACCCCATTTTTCACAAACGAAGTTAAACAAAGGTGTAGAGAGAGACCACTCTAAATGGTCATGGAAATTTCTACTTTTATAATCTGCAAGTGTATTTTGTGACCCTGGAATATGCGCTACAGTCAGCCAGACTTGTTGAGCCTGTGCCCAGTTCCAAATCAGTTTAGATAACTGATTGCAAGACTTTGATTTGGTTCCACCCATGTTACGAATATATGCCATGGCAGTAGTATTATCAGTTAGTATTCTAACCTGTGATTTATTTATCTTTACTAAACTACGTAAGCCCAGATAAATAGCACGCAATTCTAGTGCATTAATATAGTCTGATTTTTCATCATCAAGCCATCTACCTCCTGTTGTGACCCCATCTCGATGAGCTCCCCAACCTTCTAACGAAGCATCAGTAGTAATTACTGTATTAGGTTCCGCCATGCGGATTGGATTTGGTGAACTTGCTATATGTTGCATCCACCATCCAATATCCTGTAACCCTTCTTGCGAAATAAACATCTTTCGCTCAAAATTGCCTTTAGTTCGTGTTAACGCTAAATTTTTATCTATTTCTAGCGACTTAATATGGGCCTTCCCATATAACACAGCAGGTGCATATGAGGTCATTATGCCAATAAGAACAGCAACCTGTCTAATTTTTGGCTTTGATAACTTAATAAGCTGAGTCGCTGTAGTCATAAACTTAATTAGTTTTTGTTCTGTTATCGACACTGTAAGGGACTGTGTATCCAGAATAAACCCTAAACATTTAAGTTGTTTTGTTGGTTTAAACACTGACTTTTGTTGATGTACATAAAACCCCAATTTAGTGAGTAATGCACATAAATCCAAAACTGCATTCACACAACCAATTTGTGTTGATGCTATAATAAAAGAATCATCTATGTATGGAAACATTATGTGACCCTTCCTCGCCATTACCGAGAAAACAGGTTTAAGCAATTTAGTAAATAAACGTGGCGCACAAGCTAAGCCATTCGGCATGCAGGTAAACTCATAGAGTTGGTTATCCCAAATAAATCGAAGAAATTTTCGGTATTGTTCCATTATGGGAAGCGTATAATATGCATCCTGTAAATCAACACTAGCCATCCACGCATCTGGTGTAATCAGATCTCGTGCCGTATCTAGAGAGAACATTTTAAAATGTCGATATTCCACCCTTTTATTAAGGATTGTTAAATCCAGGATCATTCGAACATCACCATTAGGCTTCGGTCTCGAGAAAATGTTTGAAATAAACTGTCCTGAACAGTGTGTCACTTTTTGTATAATTCCTTTCTCAAAGAATTTATGTACCTGTTTAGTTAGTGCGTCTCGTTCAACTGGTTGAATGTTATATGGAAAAGGTATTATACTTTGTACAGGAATTTGTGTAAAGGGAATGTGAACACCCCTAACTATTTTTATAATTTCTTGGTCACTAGTAATTTTGTGCCACTCAGAAATATGATTACTAATATTACCAGCCACAAAGTTGCTTACAGTTTGTGTGTTTTTAGAGGCTTCAGGGACTTGTAAAGTTTGTGTTTGGACCTCTACTTGGACCCGCCCCTGGGGAAAGGTCTCGACGAGTTGAACCCTCGGCCTATTGGCCGTGCGGTGTTGTCGGTCCAGCCTGGGCGAGCGCCCCGGCCCCGAAACCCTTGACCGAAATTTTGAACTCGGTCTGGTTTCCTCTGGTGAACCGTCGTGGACGAAAATCCCCTCGTGACTTTTTGAAACGAGGAACTTCCTGTTTCTTCTTGCCATCCATGTTTTTGCCACTCTTGGCTGCAGTCTCTACCTCTTTATAGAGGTATTGTAGTTGACCGCCAAACATCTTGGTGTTCAAACATCTTGGTATTATATAAAGGTTTCCCTTTAATCGGCTCTGGAGCAAGATAGAGCGTAAACTCCTTCCCCTCATTATCGGTAACCTTCTTAGAGCGAGCCACTTCCTTGCCAGCATCTGTGCAAACTGACTTGAAGACATTTTCATATCTTCGAAACGACAGGTAATTACCTGCCGCCGCTAACACTGCAATGCCTTTGTCCATTGTCTTAGCCAAAGACGAGAACTTATTTTCACTCTGCATCCTATTAGCCACAGGAACAATAGCTGTTAGGGTAGCCAACACTGCCTTATGCACTGTGTGCAACACATCCTCAAACTTCTTACGGTCATCCGTCATATTGACATCCCGATCCATTTCTTTAATGATGGAGTTGGGAACACCCTTTATGCCTGTTAACTCATCTCCTAACTTGGAGATAACCTCCGCCGGTTTGAACGTGCGAAAATGACCATTCACGGTCTCGCGCATAAGCGTAGTGGTTTTAACCCGCTTAGCCTTTGGCTTCTCCACCTTCTTAGCCACTTTAGTGCCAATGTCCGCATAGACCCCTTCATATACGGTGTCTGAGTCTGATTCCGTAGAAGTAGACTCAGTGGACGACTCAGAAGAAGAATATTTCCTCTTCCTCTTCTTCTTTTTGGACTTAGTCTTCCGCTTTTTGCGCAAACCAGACTCTGCCCGCTCCTTGGTGAATTCATCACCCGAAGAAATCACCTGTTTCTTCTTCTTCCTCCGTTTAGGAGAAGGAGGAGGAGGAGCCTTAAGCTCCACCGCCGAGTCTGTGTCCAAGAAATCCTCAAATGAATCCTCTTGGACACTCGGCCTACGCCGCTTCCGAGACACAGGCGATTTGGCAGTCAAGATGTGGCTTTCCAATCTTGCAAAGCGAGCCTCCCAATCTGGAGGCGCAGGCACATCAGGCACTGCGTCCTCGTCCGGGTCGGAGAGGATATGCGCCCGGGGCTGTGTCGACGGCCCTGCCGACAACACGGGTGAGGAGTCGTACTCCTCGTCCACTCCACTCGGAACACGCCCCTCGGCTGCTGCTGCACCGCGCTTACTCCGCTTCGTGGCCATCGGGAACTGAAACAAACATTTTTGATCAGTCCCGGTATATATATATGTCACAATATGGTTGTTTCAAACTCATTTGGACATCTATTGGTGTTAAAGAACGTGTTTATACCGTTATAACACAGGCGTAATAAGCTAAATTTGTGCGTGGGTTGTGGGTCAAGCCCAAACCTTACGCGGGGTCGGGACCAGTGTATCGGCCCGCCCATCCCTCTGTTCCGCACACTTCTCCCACCTGTGACTACTACGTCAACAAGTTGGAGAAAATGCTACGAAACTCGGAGAAACGCCTGAAAAGTTTTGTCTAGGGGAGTCTATAAAAGAAACCCAGGAGCATCTCCAACATTACTCTCTATTAGAGTACGAGAGAATTTCCACATGAGATAGGGCGAAACCCACATCTCTACCCATAGTCACACGGTGACCCGGGTGTTGACATAACCGCTAATGACCGGTTTGGTTCCTTCGCGAAACCCACTCGAGTGTTCTATCCTTGGTTGTTTATAACCAAATAACTCGTCCAAATTGGACCAACGAAAGTCTAAACTTTCCATATTGATGCTCTAATGCATCATAATTAAGCTAACCACAGTTTTTATTATACTTACTGCGTATTTGCTTGTATGTAGACTAATTTTGCCGGAGCAACCCAACGACACGTTATCCAGTCGTGAGTTGTATATGCTAATTGCTGGTACCGGACGTGCTTACCTCTCTCCCTAGCCTGAGGCTAGCCTGAGGCTGTTTACCGAGGTAAAATATATATATATATATATATATATAAAAGAACTACAGTACAAAATGAGAAGACAAGACAAAGGAGTGGGTTGAGATAAATGTATTATCTGGTATAGGGAGCATAGTATGATGCCCTAGCATAGGGAACATAGTATGATGTCCTAGCATAGGGAGCATAGTATGATGCCCTAGCATAGGGAGCATAGTATGATGCCCTAGCATAGGGAGCATAGTATGATGCCCTAGCATAGGGAGCATAGTATGATGCCCTAGCATAGGGAACATAGTATGATGCCCTAGCCTTAAATATATTCTCGAGCGCGAATGACAGTGGAGCGTCCCGGTTCAGGTCACGTGAGGGGAGGGGGGGGGGGCATGCATCAAGTGAGACACCTAATCAGTAATAAAAGGAGCAAATAAACACGTAATTCCCTTCCGTCCCTGTATACTCGCATAACGCTTATACGTCACATATATGCAGTATAATGAATCATGCGAATATGAATAGGCGGGTAATTATTGTTGAAGGACGCCTACTCGTAGTGAGTGAGTATGGGGTATTGTCACGTCGGTATTCGCTGCAGGGTAGCTCCGTGCTGCGCGATCGGTCGGTACTGGGGCGCCACCTGCGGCGCATTTTGTAACTACACGGCGCTAGGTCGCCGCCCCATGTCCCAAAATTTGCTTTTATTCATGTATTTACCGGTAGGGGGCGATATCCCATACCAAAGTGATAAACGTTCTCAAGTCAGTAGACATTACTGTGTTGTGTTATCAATATCATCCATTAGCCATTGGTTATATATATATACATACATGTACACATATTGAAATAGGTGGTATAATTTACCTTCTATTAAGTTCTAAATATATATTTACGTGTAAATTTGAATGTAAATATAAACACACATATAGATGGAAAATATCATGGACAAAAAAGATCACCAACAAAGAAGTTCTCAGAAAAATTAAAAATAAGGAAAGCTTGTTTGCCACTATACAGACAACGAAACGTATTTATTTTGGCCACATCATTGGTCAGAGTTCAATATACTGTACATTGTTGGAAGGGAAGGTGAATGGCAGCAGAGGGAGAGGGAGACCAAGAACATCATGGTTTACAAATATTTCACAGTGGACAGGCTTGAATTATTCACAGTCTATCAGAACAGCACACCATCGGGACAAGTGGAGAACCATTGCATCCAACCCTCGACTAGAGGATGGAACTATTGATTGATTGATGATGCATATAAGTCTAATCTAATCTCACTCTCTCAATATATATGGATAGTGCTAAAACCCTTTATCGGTGTTTTGAGAATGCCTGGTGTCCTGCACCCCCACCTGTCTGGGTGGGGGGTGGGACCCCATCATTACACACTCAGCTCCTGCGTTATTTAGGATAGTGTTCGAGTGAGGGTGCCCGCCTGGTAGTGCAAGGAGGCCGCCGAGAGTGGCGCCCCGGTCGTGAGACGGGCAGGAGGCAGCATACAATATCCGGTGCAAATAAAATATACAGTAAAACCTCTCTAACCGACCTCCTCCACAGATCGACCTCCCCTATATCGATCGCTTTATTTGGGTCCTAAACAATTGCCCATACAATACAATTGTAATGATAAAAAAAAAAAACTTTCTACACACCACCTCCCTAAATGGACCATTTAAAGTCGGTTCCATGGTCAGTAGATTTA
>CM059199.1:69470362-69512653 GCA_030323885.1 Branchipolynoe longqiensis | reverse complement strand
ACATTATTCACGATCATTGTCTGGGAGACTGAGCAGGCAAGTCGATCATGAAATTTAAAATAAAAAAGTACTAGAATGGAGATGTGGTGATATTTCTGTAGGGTGGAGTGGAATGGATATGAAAAACACATGCATCGGCCGGGAATCGAACCCGGGCCGCCCGCGTGGCAGGCGAGCATTCTACCACTGAACCACCGATGCTCACAGATTAAGGGACAAAGTCGTTTAAAGGTGTTTGATACATAATGTTTAAGCCGGATTGAGCAATGGACAGAATTGTCTAGTCAGGTGGTGTTCGGGCGTGATAAGTATCAAATATATTAAAATGTGTCGAAATGTTGCGATATCGAGTCAAAGGGAGCCAGACGAACGGACATCGAACGGACATGAAACGGACATGAATGGATAGCCAATGAACGAAACAAACACAAACCGGACAAGAACCGTAGACGTCAATCCGGCAGCATCTCTTCCAAGTTTTGTGCATGTTCAAAACGTTTAACGGATCGGGCCGGATATGCAATGGATATGCAACGGATATGGAATGGACACAAACCGGAATTTGCCAGATATCAACGGACTTTGTTCGGTTTCTTTCCATTTCCTCAATCCGGCGAGGTGTGACAGGGGCTTTACTTTAATGTCCGTTCTGTAGCTGTATGTTTTTCGCATCGGAAGCCCGCCTTCTACCGTTTCAGCCACCGCATCCGAGATTCGTTGGTTGTTGGAATTTTACGTAACTGAAACATTTATGGTTATATCAGGATGGGTAATGACTTATGACAGTGCACACGCATTGCAACTTTATAGTGCTGCCCCACTGGGAAATCAGGCCACCCGCTCCATGACCTGATATCCCACTCAGTCACATTTTCCTGACACTGAGCAAACCAGTCCTTGCCCTATCGTATTAATACTGAGCGCCAGGCTAGAATGGGACAAGTATAAATTTGTAAGTTATTGGTTTGACTGTTGGTTCGAATTCCACGACCTACCAAAACGGGAGACGGACACTCAACTTATTTGGCCAATCTGTCTGGTAGTATGTAAGGGAATTATTATTATTATATTGGTTTACTCCGTAAGACTCAACACTCCACCTTCGGCCCGCCTCACTTCCACCGGATGTTTGCAAATATATAATTGTGAGCTTTTAAATTTATTGAGCGTCTATTTACACATAAGAAAATACATAAGCAGATAGTATGTTGATTGTTACAATGGACATAGTTTTGTCCCATATTGCTTAGCACCTTTTGAGACAGTCTCATATATTTAAGTTTAAAATGGTACTCTCCATATGCTGCTGACACGGACGCGAACACAAATTTAGTCTTCTTTGTCCTTGTTTAAATCCGACAGTGGATAGAACAGTGCACTTTGGTTCGTGCCTAGTTTGCGGATGCGGGTAGCAATAGCCCCAGTCACACATAGCCGGACGAGCCCTGGATTTTGAGCCGGACCACCCACAGACCAACGGCCCAGACTGTCCCAGACCACCATGGATAAAATCACTGTTTTCGTCGATTTTGCCTCGCAGTCACACCTTCCCGGTCGAGCCCCAGACCAAAGGTCGGACCGCCCCGGACCACCCCCGGACCGCCCCCGGAACGGTACAGTCAAGAGGCTGCGTAGTGACAGCTGAAATAGGCCAGGTGGCAGCACCAGACGAGGCAGGGGGCCTGCTGCCCAGTCGCTTCAGTTGTTGAGTGTCAATAGTTGTGCAGTGTCATTTAGGTGCCAAGCATAGAAACAGGTCATGGTTAATCAGTTTACGGATAATTATACTCGTATAATGCTTATACAGCACATCTTTTTTTTTAAAAGGTTAAATAGAAGAAAATAAAAACGATCAAATTATGCAGCCTTAATATTGCTTTTCTTTTTCGATTATTTCATTTATATATATAACTCGTATACAGACTGTATGCGGTTGAAAGGCAAGAAGGGTTCCAGTTATACTACTTTTCCATTGTTGACACCAGTGGTTCCCGGGTTCGATACCAGGGGTGCTTTTGGCGCTGCCTTCGCAGACGCCCCGCTGCCGACCAAGATGCATTCACTCGGTCTCCAGACGCACCCGACGCAACAATCGGTTTTTTTCCCGTTTTTTTTTACGGTAGGGCAGTTGCCCAGCCAGATATCATTATCATGTTGACTATGTGTCTATTTGATTGATTATCGACAATTGCTATTCGATACAAGCTATACAAGTTATTATACAAGTTGCCGATGCTGTTGTTCATCATCGATATTCATGCTGCAAGGCTGTTTCGGTTATCATGCCTTCATTATGCCTGTGCAAGTGGAATACACTGATATCGCCCTATGTTCAATTGACTATTGCCTCCTCTTGCTTACATATTTATTTATTTATTTTCAGAAATAGCTGCGCCAATGGCCGGCGACTGGGCTTGGTACCAGTTTCACGGAGGGCGGCGACATTTTGTCGCGCAGTGTTCGGCGGGGCTAAATGTGCTGTGTGCGTGCTGCACTGTGTTGGATCATCTCGGGCGAGGCAGTGTCACCGACAGCCTCTGTGTAGGCACGGTAAACAATGGTAATTACCCCCGGCGCTACTCGAAACCTCTCCCCTCCCCTCCCCTGCCCCCCCCCCCACCCCTACTCTCCCCTCCCGGCGCACCCCTTCCCTCTCCTCCCCCATCCCCTCTCCTCCCCTCTCTCTCTCTCTCTGCCATCCTCTCCTTTCCCCTCCACACCCCTTCCCCTCCCTCCCCTCCCACCCGCACGCCTACCCTCCCCTCCCTCCCATCCTCTCCCCTCCCTCCCATCCTGTCCCCTCCCTACGTCTCACTTCCTCATCACTTCCCTCCCCTCCTCTCTTCTCCCCTCCCTTCCCGTCCCCTCCACTCGTATCCTCTCCACTCCTCCTCACCCGCTCCTCATCCCCACCTCCACACGGCTCCCCGCTCCCCCCTCTCCGCTCCCCTCTCGTCCGCCCTCCCCTCCCCATTGCTTTTCCCCCTGCCGGCCCTCCCCCTCCCCACCTCACCCCTCCTCCCACCTACCCTCCCACACCCCTCCCCGCTCCCCTCTCCTCCGCCTCCCCTCACCCATTGGCTTCTCCTACTGGCCGGCCCTCCCCCTCCCCACCTCACCCCTCCTCTCCCCTACCTCCTACCCTCCACACCCACTCCCAACTCCCCCTCTCCGCTCCCCTCTCGTCCGCCCCCTCCCACCTGTACCTCCTACTGCCCGCCCTCCCCCCTCCCCTCTCCCCCTCCGCCTACCTTCTCTTACCGCCCCCCCCCCCCCCCACCAAACACACACATACATAGCTCAACATCACGGTACAGTGTGGGGGGGGGGGTTGCTTGATTGGTTGTTGGAATTTTGTCCTTGCAACATCTAAAGTCATATCAGGACGGGTACCAACTTGTGACAGTGGGCACTCATGGCGAGTTTATAGTGCTGCCTCACTGGAAAATCAAGCCCCCAGCACCATGACCTGATATCCAACTCAGTCACATTATCCTGACACTGAGCTAACCCATCCTTGTCCTATCCTATTAATGCCGAGTGCCAAGCTAGAAAGTGACAAGTATTAATTGTGTAAGTCATTGGTTTGACTCGGCCGGGTTTTTGAACAGCTGACCTTCCGCACAGGAAGCCTGTGCTCTTACCGAATCGCCCACTGCGTCGTCGTCGAGGTAAGCGGGGTGTAAGGCAAAGAAATTTAAACAGGAACTAACTCAGAACAGATGTACTAATTGTTACCGTAGTACCATCCCACTCTCAACATGTAAACACACCAGGTCGTAGCTTCAGTCATTCCTCAGAGATTAGTGGACACTAACTCAGAACACATGTACTGATTGTTACCGTACAACCATCCCACTCTCGACATGTAAACACGCCAGGTCATAGCTTCAGTCGTTCCTCAGAGATTAGTGGACACTAACTCAGAACACATGTAATGATTGTTACCGTACGACCATCCCACCCTTGACATGTAAACACGCCAGGTCGTAGCTTCAGTCATTCCTCAGAGATTAGTGGACACTAACTCAGAACACATGTACTGATTGTTACCGTACGACCATCCCACTCTTGACATGTAAACACACCAGGTCGCAGCTTCAGTCATTTCTCAGAGACCAGTGAGCACTAACTCCGAACAAATGTACTGACTGTCGCCAGATAAGTAGAAAAGTCTCACCGTTGATCGGTGATCAGCTTGTCGCTCTTCTAGGTATACCCTGCAAGGAACAAGGTAAGGCCGTTAGTAACAAGGTAAGCAAATAGCTAATAACCGATTAATACACCAAGTGTGACAGGGTATGTGCACAGACTGTCGGTGGTGTGATATGGAAATGAACACTTTTTATATTTTTGTTATTGATGGTTTATTTACCCTGTCCACAACTTGTTTTGAATGCTGAATAGCTTTAGTCATTAGTTTATGGCTTAAGCGGCTGTCACAGATCACCGGATTGGGGGAAACGGACAGAAACTGAACAAAGTCCGGTTTGTTCCGTTAAAGTATTGAACATGCACAAAACTAGGAGCGGATGCCGCCGGATTGACATCTACAGTTCTTGTCCGGTTTGAGTTTGTTTCGTCTGTTGGCGGTCCGTTTCATATCCGTTTCAAGTCCGTTTCATGTCCGTTTCAGGTCCGTTTCATGTCTGTTCATAGACCCGATGTCACAACACTTTGACACATCTTAATACATTTTGATACGTATCACCACCGGACTAGACAATTCTGTCCGTTGCTCAATCCGGTGAAGTGTGACAGGCGCTTTATTGTTTGAATGGTTTGTTAGTTATTTGCGCGTGTATTTATCTCAGAGCTGTCTAGGAGCTTCCTGGTCCACAATTACTATTCTTGATGGGTAACATGTCAAAACAACGAACTCTTCTAATCGCTATCGTCTGCAATGGTTTCTACGGTAGGCTGTTTTGATTTATGTATGTTTTTTTTTGTATGCTTCAATGGAGTATATGTTTCCAGTTTTATGTGTGTAATATCTGAATGTACGGAAAGTTGGTGTTCGCTGTGGCCGAATGGTTAGTGTCTGACTTTTTTTCTAGGTTGCATTCCTAATCTGAAGGTCAGTTGTTTTATTCCCCGTGCCCCCCACCTCTGCCAATTTGGATTTCCACCGCTGTGTATAACTTACAGCGTCATTAAAGGCCAGTTGCTCTCATACCATGTCTATGTGGTGTGGGAGGTTAAAAATCCCTTGGGTCGGTAAAAGTGTAGACTCGGGCTTTCTATCGACAAACTGTCTAATGGTAAAAACAAGACTATTCAGAATTATCCGTGATTGGCAGTAAACATCTTCAAGGAAAAAGAAGAAAAAATGGAAAGGTGCACATGAGATATGGAATACATGTGTATGATATCTGAATGTAAAGGGGTGTGGTATGGAAAGTTAATGTGCAATATGGAAAGGTGCACATGAGATATGGAATACATGTGTATGATATCTGAATGTAAAGGGGTGTGGTATGGAAAGTTAATGTGCAATATGGAAAGGTGCACATGAGATATGGAATACATATGTATGATATCTGAATGTAAAGGTGTGGTATGGAAAGTTAATGTGCAATATGGAAAGGTGCACATGAGATATGGAATACATGTGTATGATATCTGAATGTAAAGGTGTGGTATGGAAAGTTAATGTGCAATATGGAAAGGTGCACATGAGATATGGAATACATATGTATGATATCTGAATGTAAAGGGGTGTTATGGAAAGTTAATGTGCAATATGGAAAGGTGCACATGAGATATGGAATACATATGTATGATATCTGAATGTAAAGGGGTGTGGTATGGAAAGTTAATGTGCAATATGGAAAGGTGCACATGAGATATGGAATACATATGTATGATATCTGAATGTAAAGGGGTGTGGTATGGAAAGTTAATGTGCAATATGGAAAGGTGCACATGAGATATGGAATACATATGTATGATATCTGAATGTAAAGGGGTGATATGGAAAGTTAATGTGCAATATGGAAAGGTGCACATGAGATATGGAATACATATGTATGATATCTGAATGTAAAGGGGTGATATGGAAAGTTAATGTGCAATATGGAAAGGTGCACATGAGATATGGAATACATATGTATGATATCTGAATGTAAAGGGGTGTGGTATGGAAAGTTAATGTGCAATATGGAAAGGTGCACATGAGATATGGAATACATATGTATGATATCTGAATGTAAAGGGGTGATATGGAAAGTTAATGTGCAATATGGAAAGGTGCACATGAGATATGGAATACATATGTATGATATCTGAATGTAAAGGGGTGTGGTATGGAAAGTTAATGTGCAATATGGAAAGGTGCACATGAGATATGGAATACATATGTATGATATCTGAATGTAAAGGGGTGATATGGAAAGTTAATGTGCAATATGGAAAGGTGCACATGAGATATGGAATACATATGTATGATATCTGAATGTAAAGGGGTGTGGTATGGAAAGTTAATGTGCAATATGGAAAGGTGCACATGAGATATGGAATACATATGTATGATATCTGAATGTAAAGGGGTGATATGGAAAGTTAATGTGGAATATGGAAAGGTGCAGATGAGATATGGAATACATATGTATCATATCTGAATGTAAAGCGGTGATATGGAAAGTTAATGTGGAATATGGAAAGGTGCACATGAGATATGGAATACATATGTATGATATCTGAATGTAAAGCGGTGATATGGAAAGTTAATGTGGAATATGGAAAGGTGCACACACAATATGGAATATGCATGCGCGTTAGCTGAACACAAAAGGGTGTGATATGGAAAATGACCCAATGTGATATGGAGAGGCGCAGACGGAGAGATATGCAGTGTGTGTGTGTGGGGGGGGGGTAACACTGGATAGAGCCGGTGTGTGAAATGACACCTCCTCCGCTCGATATGCTATTCCACACATCGACCACTCCCACCACCACCTCCTCCACCTCCACCTGCCCCATCTCAACTCATCACCTCCTCCACCTCCTCTAGCACTGGGCGCGGTGGCCTAACGGGTAGACTGCGGGCCTCACATGAGCAATGTCATGAGTTCAGTTCCCAGTCGAGTCAAACCAATGACTTCTAAAATTGGTACTTGTCGCTTCCTAGCTTAGCACTTGGCATTAATACAATAGGGCAAGGACTGGTCAGCTCAGTGTCAGGATAATGTGACTGAGTGGGATATCGGGTCAGGGTGCTGGCGGCCTGATTTCCCAGTGGGGCACCACTATAAACTATAAAATCACCATGAGTGTGCACTGTCACAAGTCGGTACCCATCTTGATATGACCTTAGATGTTGCCAAGTTGTAAAACTCCAACAACCAACCAACCACCTACTTTACCTGCACCTCCTCCCATCTCTACTCCCCACCTCCACCCACCTTTACCCTCACACCTCCCCCACCTCTACCTCCGCCACCTCAACTCTCCAATTCCACCCCGCCACCACACCTCCCCCTACCCGTCCTGATATGACCTTAGATGTTGCTAGGACGTAAAACAACAACAAACAAACAAACAACCTCCCCCTACACCTCTCCCCCTACCCTCCGATCGATACCCATGCGCCCCCTGGTGCGGACCAACGGCATTCATATATCACCATGTAGCGTCCTCATAATTCAATACAGACGAAAATAGTCTCTTATATGCTCCCATAAAAAATATTGCATTTATGCTACAGACATCCCATTTTATCCAACCACATATCTCTAATTTAATTGAACAAAAAGTGTCTTTGACAGGAAATCTCAATGCATATAATATAAATGAATATATAAAACAAAATATATATGCCCACATATTTCTGACAATGCACATCTTTTTTATCTGATTGAATGGACGCCAGTAGTATTTCTTGGGAAATTATATATATATATATATTATATATATATATTATATATATATATATATACATACAGGTATACACATAGACAGAAATATATAGCTATATAAAACCAGTGGTACACAACTGGTTCATCAAAGGTTGTGGTATGTGCTGTCCTGTCTTTGGGAAAGTGCATATAAAAGACCCCCAGCTGCTTATCGGAAAGAGTAGCCGATGTGGTGGCAGCGGGTTTAATTTCTAAAGAAATGTGTCAGAATGACCAAATGTTTGACGTCCAATAGCCGATGATAAAAATCAATGTGATCTAGAGGTGTTGTTAAATAAAACAAACTTTCTTTTATAACTATATAAGTGCACAGATAGACATATACATATATTATATAGTTAGATACACATATGTAGCTATATATAATGGCGGCTCTACGTATAGTTAGATCGAGACATATATTTATATGGATAATGATGAACCCATTATCGCGCGTACTAAGATCTGTAGTGGCTTGCACTCACCACCCTACACCCCCACTCCCCGGGGTGGAGAGTGGGGACCAGCATGCACCTCTCCGCCTCCTGCGCGGGGCTTCTCTCTCCACTGAACAGGTAAACATCCTAGCAACATCTAGGCTCATATCAGGACGGGCACTGACTTTGGACAGTGCACACTCATGACACCTTTACAGTCCTGCCCCACTGGGAGACCAAGCCACCTGCACCATGACCTGACTTCCCAATCAGTCGCATTATCTTGATACTAAGCTGATCAGTCCTTCCCCTATCCTAGTAATGCCGAGCACTAGGCTAGGTAGGGACATTTATTAATTTTGTAAGTCATTGGGTTTACTTGGCCAGGATTTGTAGTTACCTTCCAAAATCGCCTCCCTGGAGTATTACGTAGAGTGTAACATGTTACGCAAATATTATTAAAAGCTGAGGCTAGTATATTCCTTGGTGAAACGGTCCGGTGGGACGTTGAAGCCGCCGTGTTTGGGCAGCACTGAGCTGCTTTGATGTTTTGTGCAGCCGGGTGCTGCTTTGATGCTCCTGGGCAGCGCCTAACCGGCGCTGGCAGCGCAACGCGGGCCTTGTGCGTCTGCGCGACTTTGCATTTGCATTCATTCGGCAGTAGTTCCGTCTGCCGCCACCAGGTGGTGAACGTCACTCCCACATCAACCAATCGCATCATCGCACATATATGCACCATCTCCAAACAGAGGCAAGCCTTCTCCCAGGAGACGGGGGCGGCATTGGAAGAGCGAGGGAGTACAGTGGGGGGGGGGGGGGGGGGGGGGGGGGGAGGGGGCGGAGGGGGGGGGAGGAGGGGGGAGGAGGGGGATAGACTTGAAGGGAAGGATTAGTTGGTTGTTGGAGTTTTATGTCCTGGTACTGACTTGTGACAGTGTGCATTCATGGTGACTTTATAGTGCTGCCCCACTGGGAAATCAGGCCACTGGCACCATTACCCAATATCCCACTTAGTCCCATTATCCTGACACTGAGCTAACCAGTCCTTGACTTATCCTATTAATGTCGAGCACCAGGATAGGAAGTGACAAGTATCAATTTTATAAGTCATTGGTTTGACTCGACTAGGAACTGAACTCCTGACCTTCCGCATGTGAGGCCCGCACTCTACCCGATTAGGTAACCGCGTCCAGTGGAAGGGAAGGAATAAAGCAGCCTAAAGCAAATGAAGCCACAATAAACAACTTCAAAAAAGAACACAACATTAACATTTACCGCATTCTTAATGATCCATCCCATGTTACTAAGGTTTATTATGAACATCAAAAGGACTTCTGTAAAGAACTATCACTGCTTATGGCCGGAAGACCAGTCAGTGCCTTGGCGTTGCTGAATGTGATGTTGTGATGAATAAAATATTTATAATAACGAAATGGAGAAGCGTTGTTACCAGTAATGATGCAAGAACATTTCGGCGAGAAGCAGGTGTCCATAATTTCTGTTGGTGTCATTAAATGAAGTTGCTTAGTCTGATGGTTTTGAATTGCTGCCATTTACTGTTATAATTATATTACGTTGATTGTTATAATCGACCTTACTTTACTTTGAAGTAATGCTTAATGGCTAACTTTGGAAATATTTCAAGTTAAAACATGCAAAATTAATGTTAGCGCACACATCAAAATCTTGACACCATACGCTTTAGGCGTAACAGGTTCTGTTAAATTGACGTAATATGATCTGCTATTCAGCAATTAATGTTCAATAAGCGAACCATGATATCTAAGTTGGATATGTTGGATCAAATGTAGATGGGTGTTTTGATTTAGAAAACTAAATGCTTCAACAGACTATGGAACTATAAATGCAACGCACCTCGTAAAATTCCCTCTCTAGTCACAAAATATAAAAAGAACAAAAAGAAATAATGGAACAAAGAGAACAAAAAGAACAGAGACTGTCCGTGAATTTTCCACTCATATTTCCAACAGTGAATTTGTTCTTCTAAACCAAATACTTATCAAATTGATATTTGCTGGGAAATCGATCGCCTGGTACTGAGCCTTACTTTATAGTACAGGGCAAGGACTAGTTGGTAAATGCCACAATAACACGACTGAGTGTGATATCAGGTCATGACGGGCACTGACACAAGTTGGTTGGTACCCGTCCGGATAGGGTTTCAGATGTTGCTAGGACATAAAACCCCCAATAATTCAGACATGTTTTGTTGTTGTTTATTTTGCTGGAGTTTTACGTCCTAGCAACATCTAGTGTCATATCAACATGGGTACCAATTTGGGACAGTGCATAGTCATGGCAACCTTATAATGCTGCCCCACTGGGTCACCACGCTACGGGCATCATGATCTGTTATTCGACTCGGTCACATTATCCAGATATTACACAAACCAGTCCTTGTCTCATCCTATTAATGCTGAGTACCAGGCTCGGTGCGGATAGTGACACGCATCACTTTTTGTGTTTTTTTTGTTGGTCCATTAGTTGTTTAAGCAGAGGAAATTTCAATCATAGACGACTGGTCTTCCTCATTCCACTGCTGGTCGATAGAAAGCCCGAGCCTACACTTTTACTGACCCAAGGGATTTTTAACCTCCCACACCACAGAGACATGGTATGAGAGCAACCGGCCTTTGATGACGCTGTAAGTTATACACAGCGGTGGAAATCCAAATTAGCAGAGCTGGGGGCACGGGGAATCGAACCACCAACCCTCAGATTAGGAGTCTGATCTAGAAAAAAGTCAGACACTCTAACCACTCCGCCACAGAGAACGCCATAAGTAATTGGTGTGACTCGGCTGAGATTTGGATCCACAACTTTCCACAGGAGAAGCCAGCCAGTGCTCTCATCGATTCAGCCACCGCGTCCGGTCCACCCACCCCTACCATCTCACTCACTTAGTTACTCAGTTAGTTACTCACTCACTCACTCACTCACTCACTCACCTTGAGTTGAGCGTTCGTCTCCCGCTGTTGGTACATCGTTAGATTCGAACTTTAAATTTTTTAATTTAATTAAATTATTTTTTTTCTTTTTATTGAGGCGGTATTTATACTGTCCATAGCATGGTCGAGTCAAACCAATAACTTTAAAGGATGATACCGTTGTCTGGTCTCCCAGTGGGGCACGAGTGCACAATGTCACAAGTCGGAATGCATGCATATGCAAAGTAATATTATTATTTTGTTATCTTTGATTTTCTTTGGCTTAAATTATTATTATTATTATTATTAATATTATTATACATGCATTTATTTTATTTTTCAACATCCGACATGTTGACCTACATTCAAAAACCCTCCGTGACACATATATATACTTGTCTACAAGTACCCGCACCTCCATCGACGCGCCACCAGTGCACAAGAATCATGACCGGTGTGGCGTTTTCAGCTCACTGTCATTTTCAGCCGTGTGCATAGACTCAAACTCAAAGCATTGTCAATGGTCGTGAGTCACTAACCTTATAAATTTAATATAATGTTTTTGGTAAAGATGTTTTCTATATGTGTACCAAGCGATTTGTTTCTAGGTGGTGTGGTTTTAGAGATATTTCACTTTTCCTGGATTTTCTGTATGAAGATTGCTCACCACGATTGACAATGCCTTGAGTTTGATGGTACTCGCAGTGCAAAACATTAGTTTTATTCAAAATTAATAGAAATCAAGAACCCTAACCTTATGAATGTAATATAATCTTTTTGGTAAAGATGTTTTCTATATGTGTACCAAGCGATTTGTTAATCAGCTGTTAATAGGTGGTGTGGTTTTAGAGATATTTAACTTTTTCTGTATTTTCTGTATGAAGATAATAGATTGCTCATGACCATTGACAATGCCTTGAGTTTGAGTCTATGCGCACGGCTGAAAATGACAGTGTGCTGAAAACGCCACACCGGATGTTAAACTTAAACCAGCTTTTGTATGGTTTGACCTAGTTTTCCTTTTCTCTGTGAGAAACGAAAACGCAACAAAAAACAACAAAACAAACAAAACATGAGGCTGGAGAACCCGGGCATCGATCCCGGTACCTCTCACATGCTAAGCGAGCGCTCTACCATCTGAGCTAGCTCCCCATACACTATGGAACTACCAGGTAGATGCATGGTTTCTGTCAGAATGTGCCTGCTATAGTGGGCCACATGATGTTGCCTGGGCCACAGGGCCACAGGGCCACCGCCTGGACCACTGCATGGGCCACCACCTGGGCCACTGCCTGGGCTACTACCTAGGGCCATTGCCTAGGCCATTGCCTACACCCTGCCTGGGCCCCTGCCTAGGCCACCGCCTGGGTCACTGCCTGGGCACCTGCCGATCTGATCTCTTTTTCAGTCGCTGTTTCTACATCTCAGGGATGAAAGTGGTCTCCGGGAAAAAAAAGCGGAAATGCTGATATTCTCCTATAGGTTTAGCATTGGCAGGGAATCGCGGAAAAATACCGGAAGTCAGGTCTGAACTAAGCCTTGTTGTGATTGCATTATCGCCCATATCTAACAGTTTCTTGCTTAGGTTTTATGTTCTAACTACATCTAAGGTCATATAAGAATGGGATTTGAACCACCGAACTGTTGTCATATACATCCCATCTTTTGGGATTTTGTTTAACATTAATCGGTGGATATAAGAAATCCCGGAAATCCGCGAAACCGCGGAGGTCTTTCATCTCTGATATCTGTGTTTATCTCTGTGTGTATATGTGTATTGCTGTGTGTACCGGTGTATCTGTGTGTATCTGTATATTTTTGTGTGTACCGGTGTATATGTGTGTATCTGTGTTTATCTCTGTGTGTATATGTGTGTTTCTGTGTGTACTGGTGTATATGTGTGTGTATCTATCTATATATATATATATATATATTAATATTATATATATATATATATATTTATATTATATATATTATATATATATAGATAGATAGATACACACCAGTATATCCCAATATATATACATATATTGGGATATATGTGTATACATGTGTGTGCCTCTGTGTGTCTGTGTGTATATATGTGCATCTGAGTGTATCTGCATATATAGATATATATCAATACATCTAGATATATATCCATATAAACAGTTGGCCCCAATAAACAGAACAAGATAAGACTGATGTGGTTGAGAAGAAGATATATATTCTCTGGCGGAGATATATTAAATGCCCACCTAAAGTTAAAATTGAATGCGTTAAGGCCAGGCGCAGCTAGCATACAGTGCACAGGGCCGCTCACAGGGGGCGCCACCGTGGTCTATGTCATAATAACAGGGTCAGCTAGATAGGATAAGTGCTAACTATTACATAGGGAACTGAAGATCGGTAGTGTCCTTGTTTATATTCCCATAATGGATTATAGAGCACATAAACAGTTTGCCCCAATAAACAGAACAAGATAAGACTGATGTGGTTGAGAAGAAGATATATATTCTCTGGCGGAGATATATTAAATGCCAAGAGACCCATGGTCCCCCCAACCCCACAGTCTCAGTATACCGACTCAGTCGCACCGGCCAGTGCCGTGGAAACCCTAATGTCGTTCATTATGCGGACGCTCAATGGTGTCTGCAGTTAGGCGAAGATGGTATCGCTCGCCCAATCACCGCGCACCCTGAGCTCTTCCAGGGTGGCGCCACACAATGATAGGAAGGTACAGCCCCCCCTCCTCAAGGAGTGGGATGAGTAGTCCCCAGCGTCCAATCCCGCGACCCCACAAAAGTGCTTCAGCATCCCTTGGTATGTCGAGTATCGCAGTTCCATCGTGGCGCCCGCTGGCGTGGGGATCCGGAACGCCATTGCATCAGGCCCAGCTGGGACCTCCCTGAAGTGTCTCTCAGTCCAATACACTGCACACAGGGAGAGGTCCGGGCACCTAGCCACAGGTATTTCGAGCATCCGCTCCGCGAATTGTATCGTCTTGGAGCGACGAACTCGCACCAACATTCCCCATGGAAGAAAGGAAAAGTCTCCCCTGAGTAGTGACGAGTCCGAGGCTGTCACCTGGCACTTCCTCAGTAGTGCCCTAAAGCTGCACAGTATGGCCGCCCGCCAGGCGGTGTGCCCCGCCGAGGTGGTCAGGGCAGCGAATATTCGCCTAAGCATGTCAGGCAGTAAGGGGGCCGCCTGCCTGGGGTGGCAACCCCGCTCCCGCTTGATGCCCTTCAAAGTGGATGCCAGCTCAAAGTTTTTGTAGTCGATCGGTTCCGCGCCCTCCGTCTTCAAGAAGAAGTTCAGGCCACTGAGATAGTTGCACACCGATGTGTATTTGAGAGTCCTGGCCAGCCAGACTGCATACAGTGCTGTCTGTTCCGGAGGGCACGGTGTGGTGGGAAAGTGGCCCCCGAACTCCTCAATGAACTCCAGGTATCGTCTCACCTGGACCCCCGTGTTGTGATGGAGTTTGGGGCATAGTACTTGCGTTGCACGGCCAGCTTCTCCCTCCGCAGCTCCACAACTGGAAATAGAAGGGTCAGGGGAGTTGGTGAATATGTGGTTGCAACAAAGCCTGCGTGCTCCGTCTGCGACCCGGATTCGGTCCTTACTGTCCCTGGCGCTCCAACGGCTCAGGGCGTCGCAGATCGTGTTGTCAGCACTCTTTACATAAACAGACTGAACATCAAAATTGTACTGTGCCGCTATCCAGAACAGCCTGCGCACGAAGTGCATGACCCCCTTTGATTTGGACCGACCCGAGGTCAAGGCCGCTCGGACCGTCTCATTGTCCATGACCATGACCACCGTGCTGTCCTTCCACAGGTGGCCCCAGGTCTGGGCCGCACAGAAGGCTGCCCACATCTCCAGCACGTTTGTGTGGGCCCCCCTACAAGTCCCATCGGGTGTGGCGTGGTGGTGGCCCACCTCATCCCTGATCCTCCCGTCTGGTCCCTCCCCGAAGGCTCCAATCCTCCAATCGCCGGCATGGATCGTCCCGAACCCCTCCCCGGAGGCGTCGCTGTAAGTCGAGACGTATGGAGTATGGCGGCCGATTATTTTTGCCTTCCCATTGAACCGTCTGGAGAAGTCCAGCCACCATCGTCTATCCTCATGGAAACCCCCCGAGAGGCGGACCTTGAAGTGGGGTTTTTCCACTGTGTTGATCGTGTCGTACATGCGTCTGCAGAAGGTGCGGCCTCCCCGGACCACCTTCGCACAGTGCGCCAGCAAGCCAGCCAGCCGCTCCAGCTGGATCCTCCTAGCCTTCTTCCGGCCCTCCAGGGCCAGAAGCGCCATGGTCATCCTGGTCAGCTTGTCCTCTGGCAGCGACATCTCCAGGGCGATGGTGTCGATGTCGATACCCAGGAACCTTGTTTTGGTGGACGGGGAGGTGACTTTTGGGAAGCTTATGTAGAAGCCCAATCTCCGGAGGATCCCCATTAGGGTGGCCTGGGCCGTACAGCCCGCGTCGAAGTCCCGAGCTACGATACAGAAGTCATCGAGGTAATTTACCACCTCCCCCACGCCCTCACGCACTGCACAGCGGACAACAAAATCAGACAGCTTGCTGAAGACATAAGGGCTGGAGGCCAGCCCCATGCATAGCCTGTTATCTCTTAAAAAGACCGGGTCATTCCGAAGTCCCAGAATATGCCCTGGCAGTCCCGGTCTCGTGGGTGGATGCTCACCGCCCGGTAAGCATCGCGGATGTCCACAGTCGCGAGATAGTCTCCGGCTTGCATCAGGGCGGCCACATCGTCGACACTATTGTAGGAGAATTTGGCCGTCACGCTATCCGTGTAGTTGTTGACTGACTCCCCCTCTGGTCTGCTGCAATCCACGATGCCCCTCACCCCCCCTCCATCCTTGGGGATGCAGAAGAGCCTATGCACACATAGCGGCCGGTCCGCCGCCCTGGTCAAAGCCCCAGCCTCGATCTCCTTCCTGAGTTTGCCAGACATGACCTCTCTGTCCTCACGGTCTCCCCCGGCGCCCTGATGGCACTCATAGCAAGCGTCGCAGTCCCGGTTTATTACCATGAAGCCGAAGCAGATGCCTTTCATGATATATTCGGCATCGGGGTCAGTATCACCCCTCATGAACAGCTCTGTGAAGACCCTACATGGCTTCATCTGGGACACGACACCATCAATGCTGTGCATGCAGCTGCACAAACCTGTCATGCAGCTCCTCCTGAGTCGGAAGTCGGTCACACAGTCGGTAACCGTCTCCCTGACGGTGATGTCGAATACATGCTCATCTCCTGTGCCGTCCTCGACGTGGAGCCACCCCGGGTCCAGGCCATCCCCCCTGCTCGTCCATACAGGGGTGCCTCTGTGGGGTGTCTCCCCCACTTGTTGGTCACCGGGGATCCCCCCCAGGGTGCCCGCCACCGCCATCAGGGTGTCCACCCCGTCCCGCGTGTTGTTATTGTTGTTTACATCCGGGGCCTCCCGTGGCACGGGTGTCTCCACTGACCCCCGTGCTCCACTGCAACCCTCCGTAACGCCACCTTGGCAGCCTCCCGCCCCCCCTGGGGCTCCCGTGTTGTCAGTCCCACCCAGGGGCGGGGACTCCCCGCGTGCCGCGACCACAGTGTTGTTGTTGTTTACATCCGGGACCTCCCCACGTGCGGGAAGCCAGCCCTGCGGCTCGGGCATCTTCACTGACCCACATGCGCCACTGTAAACATCCATACCACGCCCTCCGGCGCCGTCAAGTAATGCATCACACCCGGTACCGTCCCTGTCCCAGCTGCGTCCACCGCCGGGTTGTGTGTCTGCCTGGGTGTCCAAAACCCCAGTACCGCTACTGTCCCTGCCCCGGCCGCGTCCACCGCCGGGTTGTGTGGCTGCTTGAGTGCTCGCTGCGCCCCACCCCGCGCCCCCGTTTTCCCGCGGTATGGCCGAATCTGGGTCATGCTCCGCGTCCCCGGTGTGGCGCGTCCCGGTGCACCGTCAGTCCCGGGTGCACTTAATGCGTTTGTCGCTGCGGCTCCCGCACTTGCTGCACCAATGCCCGAAGCTACAGTCCCCCTCCTTACTGTCACAGCCCACTTCCTTGTTCCAGGGGAAGCAGGCCCGCTTGCCTCCCTTTTCATAGGTCTTGAGCCCCTTTGGATTCCCGGTGGTCGCACTCTTAGTTTTGGTCTGCATGGCCTCATGCCCGTAGTGGATCAGACTCGCCGCCGCATTCCCTGCCGTGAATGCAGCGAAACCCTCCCGTTCCGCCAGCTTACGCACGGCCGTGTCATATCGAACATGGGCAGTGTCTTTGAACAGCTCATGCTTAGCCTTCGATGCAATGTAAGCAAGGTGGCTGAATAGGGCTTGGCCAGGAGTTAAAAATTGAATGCGTTAAGGCCAGGCGCAGCTGGCATACAGTGCACAGGGCCGCTCACAGGGGGCGCCACCGTGGTCTATGTCATAATAACAGGGTCAGCTAGATAGGATAAGTGCTAACTATTACATAGGGAACTGAAGATCGGTAGTGTCCTTGTTTATATTCCCATAATGGATTATAGAGCACATATAGACATACGTGAGACGTGCACAATTGTATAAACAATATGATATAAATGTGCCTAACATTCATATTCATTCATATTTAAAACTTAAGTTATATACACTGAAATATAAATAGCAAGTTCATACAAAAAATACTTCCCAGACGGGGAATCGAACCCCGGCCGCGGCGGTGAGAGCGCCGAATCCTAACCACTAGACCACCTGGGAACTTACCAACGTATTGGTGTAAACCTCAGCATTATTACCAAGCCTTACTGTAAACCATGATCCAAATGGAGAAATATTGTTCCTGGGTAGGATTCAATTCCACATTATGTATCTGTTGCTGCATAGAAACCGATAGTTAATCTATTTAATATACCCTGTTACTGCTGAACCCTATGGTATCATCATTGTGACACCCATGTCAAAATTAATTTGGCACGTTTTCATTTCAAGTATCTATCTCCAAAGAAAGCCATTTAGAATGAAAATTACTTTAAATTACTTGAAACTAATGTAAAGTCGATGAAAATGATCAACCTAATGTCTTTACCTAAGAAAATGGCTGAAATACAAAACCATCGGACTCAGCAACTTAAAGGTAGTTATTGGCTGAAGTCATTGTCACACCGTACCGGACTGAGTACCGGAGACCACCAGACAAACAATTTTCTAGTCCGGTGTTGTCCGGTGAAGAAATGAATTGAAATGTATCGAAATGGAGAATAAAATTGGGTTAATTGCCGCTGGACAACTGGATAACTACCGTACATGCACCATACATGTACCGGACAAGAACCGGACATGTAACGGATGGGTACCAGACATGTACCATACAAAACGGACAAACCAGACACCAAAGGATGGGTACCGGATGGGTACCGGACATGTACCGATGGGTACCGGGCATACCGGACACCAACCGGACACGTCAGTCCGGCGGTGTCCGGCAGAACTTTTGAACATGTTCAAAACTTGTACCGGAGACCACCGGACACCACCGGACACCGCTGGATGAGTACCTCACGGTACCCGAACATCGCCGTACAGTACCGGTTCCCCAGTCCGGCAAAGTCAGACAGGGGCTTTAGGAAGGTGGGAGGTGTAATGTAATGGTCCTTCAGTGTTCTCTTAGATGTTGCCAGGATGTAAGACTCCTGTGTTTAGAGTGTCTGACTATTTTCGAGGTTCGACTCCTAATCTGAAGGTTGGTGGCTCGATTCCCTGTGCCTCGAACTCTGTCAATTTGGATTTCCACTGCTGTGTATAACGCACAGCGTCATCAAAGGCCGGTTGCTCTCATACCATGTCTATGTTGTGTGGGAGGTTAAAAATCCCTTGGGTCGGTAAAAGTGTAGGCTCGGGCTTTCTATCGACAAACTGTCTAATGGTGAAAACAAGCCTATTCAGACTTATCCATGAGTATAAATCTTCAAGAAAAAAAAATTTGAAAACCAACTGTGTGGCTGCATAGTACCCCCCCCCCCCCCCGGACCCGACCTACTGCAATCCACTGCAGTGTTTCATTTTGTTGGAGTTTTACATCCTAGGACCATAGTTGGTCCTATCAGGATGGGTACTGACTTGTGACAGTGTGCACTCATGGTGACTTCATAGTCCTGCCCCACTGGGAAATCAGGCCGCTGGTAGCATGAACCAATATCCCACTCGGTCACATTATCCAGATATTGAGCTAACCAGTCCATACCCTATCCTAAATAATACCCCCTATCCTAGATAATACCCTAATGCCAGTCTAGGTAGTGACAAGTATAAATTTTGTAAGTCGTTGATTTGACTCGGCGCGGTTAAACAAAATCCTGACCTTCCACATTGGACGCATGGCCTCTACCGATTAAGGCCACCACGTCTTGTCTTACTACAATAAACCAAAAAACAATAATACGCCGAAACAGAAGGAACAAGTTAGAAGACAAATAGCGAGAGAGAAAACCCAAAGCGCCTCTACCTGCAGTTATTGGCAGGGAATGTGAGGGGACCGGGGAAGGGGGAAGTGACAGGGGAGAGGGAATGATAAGGGAGCGGGGAAGGGGGAAGTGACAGGGGAGACGGAATGTGAGGGGACGAGGGAAGGGGAAGGGGAAGGAGGAAGTGACAGGGGAGAGGGAATGTGAGGGTACGAGGGAAGGGGAAGGGGAAGGGGGGAAGTGACAGGAGAGAGGGAATGTGAGGGTGCGGGGAAGGGGAAGTGACAGGAGAGAGGGAATGTGAGGGGACGAGGGAAGGAGGAAGTGACAGGGGAGAGGGAATGATAAGGGAGTGGGGAAGGGGGAAGTGACAGGAGAGAGGGAATGTGAGGGGACGAGGGAAGGAGGAAATGACAGGAGAGAGGGAATGATAAGGGAGGGGGGAAGGGGGAAGTGACAGGAGAGAGGGAATGTGAGGGAGCGGGGAAGCGGGAAGTGACAGGAGAGAGGGAATGTGAGGGGACGAGGGAAGGAGGAAGTGACAGGAGAGAGGGAATGATAAGGGTGCGGGGAAGGGGGAAGTGACAGGAGAGAGGGTATGTGAGGGTGCGGGGAAGGGGAGACGGTATTTGTGTGCACAAAGATAATGACTTGACCGGACAGGAAACAGCGTTGAGAGGCTTGTAAGCATGCAGATTGCGCAGCGTCGTCAGGGAGCCCGCCAGCGCAGCCATATCATATTCATATCAATATCTCACAGCCCTCCACACACACACACACTCACCCCCATGTCACACAGAGTTGAGCTCGCATATACTCAATATGGGGAATGATTGGGGTTTAATGTGCTAGCAACACCTCAGGTCATATTAGGATGGGTCCTGATTTAGTGATGGTGCACACTCATGGCGACTTTGTAGTTCTGCCCTGCTGCTGGCACCATGACCCCGATATCCCACTCAAATCACCTTATCCTACGCCATACAGTCCCTATGCTTTCCTATTGATGCCGAGCGCCAGGCTTGGTAGCGATAAGTATCAATCTTGGAAGCCATTCATGTGCCTCTAGCTGGGATCAAACTCATGACTTGTCGCGTGTGAAGCAGGTGGTATACAAACGCAGTCATCGTGTCCATAGAAACATGGTCAGAAGCGAAACCTTCTTTGCTCAGGGATGAAAGTGGTCTCCAGCCAAAAAAACGCGGAAATCAAGCTGAGATTATTACACAGACCGCGAATTTCCGCGAAAGCGCGGATCTTCTCCCATAGATTTAACACTGTCAGGGAATTGCAGAAAAATGCCCGAAGGCGAAGTCATGTGTCAACTATCTTTGTTGTGCCTATATTATCGCCCGTACCTAACTCATTCTTGTTTGGGTTTTATATTCTAGCAACAACTAAGGTCATATAAGAACGGGATTCAAACTATCCAACTGTTGTCGTAGACATCCTGTAGCCACATAGAATGGAATACTGAGGCAATTGAATAGAACCTGTTACTGCAGAAGCCTATGGGGTCAGAGTTTCGACAAGCTTGCCAAAATTAATTTTGCATGGTTCCACTTCAAATATCTCAAAAGTTAGCCACTTAAAATATAAGTCACATTTTACTAAGTTGCGTTGATTTTTTGGCCCTGCGCCAACGGTTCTACACTGCAGACAGTATGCATGACCTTTTTACTAAGGTAAAACAGGAAAACATTTTAGCCTTTTTGAGGGCAGCTGGACTGTACCACCTTATATAGTTTACTAAATGGATTCTATCAATTATTAATAAAACTTTTCTTTTTCTATGGGAATTTGTTTCCCTTGACCACAAATATATGATTGTGAGCTTTCTAATTTAATTGATGGGTATGCAGGTATAGCAATACCTCAGGGAGTTTGACGCCCCTGCCTTGCAGAGTTCTAAACCACTGCCTTGTGGTACAGGTCCTTGACAGAACCGAAGGCTAAGGGAGCAAACCCTAAACAGAAAACCATGTCACTGTGGCAGCATTAAGGGCGGTTGATGTATGGAACTCCCAACATCTCCCGACCAGCCACTGCAGGGACAAATAGTTTTGCGCCTGTCTTGACATGTTCTTGCCGGTGTGAAACCTTTATTTGCTCCCCGAGAGAGTGCCGCTGGTAACTTGCAAAAGCCAGCAGCACTTCAACACTTTTGCAGGCAGCTTTCATGAAATGTCCATCTTCCTATCAGCAATGCTAGACGAGGCTTTCCGAGACATGGGGGATGGCATCTATATACAGTCCAGACAGAGCGCTGACCTATTCAATGTCGCACACTTCAGAGCGAAGACCAAGACTACTCAGATACTGGTGAGAGAGCTACTATTCGCAGATGACAGTGCACTGGTTGCCCACTCTGCTGAAGAGACCCAGAAAATAGTGGACGCTTTTTCCGATGCATCAAAGAAGTTTGGCCTGAAAATTAACATCAAGAAGACGGAGGTGCTGTACCAACCCAACTCTACAAGAACCCGAGAGGAGGAGATCATGGTTGACGGAAACAAGCTGAACTCTGTTCCGGAATTCACCTATCTCGGAAGCACTATATCAAGTGATGGACGCATTGATGCTGAGATACAGAGGAGGATGGCCAAGGCTAGCGCATCTTTCGGCCGACTACGCCAGAGACTCTGGAACAACCACCATGTGTCCATTCGGGTCAAAGGTAAGATCTACCGCGCAATCGTGCTATCCACCCTACTATACGGAGCCGAGGCCTGGACAGTGTACAGACAGCAGGTGAAAAAGCTGCATGCCTTCATGATGCGACATCTGCGTTCAATCATGAGGCTAACCTGGAAGGACAAAGTGACGAATAAGGAAATACTCGAACGGATGGGGCTGCCCTCTATGGAAGATCTTCTGATCAAAAAGAATCTCCGGTGGACTGGACACCTCATGAGGATGTCATCAGACAGGCTACCAAAGCAGATCCTCTATTCTCAACTGTCTTCTGGCTACAGAAAGAGAGGGCGCCCCCGTCTCCGGTTCAAAGATACCATCAAGAGAAACCTGAAGCTGAGAGACATTAAGACCGACTCATGGACGCAACTCTCACAGCAGAGAGCTAAATGGAGAGCGGCAGTCAAGTAATGAAAGCAGTCTTTGTCGCATCGCGACCGACAGCATGATGATGATGAATTTAATTAGTGTCTATTGGCACATAATTGATTGTCTGCTTTTACGTGTAAAAGCGATGGTTTGAACAAAAAACAAACATTTCTCGCCGTGAATATGGCCTTTGCTGCCGACACGGCGTAAAGCAACCACCAATCAATCAATCAATCACTCATACTTCAAGCTAAAGTAAGGTTCATAATAATGATCAACCTAATGTATTTATCTCAGAAAATTTCAGAAACTCAAAACCATCGGACTATGCAACTTTAACTAAACCGGTTTACCTCTGTACATGTGAACACGGCTTAAGTTAAGTTTCAAACGTGGCCAGAACACCAGTGCCTCGGCGCTGAAGAAAGAGGTTCAGATGAATAAAAAAAAATGCTTACCAAAAAAACAAAAAAAAAGTAATTTGGTTCGCATTGACCCTGGTCCTAACTAAGGCCAACTTTTAAAAATCGTCCTTTTGAAATAAAATCTGGGTAGGGCGGGCGGTTACTATTTTATGTTTTAATTTTATTTTCAGTCATTCATGTACACATCGCAATGTTTTCAGTCAAACAACGAACACTGCATTCTCATTTAGAAATTTATTATATCATACATTTCTAAAAGTTTTAATTTTGGAACATATCGCGTGCTTGCAAAAGTTGAATTACTGCTAGCCTGACACATTTCTATCAGTTAAAAATGAGAAAATTGATGGGTGAGAGAAATTTTGAGATACGGGCGGGGACGATAACCAATTTGTTGTTTGTTTATTTGGCCTAACTGTGTGTGTGTCTGTGTTTTGCGTTGGATAGTATCAAGGCAACATGCCTTTAAAATAAATTCCAGTTCCTCCTGATCAAAGTGACTATTATTGGTTGGACTGCTGAGGTAATTTAATAACTGCGGCCTAATGTGGGGTTTGGGTCCCTATGCTCTCCGGAATGTACATGGACTGCCCAGTTTTGACTCAGTCAATACTCCCTGAGGGCAACCAGGCGGTTTAGAACCATTGCCATGTGCCACTTCCTGCCTGGTGGGGGCCATTCAGAAACTCGCGGCTTTTATTCCGTGGCTAAGGGACGGTCCATAAATATTGACGTTCTTCCCAATCCGCGCAATGTTCCGAATGGCGGTAAAAGCCATATTTGGATTACCTGTCAGGCATCAGCCACTTTTTATCAGTGCTTTTACGTTAGGAGTAAAGGAGGGGCGCAGGGTGGGGGTGGGGGGGGGGGGGGTGAAACCTAATCCTAACATTGCGAGGATTGTGAAAACCATTGACATTTATAGACTAATATAACCATGCATTTATGCGATTTGCAACAAGCTTTGTGAGTGCACAGTACATCAGTGTGGCAGCTCTATAAAGCCACGAGACATGCGCGATTTCATGTTCTGATAAGCTTAGCGCATAAAATCCCAAATCCCTAACTTGACACACTTTTGTTTATGAAGTCCATCAATTTCCATGACCAATCTTTTAGGTCTGCCATATTGTCTTACTCTTAGGTGATTTCAATTTAATTATATACTGTGAGGTTTCCGTCCTAGCAACATCTGAGTTGATATCAGATCAGGAACCGATTTGTGGCAGTGTGCAATCATTACCCTAATGACATACCCTGCCAGAGGCACCATGACCTGATATCCCAGTCAGCCACATTATTCTCACACTGAGCCAAATAACCATGTCCCAGTGCAGTTTCAGTGAGGCCCATATTCTATACATCTCTGAGGCATCATATCGGGAACGAATTGCTAATAGTTAGGCTAATAGTTAGGACATTAGTCCCTGACTGGCAGAAGTGTCGGTTGGCACACCACTCCTGCAAAGAGACTCGCCAAGCACATCTCCCAATCTCATCAAATTCCTAATTCTAAGTCTCAAGAGTTTTCAATTACCGGATTGGCAATTTGATGCAGAACAAAGTATTTAAAAAAAGTATTTACCACTGAAAACAATATGAAACAAAGTATAAAAAGTAGTTTTCTCTTGAAAAAAGTATTGTAATAGTCTGTACATGAGCCACACTACCATGCGGTGGCTGCAAAGACTACACCACACACCTAAGCAGTTACACCGCGCTAGGTGCGACATGCTAGCCACTCGGCAGTGCCCTGACTGGGCTGCCTTCTACTGCATGTGGCTAGCACACCCCCCACCCACCTATAGAGGCGATGTGGGACCTAGCGAGTTAGGGGGCGGGTCACTCACTTGACTGTGGACGCCGTGGTGAGCGGATTGACAAGTAATAAACGTCTGAAGCGTATATGGAATTATCTTTCATCTGTGGGTGTCTGCGTGAGTGCGAGATCCTGGAATGGCCGACATCGACCAATCACAGTATGATACTTTCAAAAAGGGATAAAGTGGCAGCACTGGAGCTGACTCAGTCTCAGTGACTAAGTGCCGGCCTCATGGTGTACCATCGCCGCAACATTATGAAGTCGCCATGAGTGCACAATGCCACAAGTCGGTACCAATCCCGATATATCATTACATGTTGCTAAGACATAAAACCCCAATAGACACACAGCCTTGATAACTATTAGAACACGACTTAAATGTGAGCCGTCCTGATATGACCACAGATGTTGTTAGGACGTTAAACCCACAACAAATAAACAAACTTAAATGCGAGTAGTGTGTGGAAATGGGAGGATATGCTCTGGACTACTGAGATGGTTTGGGTGGGTTTCATCGCCTAGCAACATTTAGGGTCGTAACAGGACGGGTATCGACTTGTGACAGTCGCCACACATGGCGACTTTACAGTGCTGCTCCACTGGGAGACTGGGCCTCTACACTATGTCCCGATATCTCACTTAGTGGCGTAATATACAAAATATTATTCATATAATACACATAATATATATAATATATATATTATGTAACATATATACCATATTTAACATATATAACACATACCATATATATAATACATATGTAATATATATAACATATATATAATACAATATATATGAAATATATGAAATATATGAAATATATATTATATATGTTATATATAATATATAACATCATCATCATCATCATGCTGTCGGTCGCGATGCGACAAAGACTGCTTTCATTACTTGACTGCCACTCTCCATTTAGCTCTCTGCTGTGAGAGTTGCGTCCATGAGTCGGTCTTAATGTCTGCTGGAAGGCGGCTGGAGGCTGAGTGCCTGAGGGAGGCCGGCGGGCGGCCTTATAAGGGGGGAAGTGAGCAGAGGCAGGAGGGGGGTGAGTCGCTCAGGGCCGGGGGGAGGTGAGCAGTGGCGGGGGTGAGTCGCTCAGGGGCGGGGGAGGTGAGCAGTGGCAGGAGGGGGGGGTGAGTCGCTCAGGGCCGGGTGAGTCGCTCTCCCTCCCCTCGCATCAAACGAAATGCTTCGCATTACGACCAATGTCTCTCAGCTTCAGGTTTCTCTTTATGGTAGACATTTCATGAAAGCTGCCTGCAAAAGTGTTGAAGTGCTGCTGGCTTTTGCAAGTTACCCGCAGCACTCTCTCGGGGAGCAAATAGAGGTTTCACACCGGCAAGAACATGTCAAGACAGGCGCAAAACTATCCGTCCCTGCAGTGGCTGGACGGGAGATGTTGGGAGTTCCATACATCAACCGCCCTTAATGCTGCCACAGTGACATGGTTTTCTGTTTAGGGTTTTCTGCTTAGGGTTTGCTCCCTTAGCCTTCGGTTCTGTCAAGAACCTGTACCACGAGGCAGTGCTTTACAACTCTGCAAGGCAGGGGCGTCAAACTCCCTGAGGTATTGCTATACCTGCAGTACCATAACATAGGACTTATATAATATGCATAATATATATAATGCATACACATTATGTATATTTTATATCAAATATATTATATTATATATTATATTATATATTATGTTATATATTACATTATATAATACATTATATATTATATATTATATCTGATGTATGTAATATATAATATATATATATATTTGATCTATTTTATATTATATATATTTTATATATAATATCAAATATATAAAATACATCCGATATATATTATATATATTATAATATACATATTATATTACATACATCAGATATAATATATTTGATATATAAAGTACATAATACACAGCATATTAGTATATATAACCTCGTGTGAAATAGACAGCTAAACGTAGGTGTCCATCTTTCCCACCGTAATATGATTCACTTCCATTGCCTCGAGATCTAATATATCAACATCTCCACCCCACCCACCACCCACCAATCCCCCACCCACTCCCACCGACCCCAACGTGTCCTCAGGTTGTGTTTCTACTCAGACTTCCTTTTTATTCCACATACACCTCCGCGCCCTCTCACCAACACTTCACCGACGCACCTGCCCATTGTATCAACAAAGAATAATGTCTTCTGAGCATGCGTCCCTGACACCAGCACCAGCACCAGCACCAGCACCAGCACCAGCACCAGCACCAGCACCTTCACCACCACCACCACCACCACCCCAACCACCACCACCACCTCCCCCACCCCACCCCCACCCCCACCCCCACCACCACCACCACCTCCACTCCACTCAGGCGATATATAATCCTCCACTGACATTCGCAAATAAAAGCTCTTCCCTGCACTGATCCAAATATATAGTTGTATTTTTTTTTAAAACAAAACAACAACAACTCTCTATGCGGTGCTAAGTTGAAAGGCGCTTGCATAGCTGCTAACAGTAGAAAATAAGAAAGAGTAATCTTTTTCACGTGAATTGCAACATATTGCGTGAATCGCAACATATTGCGCAAATAGCGCATTTCCATACAATGACACATGAAAAAAAGGTAAACGACAACATTTGTTCATGTTTATTAACATGAAAACAACTACAGGATGTGATCAACTGTTATAATGTTTTTAAAAAATATGATGCTTTTAGCCAGAGCCAGAAAACCATTTGAATGTTTCTGCTGAACAGAAAGCGCGTTGTGATTTTGGCAATTCATTGATTCATTCATTGACACTTTATGCAGTACCGGTGTTGCGGTTTCCCAGGGACACCAGTTTGCGAGGGACACATCGCTTCTGCATCATCACTAACCTTATAAATTTAATATAATGATTTTGGTAAAGATGTTTTCTATATGTGTACCAAACGATTTGTTTCTAGATGGTGTAATTTGAGAGATATTTGACTTCTTCTGTATGAAGATTTGCTCACGGCCGTTAACAATGCATTTGAATGGAAGTGTCCCTGGCAAACTGGTGTCCCTCGGAATCCGCATTACCGGGAGTAAACGACTAAGAATTTTGGGCCAAGTTGAAAAAGGTGTATTTACCATAGCGTTTCAGAGCACGGGCATAATGGCATAATGAAAGACAGAAAATCGCAACGATTCCTCCAGAAATCGTAATGGTTGGCAACTCTGCAGTGTTCAGAAGACGACATGAGGCAATTCGATGGTAAATCGCACTACTAGCTGCCAGGGTAACGACCGGCGAAGGAGACCCCTGGCGGCAACGCTGGGAATTAGGCATCCTAACAGCAGAAGAGATGGGGTTGGAGTGGCGGCAGTGTAGCAAACAATTAGCCGACCACTTTCACGAAACAACGGTGTCCGAATCGATAGAGCGCAGGCTTCCCGTTTGGGAGATTGGGAGTTCGATTCATGGTCGAGTCAAACCTAGGCCTTACAATATTGATACTTGCCTCTTGCTAGCCTGGCGCTCAGCATTACTAGGACTGGTTGGTTTAGTGTGAGGATAATGTGACTGAGTGGGATATCGGGTCATGGTATTGGTGTTCTGATTTCCCACGGGGGCAGCACTATCTATAAGTTGCCATGAATGTCCACTGTCACAAGTCGGTACCCATCCTGATATGACCTTAGATGTTGCAAGAAGGTAAAATTCCAACAACCAGCCAACCAACTTTCAAGAAGCTAATCCACATTACTAACACTCCATTGGCTAATTTCATTGATATTCAGGGATGAAAGTGGTCTCCGGGTAAAAAATTCGGAAATGCTGATATTCTCCCACAGACTTAGCATTGTCAGGGAATCGCGGAGAATTCCCGGAAGTTGGGTTTCATTCAAATATGTTTGAAGCACGTATTATAGCGAAATAGCGAATGGTAGACAGGAAGTGCGAACACTTATTTGTCTCTCATTTTTGCTTGAGTGCAAGTAAATAAGCAACACAAGGAATAATTAGTAGCATGTGGTGAATAAGGGGTCAAATTTCCCTGGATCATCAGCCCATGCCTTTTCTAATCTGTTCTTGAATGAATTTATTGACTCGGCATCAATAACATTTTGTGGGAGACTATTAGTAGTATATGCTGATAGTGCTGCGGCGTCTGCACCACATATTAGTATACGCTGATGGTGCTGCAGCATAACAAAACTTATTAGTATACACTTATAGTGCTGGGGAGTTTGAAAAACGTATTAGTATACACTTATACTAAGTTATGAAATGAATACAGGCAAGAAGAGAAAGGAAGAGTATAAAGAATGAAAGTAGAGAGAAAGACAATGCCCTCAGGTTTTTTATTATATAGTGGTACATGGATCCCACCTGACCGTGTTCTCCAATGAGAATCAAGCATTTACAGTTCCACCAATGAACATCAAGCATTCCTGTGTCACCATGGCTACCGTGATCTGCCCACCACCACCATGTGGTGTGGCTACTTGGCCACCACCTGCCTGAGCTGAGTGTGTGGTGATCCGTGACTAACAGAGGGGGGAGGGGGTAGTGAGTAGAGCTCTAACTGCCCCTTACACACTATCTCTAATGCCTATTTCTCACTATCTACCTATGCCAAAACTCTGACACCATAGGTATCTGCAGTAACAGGTTCTATTCAATTGCCTCAGTATTACCTTCTGTGTGCCGTCAAATGTTTAATAAGTGTATCAGTATCTAAGTTAGATATATAGATAACTGTCCTGGCTTTGAAAATTTGATGTTTTCATCGGACTATGCAGCTTTGAAACTGCGCACAAAATACGTAAAGATCGTATGGGTTGGCAGGTCTGCACTTTGCCAGAAGAGGCGCATTACTTAACAAGACGTCAATACCAAATAGGCATATCGCGTTCGCTTCTGCGGTGAATTGCTTTCGCACATCCATATTTGTGAGCCGTTTAATAGTTGCTTCATAATTGAATATTGAGCCAACATTGAGATAGGGTGTAATCCATATAAACTTAATTAAAACACAGCTAAAAGCAACTAAAAAAAAGGGGGGGGGGGTGGAGAGGGGAGGAGGGGCAAGAAGCTATATCAAGCATAATGGAAACTGCATGGTGAGACCTTTGTCATTCATAGCACTCTCCTAACACATGCTTAGCTACAATATATAATATATACATATAGATTGATATATACGTATATCTATATAAATACATACATATGTCATACATATATATGTATATATATATGTGATATATAACGTATTACTCAAGTATAAAGGCTCATAAGGAAATTCACTGTCGCAGTTTACAGCGATAGGTGGCGGGACGGTAGCCGCCGGGCAGCGCCGTGACAGGGCTGCCATCTACTGCGTGCGGCTAGCGTAACCTCCCCCAGAGGAAGTTGATGTGGGACCCGGCAGGGCAGAGGTGGGTCACTTGACCGTGGATGCCACAGTGAGCGGAGAATAAAGACGACTGTGAAGCAAGCATACTCTTTCTCCTTCTTGCTTGAGGGCGGGTCTACGTCGGGAGGGTCAAGTTCCGGGCGGGCAACAAAGGGGCACCATCACAATATATATATGTGTGTATTTATATATAGATATGTATACATGTAGATATATATTTTAAAAAGTCCTCTGGTGTGACTGACACTTGTCGACACCCATTGGAGGAGAGGCGGGCCGCAGGTGGCGCCACCAGTCAAGTGTGGAGACTTACGGAATAAAGCAATTGGATATCATTATCAATAATATCAGTAATATCAATTAATATCAATAATTAGAACAAGTATTTTGATACTCTCATAATGCGTTATACATCACATAAATACATATATATGCACGGATATATGTACATATATATAATAACTGCTGGAAAGTATATATCTGATCATAGAATTAAGCATCCTAGTCCATATACAGTGTCTTCTACGAGCAGAGTATTCAGATTGAAATACTTGTTTTAAAGGCAGGAGGGCCCATCCCACACAGCAATAAATACATTTAAAAAACAAAAAAAGAAGACCTAAACACTCTGTGTCATAATCAATTCCTCTCACGTCCCATCTCGCGAGATCTCACACAGAATGAGCCGTTAATAGCCAGCTCTCCAAGCCTTGGCGCAAGGTTGTTTCGGCTGGCAATAGTGTATAGTATAGTGCGGCTGGAGAGAAAGCATCAGCTTGGAGATTTCAGACTAACTCTCCCCCCCCCCCCCACCCCCCTGTAGTGGTGTTGCTGCAAGCCTCGTCGTGGCCAGTAGGACACGTGACTGATTGCTTGAGCCTCGTTTCCATGGCAATACGGACATCTCGCCCTCGGGTGCATGATGGGATGGCCAGGATACCTGGTGGGTAGGAGACGCGGCACTTCATTGCCACTTCCGGTGTGGCCGTCTCAGCTGCCACAAGGCTGATTTGCCAAATGTCGTTTCTGCGCATGCGCGGATCTCAAAGGCCGTAATCGATTAACACGACCCTGGCGACTCGGGTCATCCGAGTCGTCAGAATTTCAAATCGAACACCGCGAGTGGAGTCGACAAAAACACGTTCCGTGTGCAAAACGACCCGACGCCAGTAACCCACCTCTTGGCTGGGGTTTGCTAGGAATGCCTGAGCTGGTACCTGTAGGATAACAGCTACCACTACGAGTTTTTTTAATGCTTTTTTTTAAATAACCCAGATTGTCAGCTTATACGATCCTAAAATACTTTAAATCCTATTTTGCTGTACTTATATTTGTTATTAAAACAAATAATTAGGTTTTAGATTAAGCCACCATTTTTTCCACCCCGAGCGTGCAGAAGCTTATTCGGTTATTCGACCCGAGTCTGCAGGTTATTCGTCACTCGAATCCGCGCATGCGCAGAAACGACATTTGGCAAATCAGCCTTGTGGCAGCTGAGACGGCCACACCGGCTTAGTCTAAGAGAGGACCACAAGGGCGCACGCCTTCCAGACTGCTTCTGCGCAGGACGCAAAGACACTCAGTCATATCAATTCCGCTCACGTTTCATCTCGCGAGATATCGCTATAGGCCGGGATCCCGTGGAGCGTGAGAATATAGAGTGAGGCATTAATAACGTTCCTAGTGTTGGCGCTGGGCAGCGTTCGCTAGCGTAGTGGTCTGCAGTGACCTCTCAGGCAAGGAGCCACATAGACAGGTAGGCGTGGGTGGTGTGGTGATATCAGGGAGCGTAGGTGGTGTAATGGTTAGCGCACTGGCCCTGAATGCAAAGAGATGTGGGTTCGAGTCCCGCTCTAGGCGCAATATTTCACATTTTCATCACCCCCATGACACTGGTAGCCGTGACCAAGATCCTGTATGCGCTGTATGGTTGTTGAACCTACCCTGTGTATGTGTAAGTGCACTGCCTGTATGTATGTAATTGTAAGCATTAAAAGACTTACATTTCCAGGGGGACGAGTGTAGTGGTCTGCACTGACCTCTCAGGCAAGGAGCCACATAGACAGGTAGGCGTGGGTAGTGTGGTGATATCAGGGAGCCTAGGTGGTGTAATGGTTAGCGCACTGGCCCGGAATGCAAAGAGATGTGGGTTCGAGTCCCACTCTAGGCGCAATATTTCACATTTTCATCACCCCCATGACACTGGTTGCCGTGACCCAAGATCCTGTATGCGATGTATGGTTGTTGAACCTACCATGTGCATGTATGTAATTGTAAGCATTAAAAGACTTACAATTCCAGGGGGACGAGTGTAGTGGTCTGCTCTGACCTCTTAGGCAAGGAGCGACATAGACAGGTAGGCCTGGGTAGTGTGGTGATATCAGGGAGCCTAGGTGGTGTAATGGTTAGCTCACTGGCCCAGAATGCAATGAGATGTGGGTTCGAGTCCCACTCTAGGCGCAATATTTCCCATTTTCATCACCCCCATGACCCTAGCAATAGACCACCGCATACAGCAAGAAAACATCTGCTTGGAGATTTCAGACGGCTAGCTAGCTAACCCCCCCCCCCCCCCACACACACACACCCCAACTTCTCCGGTATAGTGGTGGCATCCCAAGCTGCCTCGTGGCTAGTAGTATGTGTGACTGATTGCTGGAGACTCGTTTCCATGGCAATACGGACATCTCACCCTACGGATGCATGATGGGATGGCTGGGATACCTGGCGGTGAGATGAGACGTGGCACTTCGTAGCCACTTCCGGTTGGTCTGGAGTGGAATATTAGAGGGAGCTTTCTCCATTGGGTGGGTGAGCCTAGGACTACTCATCTACTGCTCAGGGTTCAACTCTAATGCCTACTCACTTAACACCGAGAAATTCTTTCTTTTTTAGGCAAGGGGTGTATTGTTCCTCTAGCCAGAGAAAATACACTCTAACCCACTATCATATATTCCTTCTCGTTCATTATGTAGGTCAACTATTATACAGATATACAGTTTACCACACTCATATTGCCATTATTGTAGACGCGTGTGATTCTTGTATGAATTACGCATACTCCAAATTGCCAGTCTTGAGCACACAGTTCTCGCACAATGCATATCTGAATTCGCTTCTTTTTGTTTAGTTTTGATAATGAAGTATAGTTCAGCAACCGAAGCATTGGTCCTACAGCCATAAAATATTAATGAGTGATTTATATGGATTTGTGTGTGTGTCACGTTCGTTGATTAAAGTTGATTAAAGTTGATTAAAGTTGATTAAAGTGGTGATGAAAATGGGAAATATTGCGCCTTAAGCAGGATTCGATACCACACTTCTTGCCATTCTGGGGCTAGCATGCTAACCATTACACTGTCTAACCTCCCTGATGCAATCACCTTATCAATACCTACCTATGTGGCTTCTTACCTGAGAGGTCAGTGCAGATTACTACACTTGCATTGTCTGATGAAAACATAAAATCTTCAAAACCCAAACACTTATCTAGATTTGATTCTACATATATCTAACCAAAGACCCTATAATACTAAGATGGCTCACTCCCTATCTCTCCCATGGTAAATTTTGCAGTGCCACCTTGTGGTGGGTTTGATCAGCCGGGCCACTGGTTGGTGTTTCACATGAAAACACATTCAATTATATTATACATGAGATAGGTAAGTATGAATACAAATCAATATGAAATTGCTATGAACAAATACACATCATCAGCATCATCATCATCATCACCATCATCACACATCTTTCACATTCATATATACATTTATACATATAATATAGCAACTGTTTAACCAAGAGAACAGCCAGCGCACCAAGTGGTGGCTTTGATCATTTTGATTACACAGTACAGGCTGAGTGAGCCGTCTTAGTATTATAGGGTCTTTGATCTAACTTAGATATTTGTGCACATTTGTTGCTGCATAGAAGGGTGCACTCAGTCAATTTATTAGAACCCGTTACTACTGAAACCTATGAGCTCAGACTTTTGACATGCTTGCCAACATTATCTTTTCATTTCAAATATCTATTAAAAATAAAGGTGAATTCAAACAAAAGTAAAGTAGATTACAACAATTAATTTAATGTCAGAAAATGGACGAGACTCAAAACCATCGGACTATGCAACTGTGAACGAGGAAATATCAACTATGCACAATTGTCCTTCCTCATTCCACTGTTCTTTGCGATATCCTAGCAATGCAGAGCACCAGGCTAGGTAGCCATCTACAAAATACATTTTTGGATTGACATTTACAGGGTTTTGCGAATATGAACTATTAAGTCCTTGGTTTGACTCGGCCGAGGTTCAAACCAATGATCTGCCACATGGGAAGCGAGCGCTCAACTCACAACAAATTGAAAACAATAAAGTATGATGTCATACAGAGTGCCTCGTTCTGGATACAGCCCAGCCTAAAGCCCTGGGGCCTATGCAGGAGCGTGTTAGCGGTGTGGGTTATGCCTAACGGGTAGCTACCCGATCCGGGAATTGTCAAGCCGTATGCAGGCGCTTAAACTGAGTGTTAGCTAAACGTGAATGTATTTATAGATTTGGGAATCCCTCTGGTTGTAGGTAATTAGGTAATATTAAATGCTATCTATTTAACGTTAATACGCATAGTAATTTGCAAATTAACTAAAAGAAGCGAAATTTCACTTATTGCTATGTAATTCTTTAAATATGATAGCATTGAGTAGATTTGGGTTCCATCCTGACACTAACACCGCTGTAAACCAGATATGATCGGAGTTAGAATTTCCGAGTTTAAACGCTCGGTGTTAGGCCTAACACTGCTCCATGCATACCAACTTGTCCGCGCTAAACCAGAAATCCTGCGCTAAACACGTTTTGCCTCCTAACACTGCTCCATGCATATGGCCCCTGGTCAGATAGCCGTTGCGTTAGTGGACGTAGTTGAATGTAGGTGAATGTTGTGGAGGCTAACGGGGGTCAAACGTGGTGTAAGTTTGTTAAACTATGTTGAAATACATTAAGGTACGGCACCTTTTGCCATCAAATGATACGAATAAATATGTTACAGTACAGATGCTGGTATGTTCAACTATGTTCAACTACTTCCAACTACGTTAGCCTCCACTATGTTCAACTATGTCCACTAATGGCTATGTGACCACGGCATGTGTGACATGGAACGGCCATGGTTTTGTGTGGGTCAAAGTATGCTAGAGTATGCTAGAGTACACTAGAGTATGCTAGAGTACTCTAGAGTACATTAACAGGTACGTTCTACTATGTTCAAAATTCAGCCTCTAACGTACCGCTCTCTTGAACATGTCCAAAAATTAAATCGGAGATCACGGCTCACCCACATTATTACCAAGTTAATATCAAGGACAAGTACGGATGCCAGTACGTTCAACTACGTTCAACTACTTTCAACTACGTTAGCCTACACTTTGGTCACCTCCGTCCACTAACGGCTATGTGAACAGGACTTGAGAGTGTTCGAGTACTTCAGGAAGTATGTCTACAATAAGTGCAACCAGACAGAGTGTTGCTACAATTTACAAACCTAAAAATAACCAAACCACAAACAAACAAGCTGACGGAAGCACCGATCAACAGAAGTGGCGCATTATGGAATAAACTACCAGTGAGGACAAGACAGTCGAGAAGTCTCCTTGAATTCAAAAAGTTAATAAAAACACACCAGGCGCCTGTCAGACCGCTACACAGTTACAGGTATTCTAAAGGCCACGTTTGCCCTGACCCTTGCACATACATTATATATAAATGTTCTCGAATGCATTGCACAGCCCTTCACAATAAGCCCACCCAACCACCCCCACCTCCTACCGGCCCACGCCTCTTTCAACACGCAATACATAGCCTGTACCTAACATTGTCCTTTATCCAAGAAGCGTCCCCACTATATGTCCCGACTGCAATCGCATGTTTGCCATCCCTTCACAAGACCACGCAATATAAAACATAAACAATTACTAATTAAATGACCTATTTACAAGTACCTGCCTACTTCTTGCAATTATATCCATTGATCTTAGATATGTAGATATAACATGCATTGATCTTAGATATGTAGATATAACATGCATATCTACTCCATTTGTATATATTATCAACAATGTTTGGGGGGGGGGGAGTATATTAGTTGATTAAGCAGGGGAAATTTCAATCGTGGACGATTGGTCTTCCTCATTCCACTGCTCCTTGCCCTATCCTAGTAATCCCGGGTGCCAGGCTAGGAAGCGACAAGTATAAATTTCTAAGTCATTAGTTTGACTCGACCAGGTTTGTAACCTACGAGCTACCAAAATGGGAGACGGATGCTCAACTCATTCGTGGCCATCCTGTCTGTGTATTAAATTAGAACATTTTCCAGAACAATGCAATGCCATCTAATGCACATTCACCACATGTATAAAAGTGTTATTATCAAACTGCAATTGTAAGCAATTTACTATTAGTATTATTATATATTTTCATTTATGTATCCAACAATTGTACTGTTATAAGGATGGAAGAACAATGGAACTCTGGCCCTGAAAAAGACATTATTCAATGCATAAATTACATTTATTAAAACAAAAAGTGTAGAAACCTCCCAGCCTCTACCGAATTGCTATTTTCCTAACTATGCAGTTGAAAAGCAGTTGAAGAAAGTAATTAGCATTTCTCGGTGCCTTGCTGCCTGCTTGCCGGGCACACAGGGACTTGTCTTGTGATGCATGCATAATGTGATGCGCGAGAAGGAAGAACAGAGGCGGAGGTGGGAAAACTGAGGCGTTTATTGTGATGCCTCGGGCAACATAGAGAAACAGTGAACATAACAATAAATGACAAAGTAAGGTACAAACAGGGTAACTGAGGAGGTAAACAGGCTGAGGAGGCACATAGCAATACAGGGGGCTCATGAGGAGCAGGGGGCTCGCGAGGAGCAAAGAGTCAGGGGCTCATGAGGAGCAGAGGATAAATAGTGAGGGGCTCATAAGGAGCAGTGTCAGAGTTGGTAGAGGGGGGGCCGAGGAGCCCTCCGCCAAAGAGTAAGGAGAGGGCTCGAGGCACGCCCGAGGCGGGGGCGCGGGGCGCCCGAGGCGGGGCCCGGAGAGGTGTGAGGTGCGGGTTCCCTGTGTGGGCGGGAGTGTCCGGGGCCTAGGTCGACAAGGGGGTCAGGCTCCCTCTCGGGGCGGGGAGTGTCCGGGGCCTGCGTCGACAGGGAGCGGGCGGCCAAAAAGGGGGAGGCCCGCTCCTTGGCGGGATCCGGTGAGGAGGTCCGACGAGGGTCGAGCAGGGGGGCAGCGAAGTCCTCGGGGCTGGATGGGGTGGTGGTCGGGGTCTGGGCGGCGATGTTGTTGAAGGCGGTGTCGTGAGGATCGGCGGCAGAGGGTTCCTCCTGAGGCTGGACGGGGGGCGGGTCAGGGGGGCAGAGGAAGGCAGTGTCGCCAGGGTCGAGGTGGACGTCTGGGTCGAGGATGGTGGGCGACTGGCGCCGGGCGGCGGTGGGAGCCTTACTGAGGGGGCACTGGGGCCGGGTGGCGGTGGGAGCCTTGCCGAGGGGGCGCTGGGGCCCGAGGCGGGTATGGTTGCCGGAGGGAACGGCGGTGCCGAGGCGGCGGGCAGGCCGCGCCTCGGGCAGCTGGGCGGTAGTGTCCGGAGGGCTGGTAGCAGTGTGGTGGGCGGCTTTAATAGGGTGGGTGGGCCGGTCTGGGGCCTCCGTGCCGGGCTGGAGGTGCCGGCTCCCTAAAAATCCGGCGAGGCGGGAGCCGCTGCCCGGGCGCGCTTGGCCAGACAGGCGTCCTCACTGTGCCTGGTTAATACCTTCCGCACATTGGCGCAGTATGCGCATGCGTGGAGCTGTTTGGACGCCCCCTGGCCGTGGACCTCCCCCGGGGCTGCGTGGGTGCAGGAGTTGGGGTCCCGGTTCCAGGCATAACACAGTGGGCCGTGGGTATCCTTGCTGTAGGCCACGCGTGTGTCGGTGTGAGCGCGGGACTGGGGGAGGGGCCTTGCAGGGTCGGCGGAGCGGGGTTGGCTGGTGGTGGACTGGGGGGGCATGGCGAGGGACTCCAATCTGAGGAGGTTTATAGCTACTGGGTCATGCCAACCGTGGGGGAGGGTGCCGTCCGCGATCGCGGTGAAGACCGCCTCAGAATAGTGGCGGACGGTCGCCCAAGGGTATATGAGGTTGTCACGGCAGATAGCTAAGATATGGTGGTGGAGTCCCGGGGCGGAGTGGGCGGGGAAATCCAGGTGGTCGATGAGGATGAGGAGGGCGAGGGCATATTCATCCTTGGTCGCCTCCCCCCTCTTCACCGGCTTCCTCTCGGGACCTCGCCTCACCAGATCGGAGGGGAAGATATAATTAGATGGAATGCCTTGGCGTCTGGTTGAGTGTCGCGCCTCGGCGGATGCCAGGATTTCCCTGACGGCGTCGGCCGTAGAGGCGGGGTTGTGCCGGGTCTCCTCCTCCTGGTAGGCCGGCGACGCGAGGGGCTGTACTTGGGGCAGGAGGTGGCGGTACCTCCCGTACTCCGGGTGTGTGGCTCCGGGGAGGGCCGCCTGCGGCGGCGGCGGGGGCCGGGCCGCGGCGGTGGCAGGTGCCCGAGGCGTGGGCGCGGCCCGGTGCTCCGGGGCCGGCGGGGGCGCCTCTGGCGCGGGCCGGGTCCCGTTGGGCTGATGTGGTCGATCCGGGCGTGGAGGTCGGCAGTGGCCTGCCGGTGTCGGCGTTGGCCTGGGTGTGTTTGGTGGTGTGTTGTGTGTGGTTGTGGGGTTGGGGGGAATGTATACAACGCAGTGTATGTAATGACACTCCGACAGTGTCACTTGAACAATGTCACATGCACAGTCATATGCACAGATACTTGCACAATATCACATGCACAATGCCACACATACAATGCAACATGTATAATGTGTGGAATACAATGCCACAAGTACAATGCCATGCGTACAATGCGACATGTACAATGCCACATGTACAATATCACATGCACAATGCCTTACATACAATGCAACATGTACAATGCCACATATACAATGCCTCACATACAATGCAACATGTACAATGCCACACATACAATGCCACACGTACAATGCCACCATACAATCAATGTACAATATCACACATACAATGCAACATGTATAATGTGTGGAATACAATGCCACAAGTACAATGCCATGCGTACAATGCGACATGTACAATGCGACATGTACAATATCACATGCACAATGCCTTACATACAATGCAACATGTACAATGCCACATATACAATGCCTCACATACAATGCAACATGTACAATGCCACACATACAATGCCACACATACAATGCCACACATGCAATGCCACATGTACAATATCACACATACAATGCAACATGTATAATGTGTGGAATACAATGCCACAAGTACAATGCCATGCGTACAATGCGACATGTACAATGCCACATGTACAATATCACATGCACAATGCCTTACATACAATGCAACATGTACAATGCCACATATACAATGCCTCACATACAATGCAACATGTACAATGCCACACATACAATGCCACACATACAATGCGACATGTACAATGCCACATGTACAATATCACATGCACAATGCCTTACATACAATGCAACATGTATAATGTGTGGAATACAATGCCACAAGTACAATGCCATGCGTACAATGCGACATGTACAATGCCACATGTACAATATCACATGCACAATGCCTTACATACAATGCAACATGTACAATGCCACATATACAATGCCTCACATACAATGCAACATGTACAATGCCACACGTACAATGCCACACATACAATGCAACATGTATAATGTGTGGAATACAATGCCACAAGTACAATGCCATGCGTACAATGCGACATGTACAATGCCACATGTACAATATCACATGCACAATGCCTTACATACAATGCAACATGTACAATGCCACATATACAATGCCTCACATACAATGCAACATGTACAATGCCACACGTACAATGCCACACATACAATGCCACACATGCAATGCCACATGTACAATATCACACATACAATGCCACATGTACAATACCACATGTACACTGCCACATGTACAATGCCACATTTACAATGCCACATGTACACTGCCACATGTACAATGCCACATGTACAATGCCACATGTACAATATCACAAGTAGGATACAATGCCACATTATACAATGCCACATATACAACCCCACATGAACAACCCCAACTGCAGGCTGTATATGTGCACTAAGTTAGTCGAGGGTCACACTGTACGCCCCGTTAGCGGCCACCTCGCTAAGTGCTGACGGCACCGCCCACGTAAGGCGACCATGACTTCAATTGGAAGACGCCGTTATCGTCGTGTTACTACATCCGGTCACGTGACGGCGCACACCCCGCTCCGCGCGGTGAGCATGGGCGCCGCGACGGGTGAATATTTCAGTTCCGGTTCCGCCCCACTCGGCGGCCATGTGCTTAGCAAGCTGTCAGTTCGCATTAATCCCACCAGGGGGCGCGTCGCATCAACGCGCCAGTAGGCCTACAACATCCCCCTCCCTCCTTCTCTCCTTCCCTCCCTCCCTCCCCCTCCCTCCCCCTCTCTACTCTGAGAATTGTACAAACAAGGAGAGCAATATGCTTGTTGCTTGTTTGTTGTTTTATGTCCTAGCAACATCTAAGTTCATATCAGCATGGCTACCGACTTGTGACACATACACTGTGCACTCATGGTGACTTTTTAGTGCTGCTCCACTGGGAGACCAGGCTGCGAGCACCATGACCCCCAATATCCTACACAGTCACATTATCCTGACACTGTGCAAACAAGTAGAAAGATGTTTGTTTCTTCTTTGTTGTTGCTTTATGTCCTAGCAACATCTAAGGTCATATCAGGACTGGTACAGATTTGTGACAGTGCACACTCATGGCGAATTTATAGTGCTGCCCCAATGGGAGACCAGGCGGCTAGTACCATGACCCCAATATCTCACATAGTCACATTATCCTGATACTGTGCAAACCAGTCATTGTGCGATCCTATTAATGCCGAGTGCCAGGCTAGGTAGCGATACATATAAATTTGATAAGTCATTGCTTTGACCCGGCTGTGATTCCAACTCCTGACCGTCCGCACAGGAAGCCTGTAGTAAGTTGTACTCCACTGATTAGGCCACCGCGTCTGGTGGAGGAGAGAACGATGTTGGTTGGTTGTTGCTTTACGTCCTAGCAACATCTAAGGTTATATCAGGAGGGAGGAGCGAAAGAAGGCGCACACAAACAAATTACAAAGATGAAACCGCGACATTAAGGAGAGTTTAACTCACTCAGTGACTGTAACCTGGTTAAACTGAAATATGAGCCTGTCTCAAAAGGTGATAACTCTTCTTTTTGTTGTCCATTGTAACGATTGACACAAACAGCACAGAAACGGTTACACTGAAAACACAAGGAAATTTGCTTCAAATCAATATGTATTCTATTGGAATTACGAAACACCATGTAAAATACAAATAATTTTATCCGGAGCAAATGCATAAGCAGATAGTATGTTGATCGTTACAATGGACAAAGTTTTGTCCCATATTGCTTAGCACCTTTTGAGACAGTCTTATATACCTATTTTGAAACAATTGAAGTGCTATAGTTGCATTGTTTTTGTTTGTGGGTTTGTGTGGGTTTTGTTGCTTGTTTGTTTTTCTCCCGAGGGTTGAGGAGGGTGAATCTATGTACTTATTAGAGGACCCTCGGGACGGCCGAATGATTTGAGCGTCCGTCTCCCTGAGGTGTGACAGTGCATATTCATGATGGCTTTATAATGCTGCTCCACTGAGATACTGAGACTTCTAATTCCCTCCACCTCGGTGCTCGGAT
>CM059199.1:69450497-69469863 GCA_030323885.1 Branchipolynoe longqiensis | reverse complement strand
GGAGATATTCACCGGCTTTTAATACAGTTGCCATGGAGATATTCACCAGCCTTTAATACAGTTGCTATGGTGATGTTCGCCTGCCTTTAATACAGTTGCCATGGTGATATTCGCTGGCCTTTAAAGCGAATACCACAGAACTTAAAGCCGGACACAAGCCACCATACGGACCCGGACATAAGCTGCACTGAACCCCGTGTCACGTGCTTCGTCCAACTGCACCCAGGGGGCAGCACCACCGACCTGACTAATCGAATTTACTCACGGCCAGACCCCAGGTCCAGAACCACCGGCATCAGTAGCCAGACTGCAGTCAGAAGCCATCTTAAGTGAACTGAAATAGAAGTTATAGAACACAACACCGATAGCCATTTACCTTTAAATGGCCATCCGCAGTACTCTCACTGTCTCAAATGGACCGAACAAATTCAACAGATTTCACTATGATTTCATCGACAACAGCCTTTACGTGATGTACAATGAGTCACAGGGTAAGACAGTCACTTTTTTCCCCACTTGCCCAATAGAACACGTAATGGAATTTTATACTTGCCCGAGTGGCAAAACTACTTGCCCAAGTCCAAGTCAGCCAATTGAAACTGAAATCTGCTACTGCAGATCAGAAAAAATAATGACTTGCCCGTTCGGGCCGGTCACTGAGAATTTCACTTGCCCCTGGCAACCGGGAAGTCCTTATTGTTCTACACTCGACCATTTTAACTAATCGAATAAAAGGATCAAGTTTTAGAAACCAAAAAGCTTATCTAGATTTGAGTCAACATATCCGATTCAGATACCGGTGTACTTATTAAACTTTTTTTCTTTTTCCTTTTTCTTTTTTTCTTGAAGATTTATACTGCCTATCATGGATAAGTCTGAATAGACTTGTTTTCACCATTAGACAGTTTGGCGATAGAAAGCCCGAGCCTACACTTTTACCGACCCAAGGGATTTTTAACCTGCCACACCACATAGACATGGTATGAGAGCGACCGGCCTTTGATGACGCTGTAAGTTATCCACAGCGGTGGAAATCCAAATTGGCAGAGGTGGGGGCACAGGGAATCGAACCACCGTCCTTCAGATCAGGAGTCTGACCTAGAAAAAAGTCAGACACTCTAACCACTCAGCCACAGAGAACACCACGTCGGCATTTGTTATCGCATGAAAGGGAATACTAAGTCAATTTAATAGAACATGTTACTGCTGAAGCCTATGGTTTCAGAATTGTTATGTGCACATCACAATTAATGTTCCATGTTTGCCCTTCAAAGGTCTCCAAAATTAGCATTTTTAATAAAGTTGACATCAAGCTAACAATATATGGTTGGTTAAATTTATAATGATCAATTTAATATATTTATCTTTAAAAAGGTGACAAAATCAAAAGCATCAGACTATGCAACGCTAAAACTAAAAATCAGTTTGTTGGCGGTATTCGAAAACTAAGTCATATGTAAGGTCAGATCAGGACAGGTACTGACAAAAGACTTATTCAGCAGAATAAACATATTTACACAAAAAACACCCCAAAAAACCAGTTCATGCTCATGGCGAATTAATAGTGCTGCCGCACTGGGAGACCAGGCTACCAGCACCATGACCTGATATCCCACTCAGTCACATTATCCTGACACTGAACAAACCAGTCCTTGCCCTATCCTATTAATGCTTAGCGCCTGTCTAGGAAGCGACAAGTACCAATTTTGTAAGTCATTGGGTTGATATGACTGGAAATTGAACTCCAATCCTTCCGCAGGGGAGGCCCAGCGCTCGACGGATTCAGTCAGTTCGTCAGGTAGAGGTCGTAAGGCGTCAGCTTGGTTAAAGCCCTGCATTGAGCAACAACTCACTTATAATATTATTTAGGCTGTAGGGCCTGCCTATGACCCACCGTCGGGTGGGTGAGCGCTGTGCCGCCTGCGCTACCCCGGCTGCGGCTCCAGTAGCCGTGGGCGATCATCCAAACAGGAAAGAGAGCGTCCCAGAGGAGCCGACTTCGGGCAGCACCTGCGCTACTCGGCCTCCAGTCGGTCGGAAATTTGACTTTATGCTTTGAATTGATTATTATGACTCGATTGATTACTGATTATTAAACGGAGGGGCCTTTTGAGGTACCAGCCAGAGTTTGTCTCATCCAACTATAAATTGTGAGTTTGTTATATGTCTGGAAGAATATAAATAATATGTAGTAAAACCTCTCTAAACGGACCGACCATGGGACCGATTATAAATGGTCCATTTAGGGACGTGGTCAGCAAAGGGACTTTTTTTATCGTTACAATGGTATTATTATATGGGTGATTGCTTGGGACCCAAATAAAGCGATCGATATATAGGGGAGTGGTCGATCTGTGGAGGTGGTCGGTTAGAGAGGTTTTACTGCATAACTCGACCCAGTCGGCCCCTAAACACTTCACAGACATACAGCGTTACAAATAAATGGCGTCTTCCTCGCAGCTAATGGCGGCAGACACGCACACAAGACACGCATGCGCACACACGCACCCGCGCGCAGATAACAGACCACAGACACCTCGCAGGGTTAAATTCCGTCACCACTCCCAGAGGGCGCCCCGCCCCTTTCACACATTCGCCGCCACCCACTAGGGGGCGCCACTCGACACGACTAAAGGCGTGATTCCTCACCGATCGATCCCTTTACACTATGCTACACTCTCCCAACCGCAGCGCAGCGCCTAGCACCGAAACCTAAAAAACCTCGTCTCAGCTTGGAGAGCGGCCCGCAGACAGGTGCAAAGTGTGCGGCCGCCTCATAAAAAGCACACAAACTGCCTGCTCTGCTTGGAGAGCGACCAGCAGACGACATTGGGGCGTGTGGAATCAAGCATACAAACTGCCTGCTCTGCTTGGAGAGCGACCAGCAGACGACATTGGGGCATGTGGAATCAAGCACACAAACTGCCTGCTCTGCTTGGAGAGCAACCAGCAGACGTCATTGGGGCGTGTGGAATCAAAGACACAAACTGCTTGCTCTGCTTGGAGAGCAACCAGCAGACAACATTGAGGTGTGTGGAATCAAGCACACAAACTGCTTGCTCTGACGATATTGGGGTTTGCCGATCATTGGAGAGTGACAAGAAGACGACATTGGGGCTTGTGGAATCAGTCAGTAAGTTGTAGCAAACCCAGGCACACAAACCGCTGGCTCTGCTTGGAGAGCGACGAACAGACGACATGAGGTTTTGTGTGGAATCAAACACACAAACTGCCGGCTCTGTAGACGATATTAGGGTTTACCGACCAGTAAGCTGCAAGCCAAGTCACACAAACTGCAGCTCTGCTTGGAGTGCAACCACCAGATGACATATGAGGCTTGCTGATCAGTAAACTGCACAAACCGCCAGCTCTGCTTGGAGAGCGACCAGCAGACGACATACAAGGCTTGCTGATCAGTAAGCTGCACAAACCACCAGCTCTGCTTGGAGAGCGACCAGCAGACGAAATACAAGGCTTGCTGATCAGTAAGCTGCACAAACTACCAGCTCTGCTTGGAGAGCGACCAGCAGACGACATACAAGGATTGCTGATCAGTAAGCTGCACAAACTACCAGCTCTGCTTGGAGAGCGACCAGCAGATGACATACAAGGCTTGCTGATCAGTAAGCTGCACAAACTACCAGCTCTGCTTGGAGAGCGACAAGCAGACGACATAGAACGCCTGCTGATCAGTAAGCTGCACAAACTACCAGCTCTGCTTGGAGAGCGACCAGCAGAAGACATACAAGGCTTGCTGATCAGTCAGCTGCACAAACCACTAGCTCTGCTTGGAGAGTGACCAGCAGACGGTGCGCCGGTGCGTGGCGTGCGGGGGGGGGGGGACCAGCGCCTAATGGTGGTATTTAATCCCGGCTGGCATGACGGCCATGCGTGCAATTGCTACTTAACACGTACGTTCCCGCCGAGGAAATAAAGGAGGCGTTTCAATGTAACTACCAGAGCGTGCATCGTGAATAACGGGTCGCGTGCAAAAGCAACAGTGAGGGGCGGGCGCGCCTGCACAGAAGATTCTAAGCGGTATATTTTATTTATTTATATATATATGTAGAATATAATTTACTCATTGTTCTCTCTCTTTCCTTACCGTAGCCTAAATTTATATATATATATATATATAAATAAAAAATAAATATATAGATATATATATATATATATATATATATATATATTAACAAAAATTAAACTGCCACTGCTCTCTCGTTGGTGATATATATATATATATATATATATATATATATATATATATATATATATATATCTCGTTGGTGAATATATATATATATATATATATATAGTATATAATATATATATAATATATATATATATATATATACATGCATGTCAAAATTGTGCATGTTCGCCCGAGGCTAACATGGCTAATTTGCAAACGAGGCTGTTTCTATTTTTACCTTTCCTCGTGCACTCTCGTGCTACCCTACTTTCATTCTGCCCCTGTGGATCCTACTGTGAACTTCGCTTCCCCACCCTCTCACCCACTTACTTGGGCGCTGACCTCCTCGTCTGACTCTCCTCTCCTCTCCTCACCAGGATATTGCTGAACTCTATTACTTGTTGATTTCTACCACTCACAGGGCAGAACTTCGGGCCATAAGTCGCCTACTGATCCACGTTGCTAGACCACCTTGGTTGCCGATTATCTTTCTTTAAATGAATCTCCTTTAAAACTACTTGTTATCTCCTCTTATGTCCGAGTGCAGCAAATTAATGCTTTCACTTCAAATATCCAGAATTAATCATTTACAACAGTTGCCAGAAATTAAAGTAAGGATCAACCAAACATATTTATTTCAAATAATGACAGAAACTTAAAACCATCGGAATAGACAACCTTTAAAGCATAGCTACGTTTTCTCCCCGTCCTGATATGACCTTAGATGTTGCTAGGACGTAAAACAACAACAAACAAAACGTTTTCTCCAGCACCCTTAGAGCTAGATAAAAGATTCACCCGGTACTTGTAGTACACGGGTGAATGACAACGTACTGTAAATACGGGCGAAACTAGCTTTAGTATGGAACAGGAAGTAGAATGTCTGCCTCCAGTATCAAATCGATATTTATATAGGCACAGAGTTGGTGAAATGGGAGAGAATGCAAAAAGACAAGATGGCGGCCGCAGAACGCCGTCGATTTCACTTTTAAATCTGATTAAATTAGCTATTATATTATATTTTTCAACGCAAAGGTAGCGGGCGGGCTCTCAATAATACATATGTAAAGAATAAATGTTGCTTCTTAGATTGTGAAATTAGGCTCTCAATTCTTTGACCCGCATTTTCGCCACCTTTTACATAGGGTTGGTTTGCACCCCTACTGCAGCAGTACGGGGTGAATCTTGTATCTACCTTAGAGCAGGAATCTAAGTGGTCTCTGGGGGGAAAAAAGCGGAAATGCGGATATTCTCCCATAGGTCAGGGAATCGCGGACAATTTCCGGAAGTCGGGTTTCATATATATTGGTATACGTTGATAATGCTGCACCATTTGAAGTATGTATTAGTAGTGTACGCTGATAGTGCTGCGGTGCTTGGAGCATTTATTAGTAGTATCCGCTGATACTGCTGCGGGATTGAAAGATCACGGAATTGCCGAGATCTTTTATCACTTTTAGATAAATATTCATTGTAAGTAGTGAATGACAACCTTATCTAAATCAGAATAAAAACTGCTTTGACGAGAATCAACTGTAACCAAGTTGTGGAGGTCCTGATTCCAGTGTGCGTTGCTTATTTACATAGTGCTGTCCTGTCTGTGGGAAAATGCATACAAAAGACCCCTTCCTGCTTATTGGAAACAGTAGCCTATGTGGCGGCAGAGGGTTTCCTCCAAAGAAATATGTCAGAATGACCATATGTTTGACATCCAACAGCCGATGATACAATAACAAAATCAATGTGCTCTAGAGGCAAGCTTCACTTTTTGTGTTTATTTATAGTGGCATGGAGTTGATAAATTGGGAGAGTATGCACACACAAAAAAGTTGGTTACTGGATGTTCTTGATTAGACTTCTACAGTACATTAATCTATCAATTCACAAATTCTTCACTCCAAAAACAGCGGGCTATGACGGATAAGTATTTGAACAATATATTTAATGGAGGCAAATTCATATGGTTATGTCTATAACCAAAGACCCTATAATACTAAGACGGCTCACTCCCTATCTCTCCCATGGTAGTGTAAATTTTGCAGTGCCACCTTGTGGAGGGTCTGATCAGCCCGGCTGCTGGTTGGTGTTTCACATGTAAACACATACAATTATATACACATGAGAAAAGTAAGTAGGAATACACATCAAAATGAAATTGCTATGAACAAATACACATCATCATCATCACCATCATCACACATCTTTCACATTCATATATACATTTATACATATAATATAGCAACTGTTTAACCAAGAGAACAGCCAGCGCACCAAGTGGTGGGTTTGATCATTTTGATTACACAGTACAGGCTGAGTGAGCCGTCTTAGTATTATAGGGTCTTTGCTATAACCTAGCCTACCGACACTTTTTTTCTATGAGGTTGATCAGCAGCCCTCTCACCTTACCATGTTCATGACTTCCTAGCCTGGCACCCAGTATTAATAAGAGAGGGCAAGGACTGGTTAGCTCAATGTCAGGATAATGTGATTGAGTGGGATATCGGGTCATGGTGCCAGCAGCCTGATTTCCCAGTGGGGCAGCACTATAAAGTCACCATGAGTGCACACTGTCACAAGTCGGTACCCATCCTGATATGACCTTAGATGTTGCAAGGACATAAAACTCCAACAACCAACCAACCTTATCATGCTTGGCGGTAGCTAGTACTAGCTAGTTCTGGCGAGAGGCCCCAGGTGGCAGCAATGGAGGTGTGCAGAATGGACCATGCATAAAGAACATATTACTAATTTCGCAGAGGTCCACCCACTACCCACCCCATATCACACAATTCCATTTGCTGTGTACTGGTCGGTCGCAGTTGCTGAATCCGCAGAGCGCAGACATCCCGTGTGGAAGGTTGGGAGTTAGATTCCCAGTCGAGTAAAATCAATGACTTACAAAATTGATACTTGTCGCTTCCTACTAATCCTAGCCTGGTGCTCGGCATTAATAGGACAGAGAAAGGACTGGTTAGCTCAGTGTCAGGACAATATGACTGAGTGGGTTATTTGGTCATGGTGGAGTCGGCCTGATTTTTAAAGAGGGGCAGTACTATAAAGTTGCCATGAGTGTGCACTGTCACAAGTCAGTACCTGTCGTGATATGACCAAATGTTGCCAGGATGTAAAACTCCAACAACGAAACAATCATCCTTCTCAGGGTCGGGGTGAATCTTCGGCCAATATTCGGCAGTAGTGATCAACAACCTGGCCAACCGGGCCACAAGTTGACCTACTTTGCTCTCTCTCGATACTGACATAGTTAGTGGAGACTTGAGTGAGTGGATGTGAGCCAGTGCAACCCTGCATTGACCTATTGTTGCAACCTCCCCCCCCCCCACGCCCCCTCCCCCCCCCCCCCCAGGCCTCATGTGGCACACCATCTCATCTATATTCACACAACTCGCTATAACCAATCACAGCCAATCACCACATGCAGTAACCTGCCAAAATGGACAATCACATTCATGTGGACGAGGTCGCCGAATCGGTAGAGCGCAGTCCTCCAGTGCAGAAGGTCAGCAGTTCAATTCCCGGTCGAGTCAAATCGATGACTTACAAAATGTATTCTTGTCGCTTCCTAGCCTGGCGCTCAGCATTATTAGGGTAGGGCAAGAACTGGTTAGCTCAGTGTCAGGATAATGTTACTGAGTGGGATATCAGGTGAAGCTGCCGGGGGCCTAATTTCCCATTAGGGCAGCACTATAAAGTTGCCATGAGTCCACACTGTCACATGTCGGTACCCATCATGATATGACCTTGCCCATAATGTAACACTCGAACAACCAATCAACCAAGCTTGAGTGGCTACTAAAACATGCATTCCTTACACGTGGTATGCGGTATGCGGCATGCGAATGGCATGATTCCTTCTACACGGTATGCGGCATGCGGTATGCGGCGAGGTCTCACACGGGGGTTCCTACCTTTATCCACAGAAATAGGAATAATCTATGCTTTGGCAATTATAAAGGTAGGAACCCCCATGTGAGACTAATCACTATGTACATGGCACCACCACCACCACCACCACCACCACCACCACCACCACCACCACCACCACTACTACTACTACTACTACCATATGTTTCCCCTCCGCACACACTAATCACTATGTACACGGCACCCCTCTATGCCTGTGTGTCCCCTCCGCACCCCTGTGTGTGACCGTTCCATAATGATCAGTCGCCTCTCCTCGTCTAAAACTAATGGACACATGCGACTGATGGTTTCTATTCGCATACCACGTGCCACATGCCGCATGTTACACCGATGGCTAGATGGACCGATCGAGTTGTCGCATTCGCATTCGCATACCGTGTGTAACGAATGTAGCCCATAGGCTTCAAGGCGTTTCGATTTTTTGTCACATTCGCATACCGCGTGTAAGGAATGAACCCTTTATGCAAAGTCCATCTGGCCTTAAATTGCACATCAGGCAATAACTGATTAATGAATGATTCTAGCCGACCCAATTCTCTACCCCCCCCCCCCACTTACCACCACCACCACCACCACCACATCTCCATAACCCAACCCCGTCCTCCAGCTCCACCTCGGAGGTGACCGAACAGGCGGGAAGCATCCAGGAAGGAGATACCGGTTGTGCATGGAGAAGCCTTTCAGTAACCATGGCAACTGAGCCTCCCCGCAATTGTTCGCTTCCCCCTGTTACTAAAACTACAACAGCCAATTTAACCGCAAAAAAAACAACCGGGTTCCCCTTTATTCTCGAATATATATTTATATAAATGTAGATATATACATATAAATGCAAATATATGTATATATGATATAGATGCGTATATATATGTATATAAATCCTCCGGTGCGACTGACACTGGTCAACATCCAGGGAAGGTGAGGGGGGCGAGATGGCGCCACCGGTACAGTGTTGTATCTTATGGAGGATAACAATAATAATAAGTAATATTACCTTGCAAATCTTTATACTTGCATAATACGTTATACAAAACATATATATATGTATATCGAATAAGTTATACAAAACTTACCTGGATATGTGTATATATGTATGTGTATATAAAATTGCATAAATATGTATATATATATATATATGTATATATATATGTATATATATATATATATGTGTGTGTAAGTTACGCACTACAAAACAACGATATGGCCGACATATTTATTCAACACATTTGACACCAAAATATATATCTTATCAATTCGAACCCGCACCTGCCTAAGGTTACCTGGCTATATGGCAGGATACGCCATTGTGCTGCACCTACACCTGCATATCCGTAGTATACACGGCATACATATATGTATATATGTGCAGTATAATTTATTATACAAATATAAAAGGGCGTAGGTTTATTTTATTATTATTATTTTATTATTTATTTATTTAATACGACCAAGGCATTTACTGCCCTATGTACTATCTATTCCCCCCCCACCCCCACCCCCACCCCCCTTTGCTGGTGCCCTCACCGCCTAGTCCGCACACTACAGGTGGGCTTCAGTGCCAGAACAGACCAAGATTTTAGTTTTAGTTTTGTATAGGTAGGCCGAACAACAATAGCCCGAACAACATTCTCCAAAATGTATAGATTGTTAACATCAAGTAAGATATTAATACAAACAAGGAAGCGTATTCTTCAGTGTTATGTGTGGTCTACTCTAATGTATGGGGCTGAGACATGGACAATCTCTAAGAAAATGTACAAACGTTTAGCAGCATTTGAGATGTGGACTTATCGAAGGATGATGAAAATATCATGGACAAAGAAGATCACCAACAAAGAAGTTCTTAGAAAAATTAAAAATAAGAAAAGCTTGTTTGCCACTATACAGACAAAGAAACTTATTTATTTTGGCCACATCATTCGTCAGAGTTCAATATACCGTACATTGTTGGAAGGGAAGGTGAATGGCAGCAGAGGGAGAGGGAGACCAAGAACATCATGGTTTACAAATATTTCACAGTGGACAGGCTTGAATTATTCACAGTCTATCAGAACAGCACACCATCGGGACAAGTGGAGAACCATTGCATCCAAACCTCGACTAGAGGACGGAACTATTGATTGATTGATAGGTAGGCCATTTATTGCTCGGCCAGAGGCTAATTTGTTAAATGTCTGACACAGCTCATCTACTGCTGCCTGACAATGCTGTTGTGTTTGTGCCACAATAAATGAGTCATCAATATACAGAAACATAACATGTCCTTTCTTAGCCATCTGGGAGAAAACCGGTTCAAGCAACCTTGTGAAAATGTGTGGGGCACAAGCTAACCCGTTAGGCATACAGGTAAACTCATAAAGGTTATCAATCCAACAAAACCTGAGATATTTATGATCAGATTTATAAGCCTCCCCTAAGAATTGACGAGAGAGACAGCAGATTGGGTTGGTTCATTTATACGACTCCGGGCTGAGCGATAAATGCCCTACCTAATACAAAATCAAAAAAGGGAGGCAAGTGACGATTCAAACCAGATCGGGCCGCGTCGAGCCCCGCAGCAACGCAGCAGGGGCCAGCGGACGACGGCGATTGGACAATATTCAGTCGAGTAGAATCGATACTAATAAATAATAAATACTTCTTCGAGCGTTTATATGTATATAATAGATTATATATAATATAAGCCTCCCCTACGAATTGACGAGAGAGACAGCAGATTGGATTGGTTCGTTTATTCGACTCCGGGCTGAGCGATAAATGCCAAAGGGAGCCGCACGACTCCCACCCAAACCAATCAAGCCGTCTCGGAGCACAAGGTGGCTGCCACCCTCATGTTGTCCATAATCCGGACAGATAAGGGGGTTTTCAGATATGCGTAAACCGTGTCGGACGCCCAGTCCCCCCGTACCTTAATTTCCTCTAACGTGGCCCCACATAAGGCTAAAAAGGTGCAGCCACCTCGGCGAAGTGAATGTGATGATAAGTCGTCGCAATCAAGACCTGCCCTTGCTGCAAAGGTCTTTAGAGTCTGCGGGTAAATAGCATATGTCATTGGCGTAGAGCCGCCCGACCCATCAGGAAGCCTGAATGCTTCCTCTCCGGGTCCAGCGGGCAGCTGGGCGAAGTGCAGTTCAACCCAGTGGACTGCGCACATCCCTGGATCGGCACATCGAGCAACGGGGACTTCCAATAGTCTCTCAGCGAACTGAATGGTCTTACTTTTTCTAATCGTTATGACCATGCCCAAGTCAAAAATTTTGAAATCCCCTCCGAAGCGTTGAGTCCGAGAGGGTGACCTGCGCCTTCCGCAACAGGGCTCTAAAGGACACCAGTATAGCCGCTCTCCACGATCTATGGCCCGGGGAAGAGCGCAGCATAGCAAATATCTTCTTCATCATAGACGGAAGAAGGGGCCTGGCCCGACGTGGGGCATCACCCTTGACCCGCTTAATACCCCTCAGAGTAGAAGATATAATGAAACTGTTGTAGTCAATTGGCTGAGCACCCGTCTGTTTTAGAAAATAGTTTAAACCGCTCAGGTAATTAGTGATTGAGCTATACTTCATAGAGCGGGCGAGCCAAGTTGCGTACAGGGCGACTTGCTCATCCGAACATGGAAAAGGAGCACGAGTAGAACTAAAAGTCTCAACAAAGGCCAAGTATCTCTTGACTTGGACAGGCCCTTGTGGTTATCGAGTTCGGCGCGTAGAACGGGAGGCAAGTGACGATTCAAACCAGATCGGGCTGCGTCGAGCCCCGCAGCAACGCAGCATGGGCCAGTGGACGACGGCGATTGGACAATATTCAGTCGAGTAGAATCGACACTAATAAATAATAAATACTTCTCCGAGCGTTTATATGTATATAATAGATTATATATAATATAAATTGGTACTGTATAGTATGCATCCCTGAGATCCACACTGGCTAGCCAAGAGCCTTGAGTTACTAAGTCTCTAGCCATTTCTAGTGAAAACATTTTGAAAAGTTTATACTCAACTAATTTATTTAACCTTGTTAAATCCACAATTAGTCTGACATCTCCATTTGGCTTGGGTCTCGTGAAAATATTATAAATTAATTCCCCAGGCTCATGAAGAGCTGGTTCTATAATGCCTTTCTCACAAAATTGGTGAACCTGAATGTTCACTGCCTCCCGTTCTGAAGAATCAAAACGATTAGGAAAGGGTATTCTATCTTGCCTATGCTCTTGCAAGAGTGGAATTCTCACTCCCTCCACTAAGCTAAGAATAGCTAGATTATCAGTGATGTTGGTCCATTTCGGTAGGCAATTATTTAAATTACCCGCTTTAAATTTGCTTACTGGAGTCTGCGTTGCCACCTCTACATGTTTCCTGGGCGGGGGAACGGTTTCTGGGGGGTGAACTCCCTCTTGAAGGGCCTGTTCCCATCGTTCCAGCCGAACGACTGCCTCTGGTGCCTCCCCCTAGACTGATAGCCACAGTTTGCCCCGAACCGGCCTCATCACTGTCCAGTTTGATGACTTTGAAAATCCTGTGTTCTTGAAGCGGGCAGAATTTGTGTCTCCAGATTTCTTTTTGTCGGTTTCCATGTGTTTGCCACACTTGGTCCCGGTCTCAACTTGTTTGAACAAGTACTGAAGTTGACCTCCGAACATCTTGGTCTTGTCCAAGGGCTTGCCTTTCACTGGCTTGGGGTCAAGGAATAACGTACATTCCTTCCCATCATTGTTCATCACCTTCTTGGACCTGGCTACCTCTTTTCCAGCGTCCATACAGACCGCTTTGAAAACATTTTCAAACTGTCTGTAGGAGAGGAAATTGCTGGCCGCTGTGAGCAGCACAATCCCCCCGTCCATTTCCTCACACAGGGACGAGAACTTATTCTTGGTCATCATCCTATTCGCAATAGGCGTGATGGCTGCCAGCGCTGACAACACTGCCTTGTTACAGTGTGTAGGACCCCTTCAAATTTCTTGCGGTCCTCGCTCAACTTAACGTCACTGTCCATCTCCTTGATGGCCGATTCCGGGATTCCCTTGATCCCCGTGAACTTTTCTGCTAGTTTCGTAATTACTTCCGCCGGCTTGAAAGTATTGAAGTGGCCGTGAATAGCCTTCCTCATCATGGTGGTGGTCTGGATCTTCTTTCTCTTAAGTGTCTTGCACTTCTTGACCACCATGCCACTGAGCTTGGCGTATTTACCCGTCCGCTGGTTGTCCGAGTCGGAATTCGTCAATGACGAATCCGACGACAAGTCTGAAGAAGAAGACTTGCTCTTCTTACTCTTCTTCGATTTTTTCCCCTTACTTTTCTTCACCAGCAGCTTCTTTTTACGAGCCCTGGTGAACTCATCCCCATCAGAGGACAGCTCTTTCTTCTTGTGTTTTCATTTTCGCGCAACCACAACCAGTTCTTGGGGGGGGGGAGGGACTCCTCATCTGAGGAGTCCTGATCCTCGGAAAAGTCCTCCCACTCGGACTCTTCCGAAATAGCCTTAATATTGCGCGGTCTCGCAGGGAGCATCTCCTCCATCTTGAGTTGTACCACATGTGTCAGCCGCGCATCTAGGTCAGTCGGGCAGGGCTCAGAGACCCCGCCTCCTCAGAATCCCTTTGTTCTGGTGACCTTTGTACCCGTAGCGGTGATGGCAGGTCTTCGTCTTCACTGATCAGCTCTCGGGGAGCATCAGCTTTACTCCGCTTCATAGCCATAGCGTGGACTCTGGAAAAGTACCAAAGCCAAGGGTTAGGCATTATTCCAGGTAAACCTCACAAGGGTAAATAGAGCATTATTATACCAAATGTGGACAATGGTATTAAATCCGTATTTAAACCGTTTTTAACACAGGCATGTGGGAATTTGAGTGTCGTAGGTGAACGGTATGGACAACCAACCGAAACCAAACGAGGGGTAGGGGGACCAGTGTAGCGGTCCCTCCCACACTCTTTGTCCCATAAACTTCTTCCACCTGTGGCATTAATTGCCAACAAGTTGAAGAAAATACTACCGGACTTGGAGGCATGCCTAAAACGATTGGGGAATCTTAGAGAAACCCAGGAAATAAATCCTAACGATGAAATGGCTCCTGCCAAACATCTCTCCATTTGGCAACGGGCGCCATATCCAAAGAACAATGGCTGTATTGTTCTAACGATGTAACAACACATCGTAATTAACTGTAAACCAGTCAATACTCCACGAAAAGTTATAAACTCTTGATGTATGTGAATGCTAACATGAACTAACATAACGTCACCAGTTAAAATGGCACTAACCTGGTTGGTTTAGTAGTTAATGTAGAAAAACTGCCGGAGCTACTCAACAAACGTCCTACCGTTGTGAGTATATTATGCCAATTGCTGGACCTGGATGGGCTTCCTTCTCCCTGGACTACGATTAGCCATAGGCGTAGTACCGAGGTAAAATAATGTATATATGTGTATATAATTAATATATATGAGCCTGTCTTAAAATGTGCTAAGTCTTCGTTGTTTTGTCCATAGTAATGATTGACACAAAACAGCACAGAAACAGTTACACTGAAAACACAAGGACATTTGCTTCAAATCAATATGTATTCTGTTGGGATTATGAAACATCATGTAAAGAACAAATTAGTTTATCCTGAGCAAATGCATAAGTAGATAGTGTTGATCATTACTATGGACAAAGGTTTGTCCTATAATGCTTAGCACCTTTTGAGACAGTCTCATATATGTGTATATAAATAATGTATATGTGTATATAAATAATGTATATATGTGTATATAAATAATGTATATATGTATATATATCTATATATATGTTCATCTGGTGCGACTGACAGTGGTCAACATCTGATGGAGGGAAGGTGGGCCACAGGTGGAACCACCGGTACAGTTGGGTGTCACGGAGTATAACAATATAATAATAATAATAATAATAATAAGTAATACTAGCTTTAGCCCATGTGTGAACCAATATTCTGTTAAGGTGGTGGTCACAATGGCAGTGACCAAAGTTAGTCAAAACCATCAAAAGTAATATGAAAGTGAATTTCTTTTGTGAAATTCAAAATTAATATGAAATGTGTATGTTAGGCACAAGCAACATGCAATTAACAACCCATACATGGCGAAGCATCAGTGGCGTACAACGATCCGCGTTGGCAGCACCAATTAACAGAGGAGTAGTTATCAGAACGACCATAAAACTTAAGCGCCTGTCACACCGTACCGGACTGAGTACTGGAGACCACCGGACAAAGAATTTTCTAGTCCGGTGCTCTCCAGTACACAAAATGTATCGAAATGGAGTGGAATTGGGTCAATTGCCGCCGGGCGACCGGACAAGTACCGTACATGTACCATACATGTACCGTACATGTACCGGATGAGAACCGGATGAGAACCAGACACGTAATGGACAAAATGGACAAACCGGACACCAACGGATGGGTACCGGACATGTACCGGACAAACCGGACACCAACCAGACACGTCAGTCCGGTAGAAGTTTTGTGCATGTTCAAAACTTGTACCGGACACCGCCGGACACCACCGGATGGGTTCCGTACATGTACCAGACATCACCATACAGTACCGGACAATGTCCGGTTCCCCAGTCCGGTAAGGTGTGACTGGGCCTCTAACTACCATTCAGTATTATATATATAATTCCATTCCGTACCTTTATACTGGCATAACACACTCCTCTCCCCCCACCCCCCACCAAAAAGAACCTTCAAATACGCTGACCCTACATGGGTGTGTAAATATTTGGAATTACTGGTCGGTTATTTGTTAGTGAGTGGTTCGCTGTCGGTGGCGATCAGTGCCGCGAATAACAAGCTTCAGCAGTGGTCCCCGGCTTGACAAGGCCTGATCAATTAGGCTGCCTCCCGGGGGGATGACCTCTCACCCCTCGCGCCGGAAGTCCCGATGCATTATGGACAGGGGCGCGCCGCTAACCCTCTCCCCGAGTCGGCGTCGCGCCATCACGTGGTACCAACCAACCTACGTGGTATCAACCAGTTCGCCGTGTCCACCGACTGGCGAATTGCTCCGGACGGGGTGGCGAGACTTGAGAGCGCGCGCTGGGTGGCTTCCCATGTGGAAGGTTGCGGAGTCGAATCCCAGTTGAGGCAAAACCTGATGACTTACAAAAGTGACGTTATCGCTACTTACCTAGCCTGGCGTTTGTTTGGCACAGTTAGGATTGGGCACGGACTGGGTAGTTGGTTCAGCGGCAGAATAATGCGACTGAGCGGGATATCAGGGTCATGATGCCAGTGGCCTGATCTCTCAGTAGGACAGATCTATAAAGTCAGCATCAGCGTGCACTGTCACAAGTTGGTAGCCATCGTGTTGCTAGGACGTAAAACTCCAACAAACAAGCGTTCAGACTAAATGTGACCGAGTGAGATATCAGGTCATGGATATCTCAGGTGGCAGCACTATAAAACCACCATTAGTGAGCGCTGGTCACAGGTGGGTAGCCATCCCGATATGAACTGAGATGTTGCTAGGCTGTGAAACCTCAATAAAGGAAATGAAATTCCTCATCAAGTCCCCTTAATCACCTGCTTTATGTTATGTGTAGTATAATAGTGACCAGACTGGATGGCCGAATGAGTTGAGCATCCGTCTCCTGGTTTGGGAGATTGGGAGATCCAAACCCATGGGTTTGTCGGTACGAACCCTGGTCGAGTCAAACCAATGACTTAAAAATTGATACTTTTTGCTTCCTAGCCAGGCGCTTGGCATTATTAGGATAGAGCAATGACTGGTTGGTTCAGTGTCAGGATAATGTGACTGAGTGGGATATCAGGTCATGGTGCTCATGGCCTGGTCTCCCAAGGGGGCAGCAATATAAAGTTGCAATTAGTGTGCACCGTCACAAGTCGGTACCCATCCTGATATGACTTTAGATGTTGCTAGGAACTAAAACAACAAACAAACAAAGTAGTATAATACAACAATGCCCCCAATTACACCTACGTTGCCCGATAGCTGCCATTATTACGTAAAAGAGGCCTCTCAAAATTCTACATATTGGACTCTGAAAGGTTAAGATGCATGCACTGGCTGAAGGTGTTTTTTCCACTTCTTTTCCTTTTTGCTTTGTAATATAAAAGGAATGGGGGAAAACCCCCATTTGGATGTGCAAATGAGACCCAGGCCCTCTTGATGAATATCCCCGCATTAGATTATTCCCGCCAGAGGCGGACCACAATGCACCGGGCCTGCATATTAATGAGCAGGGTCCCGCACTCGCTGTTCCTCATGCTTATATGGTGGACCGTCAGGGCTGGAGGAGGCAGGAGGTGTAAGGGATGGGGGAGGGGGGGAGGGGAGGGGAGGGGAGGGGATGGGAAGGAGTGGGGAGGGGAGGGGAGGGCAGTGGGAGAGACAAGATATGGGAGAGGGAAAGAGACGGAGAGAAGTGGGTTGAAGGAAGTGGGAGGGAAACGGGAGAGGGCAAGAGGGTAGCCATAGAGGAAGGTGTGGAGAGGGTGGAAGCAGGTAAAAGAGTGGAGAGGAGAGGCAGAGAGGCCGAAGATCGGGAAGAGTGGGAAGAAGAGGAAAGGGGGAGAGGGAGAGAGGGGAGAGAGGGGAGAGAGGGGAGGAGAGGTAGAGGAAATAGAGGGTGAGAGCGGAGATGGGGGAGAGGGGAGAGGAGAGATGGGAGGTGGGGTAGGGGGAGATGGGGAGAGGTAGAGAGGGGAGAGAGGGGAGAGAGGGGAAAGAGGGGAGAGAGGAGAGAGAGGAGAGAGAGGGGAGAGAGGGGAGAGAGGGGAGAGAGGGGAGAGAGGGGAGAGAGGGGAGAGAGGGCTCTGACTTAGTGGTGTTTCAAGTCATGTTTGTTGGTGGAGCATCTACTAGAATGCACTGGCTATTGGCAGAGCTGCTCTGCGAATAGCCACCAATTATAGCCACCAATACTGTGCAACCAACCAATCAGCATGCATCAGTTTACTTGCTGACATTCTGCACAGCGAACAAACAAAGTGTGTGTGTGTGGGGGGGGGGGGGGGTTAGGTGCATGATGGGTATACTTGGAAATGGGAAGGTGGGGATTGGGGGTGTTGGGTTTCGTAACATTTTGTAATATTCAACTAACACACTAGTAAATAATGGTTCATTGAGATATTTGGGGCATGCACAATAAGAATTTGGAATATTAAAATGGTCCTATTTACTGTATGCAGTGACTCAAGTTGGAACTAAAAAGGCCATTTTGCTAATGACATTGATCCTGAAACTTAGTGATAATACCAGGATATTTCTGCACCTCTTTACCTAGTTTGGTCCCCGGGCCTTTGTTTCAACAGAGGTCACCACCTAGTGGAAAACATGGGTACTGTAACCCGACTACTCTTTACCTGGCCTTTAGAATGGACACAGTGGTGACATCTGTGAATAAGGGCCGTTTTCTGCGCATGTGCGGTCGGAATTACGAACTGGACTATTGCAAAGATGTTTTCATTCGGATAAAAGACTGCCAAACATGGGAGGTTTGCGATTTCCAGGGGACCCCCATGCCATATATGGGCATGGGGGGGTTTGTGATTTCCTAGGAAATCACAAGTGGGGGTTTGCGATTTACATGGTTTGCGATTTCATGCTACACCGGCATTTTGGGACACTTCCCGCACTCACCTCCAATAACCCTCCCCCCCCCCCCCCACACACACACTGTGACGGCCCGCCCTCAAGCACATAATGACTCCCCGTCACACACACAATGACCCACCACCACCACACGCACCCTCCCTCAATCCCACCCCAATCCCAGGTCTCACAAACATAAAACACTGATCCCAACCCACCTCTGCCCCCCCTCCCCCTCCCCTCCTACCACCTCCCTCTCCTCCTCTGAACCCGGCATCCCACGATACACCCCACCCTCCACCCTCCACCCACCCCATTCCACCCACCCCACCCTCCACTTACCACCCACCTCCGGATGCAGTGGCCAAATCGGTAAGACTAAGAGCGCTGGCTTCCTGGCCGGAAGATTGGGGGTTCAAACAAAAAAAAACACGGCACAGGCAGGCAAACCACTGACTCACAAGTGTTATAATTATCTCTACCTAGCCTGGCACTCAGCATTACTAGGATAGGGAAAGGACTGGTTAGCTCAGTATCAGGATACTGTGACTGAGTACGGTATCGAGTCATGATGCCGGCGTCCTAACTGTTAATCTTCCATTGAAGCACCGCTATAAAGGCTCCATGAGAGTGCATTGCCACAATTCGATACCCCT
>CM059199.1:69425879-69449999 GCA_030323885.1 Branchipolynoe longqiensis | reverse complement strand
TACACGCCCCCACATACTCTCCCCACAACCCCCACACCACCTCCACACAGACACTGTGTAAATTCGTAGGCTGCGTCGATACAATATTGACGTAGCAGTCGCCGCCATTGCTCCACTCTCCAAGCAGATTTCCGCCACCATAAAACCACCGTCAGTGAGGGATACTCCACCCGGCTTGGAGATTGTTGCGCAAACGTGATTTACTTGTTCGTTCCCAGGCGGCGCCACTGCGCTGCTTGGACGTCGGGACACGTTGTACACACATAGGCCGACACTGAATATTATATATATATAGATTAGTTAGACGAATCTTACCTGGGTATAGATGATGGATAACTATTGTTTTACCGAGGTAGAAGCCTCGGTTAGACGTGGGCGAGGGAGAAGGAAGCACATCCGGGTCCAGCAATCTTTACCTACTAATTCAGGATAAAAATGATTCTAAAAAACAACCTAAGGTCAAGTGACCTCATGCTAAATTGAGTGATTGACTAGACGTGGCAGGGCGTGGTGGGTGGGCCCTCGCCCACGTCTAACCGAGGCTTCTACCTCGGTAAAACAATAGTTATCCATCATCTATACCCAGGTAAGATTCGTCTAACTAATCTATTTTACCTCGGTATGCCGCCTCTGGCTAGCCGTAGGCTAGGGAGACCTTTACGTAAAATAATTTTTATCCTGATATTCTTGTTTTGTTATTATTCTTTAGTGATTATGTCTTATGTATGCAACAATGGAAAAGCGATTTGTATGGCAAAAAAGAGGAAAAACCAATGTTTTTCTTACCTCTCTCTTTCAGTTGGTGAGTAGCCTGTGCGCTATAGGCTGAGGCTTCTCTAGTCGTTTGTGGTAATGTCTAGCAAACGAAGTAGCGGTTTTCCATCCCGCGTGAGCTAGGATCCGTTTAACGGAGATGCCTAGCAATCTTGCCTTGGACACCATTGCACCACGTGTAGAGTGCGATGAGTACCTGTCTGTATTTACTCCCGCCAGTTTTAACACATTCATTGTCCATCGGGCGAGGGTATCCCTGGAAATGGCCTTGTGTGGCTTAATAAAGCTGACCAATAGCTGTCTTGAGTTTCTTATTAATCTTGTCTTGGATATATAATTTCGTATCGCAGATACGACACATAACTTGCGATCCTGAGTGAAACTGGACACCCCTATCGTAGAAAGGGGGTCACCTAATCGGTTTGATTTTAATAAAGTTGATAAATCAAACGTGGCCTCTTTACTGTCAATTTCTAGACCATTCAGCGACAGGGCAACTATAGTTTGGCCTCTGTGTCCAGTGACCAGGAGAAGCAAAACTGCGACTTTGAAACCTAAAAGTTTAACGTCCAGAAACTTATTTTCTGGCCATTTCTTGAAGAGGTTGAACACTAGAGAAACATCCCAAAACCTATTATATTTGGGTTTAGGCGGATTCCTCTGATAAATTGATCGTATGATCCAACAAATAACATGGTGTTTACCCATTGTTTGTCCATTAACCCGCGGTAGGATTATCGACAGAGCACATCTGGCAGCGTTAATAGCGCCATATCCTAGGCCTTCGTCCTCTAGGTAACGTAGGAAGAGTCCTACCTGGGATACTGTGGGAGTCATTGGCTTGACTTTCTTAAGCAGGCAATAAATACCCCATTTCTTTAAATACGTAGTATACATTTTCACCGTTCCTTTTCTCCACGCATCATCAACCAAACGCTGTTGTGTAATTTTGTCTAAGCCAAACTGTTCTAAATATTTATTTAAAAAAGGAATGCCACCAACGGAGTTGTCGACACGTTTCCGTGGCGTTCTAGTGGTCCCTGATGTTTGAGGTTTCCTCGGAATCTTGGGAAGCGAAGGCTGCTTTTGGCTGTGGCTAGTAACGTCGGTAGCCACGGTTGCGTGTGCCACTCGGGGACGATGAGTATGGCGTGTGTCCCCTCCATTTGAATCTTTCTGGCGACTTTGCTAATGATAGTAAAGGGGGGGAAAATGTAAAAGAAATGATGTCGCCACTTTAGGGAGAAGGCATCAATGTGCCAAGCATTGGGTTCCGGGTGCCACGAAACATATTTTGGAATTTTAAAGTTATTACGCGAAGCGAACAAATCGATCTGAGGTGAACCCCATGTGTGACAAATGTGTTTGAAAATGGATGGATTAAGTGACCACTCTAAGTGATCATGGAACTGGCGACTCATCTTGTCAGCTAGACAATTTTGTGTGCCTGGAATGTGATTAACAGTTAACCAGACATCAAAGGTTTGAGCCCAGTTCCAAATGAGAAGTGCCATTGCATTACATTTAATCGATTTTGTACCTCCCATATTTCTGACATAAGCCATAGCTGTGGTGTTATCCGTGAGGATACGTACATTATTTTTGGGTATTTTTACTAGACTGGTTAATCCCAAGTAAATGGCCCTTAGTTCTAGAACGTTAATATGATCGGGGAGTTCCGATTCTAGCCATCTTCCTCCCGTTGCTACATCATTTTGATGTGCTCCCCACCCTTGGAGAGACGCGTCAGTGGTAACGGTAGTGTCAGGCTCTCCCATTCTAATGGGATTGGGGGAATGGTCAAAGTGGTTTAGCCACCAATCAATGTCGGCTAGGCCGTTCTCCGAAATAAACATGGTCTTTTCAAAGTTTCCCTTTGCGCGGGCCAGCGCCAAATTTTTATCAATTTCGAGGGATTTTATGTGTGCCGCTCCGTATAGAATAGCTGGACTATACGAAACCATGACCCCGATAAGGACCGCGACCTGTCTAATCTTTGGCCTAGAAGTGTCTAACAGCTGTATCGCTGTGCGGTAAAGCTTATCTTTCTTTTGGCGTGTAAGCGAAACGGTCATAGCCGTGGTGTTCAGAATGAACCCGAGACACTTAAGCTCCTGAGTAGGAGAAAAAACCGATTTCTTGTTATGTATGAAGAAACCCAATTTGGTGAAAATGTTGCATAAATCTTTAACAGCGAGTTCACATTGTGTGAAAGATTGGCCCATAATAAAAGAATCATCTATGTATGGAAACATACAATGCCCCAATTTTGCCATGTGTGCAAAAATTGGTTTCAACAACTTAGTAAACAGACGCGGTGCGCAGGCCAAACCATTAGGTAAACATGTAAATTCAAAAAGTTGGCCATTCCAGAGAAAACGTAGGTATTTCCGATCTGTCTGGTGAATAGGAACGGTGTAGTACGCATCCCTTAAATCAACACTCGCTAGCCAACACCCTGGGGTAATTAAATCACGAGCTGTTTCTAAAGAAAACATTTTGAAATGTTTGTATTCAATGATTTCATTCAACTGAGTTAAATCTAAAATCATTCGGATTGAACCATCAGGTTTAGGAGTAGAGAAGATATTGGAAATATATTCCCCTTCAGTATGTTCAACTCTGTTGACAATGCCCTTAGACTCAAACAGTAGAACCTGCTGATCTAGCTGAGATTTTTCTAGTGAATTAAACTGATACGGAAAAGGCGCTCTCTTTTGTATAGGCAATTGTGTGAAAGGGATGTGAATGCCTTTAACAATACTCAGGACCTCTGGATTAGTGGTTAACTGTTGCCATTGATGTAAACAATTAGAAACATTCCCTGCTTGAAAAAGGCTTACTTCAGTTTGAGTTTCCTCCGTGACCATTGTAGGGTCAGGAGGCTGCACTGTTTGTGTGGAAATCTCTACTTGTTCCCTTGTTTCGGGAACTGGGGCTTGGGAACGAAATCCCTCTTGTAGCCGCGGTTGTCGTTCCAGTTTGAGGCCGGCCTGTCGCCTCGGCCCCTTCCTCGCTGGTTGAACTGGAAGGACGGTCCGCCCCTGAACGGCCTTCCTCCTCTGCGGAATCGAAAATCCGTCCTAGACTTTCTGAACCCTGCTGGGTTTTGGAAGCGACGACTCTTTGCTTCAGTGTTTTTAGCACTCTTGTAGTCGACCTCTACCTGTTTGTACAGGTAAGCTAGCTGACCCCCAAACATCTTGGATTTATCTAGCGGTTTGCTCTTGATAGGGGTAGGTCCGGAATACACGGTGTATTCCTTACCATCATGGTCCGTTACCTTGTTCGAGCGGGCAACCTCTTTTCCGGCATCTGTGGTGACCGATTTGAAAACGTTTTCAAATCTCCGATGGGTCATGTAGTTACTAGCGGCTGCTAACAAAGCTATGCCCCGGTCCATAACCCGCGCCAAAGACGAGAACTTGTTCTCTGTCTGCATCCTGTTAGCCACAGGGATAACAGACGTCAAGGCACCCAAAACTGCCTTATGGATAAGGCAGAGGGAAGTTTCATAACGACGGCGTTCGTCGGAAAGATGAATGCCGGAATCCATCTCTTTGAAAACCGAAGCAGGAATGCCCTTAACTCCTGAAATCTGCTCAGTCAACTTGTTGATGACTTCGATCGGTTTAAACGTAGTGAAATGGCTATTCACCGTTTTGCGCATCATGGTAGTGGTGCGCACTTTCTGAGCTTTCTTTTTGACAATTTTCTTGCCAGCTTTAACGCCTATTTTGGCGTAGACACCCGCTCGTTCCGTGTCGGAATCCGACTCGGTGGAAGAAGAGTCGGACGACGAGTCTGAAGAAGAGTCCTTCTTCTTCTTCTTCTTCTTCTTTTTGGACTTTTTGGAGCGCTTAGAGTTCGCTTTCTTTGTGAACTCGTCACCAGAACTGCTCACTGGGCGGCGTTTCTTGCCCCGCGCTTTCGGTTTCGGAACCTCAGGTGCCGAAAGCGTGTCCTCTTCGTCCTCAGAAAAGTCTTCCCAATCCTCATCAGGGATTTGGGAAGGATCTGGAAAGGTCTGCGCCTGGAAAAGGCGCATCTTCTCCTCCATCATCTCCGCCATTTTCGCCTCCCACCCCACTGGTTGAGGGGCGTGATCACTGTCTTGATCCGAGGCATGAGCCCCAGGATGTGGGGACGGCGGAGCCGTAGCCGGTGGAGACGAATCGTAATCCGTCGGGGGGACACCCACCGCTGCAGCGGGCGGCTTATTCCGGCGAGTGGCCATCGGGAACTGTAACGAAACCAAAGCGTTACTAACCCGGAATCATCTCAACTACACAAGTGTAAGCCAGTAAACTGGGTTGAGGAACATGGTACAGAGAACGTGTGTTGCAACGTGTCAGTACAGGCGTGAAGCTAAATTTGCCGTAGGTGTGTGGTAACGAAACCAACCAAACGGAGGGCATCGATCGTGAGATCGGCCCCTCTCTCTGTTCCGTACACTTCTCCCACCTGTGGCTACAGCGCCAACAAGTTGGAGAAAATATTACGAAACTCGGAGGTTCGCCTTAAACCGGTCAGGGGTGTTTATAAAAAACACCCAGAAGCATCCCCAACATCATCCTCTATTAGGATCCGGGAGACTTTTCTTAGGAAATGAGCAACTCGGGTTGCCATTTCTCCCTGTCTGAAAAACAGGTGTCGATAGAACTCAGTATCGGTTTCGTTTGTGCCAGCGGCACGCAATGTTCTATCCGTAAGTTAAAAAACGTACAAAGTCCAAACAGGACTGAAGAAAGTTCTGAACTTTCATAAAAAGATGCTATAGAGCATGATAAACAAAGTTATCGAAGAAAACAGTACTTACTTTTGGATAAAAGCAGTAGTAGTAGATAAATCCTGTGGAGCAACTCACAAACGTCCTCCCGTTGTGAGTTACTTATGCTAATTGCTGGACCCGGATGTGCTTCCTTCTCCCTAGCCTACGGCTAGCCAGAGGCGGCATACCGAGGTAAAATATATATATATATATATATATATATATATATATATATATACTAGCTTTAAATCGTTCTGTCCATGGGTTAAAGCTAGGCTCCGCATCAATCACTGGACCAATATTGTGTTAAACTGTCATTATACGAGTATAATAAGGCCGGAAGCTTCCATCTGCTCCGCAGCTCTAACTGCTCCCTCAGTCATCTACTGGAGGAGCCCAGCCCAGCCCAGCCCAGCCCAGCCCAGCCCAGCCCGGCCCGGCCCGGCCCGGCCCGGCCCAGCCCAGCCCAGCCCAGCCCAGCCCAGCCCAGCCCAGCCCAGCCCAGCCCAGCCCGGCCCGGCCCGGCCCGGCTCAGCCAAGCCCGGCCCAGCCCAGCCTGGCCCAGCCCAGCCAAGGCCAACCTGGCACAGCCCAGCCCAGCCTGGCCCAGCCCTCAGGGACCATGCACCGCCATATTTTCACAATAAACCCGCGCTTCCTAGTATCACAATGCACGCTGCCCCCCCTCACCTCCCACCTCCCACCCTCCACCCACCCACCACCCACCCACCAGAACCCATCATGGGCGTAATCGATTAATCAACTCGGGTCACCCTAGCCACTTTTTGGCGCATGTGCACATCCTACAGACTCGGGTCGAATAATCGAATACGCTTCCCAGCGCTCGGGTGGAATATTTTTTTTTTTAAATAACCGATAAAACTACAGCAAAATAGGATTTAAAGTATTTTATTATGGCCTAGTTTAGCTATATTTCCATTTCATTAATCTAAGTTATTCTTTTTAAAAAACATGTATGACTGGTACTGGTAGCTGTTATCCTGCAGGACGGTACCAGCGCAAATGTGACATCATTGCTCGTAGCCAACCCCAGCTAGGAGGTGGGTTACTTGGATCGGATCATTTTGCACACGGCACGTGTATTTGTCGACTCTACTCGCAGTGTTTGATAGAGGCCTATAGAGGTGACGTGGGACCTAGCAAGTGAGCGGGCGGGTCAGTTGACTGTTGATGCCGCGGAGAGCGGATAGGTTTTGTAATAAACCAGTTGAAGTGTACTGTTACACAATCTTGGCGTTCTTCCGTGAGTGTGTGACAGTGTGGAAGACCGTGGGCTATCACAATACCATTCCCCCCAAACAATCAGCCTCTTGACAAGCTGACGTTAACATCATCATTTTAAATTCTTGTTCTAAATATTAAAATGTCAAGTGTGTCAACAAAAACCTGTTTCAAGGAAATATATAACCAACGTCTGATTAACCCTACCCACTACCTTGCTCTACAGATGTTATTATTATATTAACTGTGGGATATAAATAAAAACATGAATAAAATAATTAAAACTGACTCTGGTTATAGTTCTAGCACTAGTCTGAGTGACCAGATTTGTCTAAATCTAAAATCTAAATCTAAATGCAGATTGTATAAGATGTTCTGATTAGATTGATGTGAATGCAATGCTAGATAAAAGATTAACATCTTAATTTATTATGTATATATCTTTTTATTTGTTATTCTATGTTTCAAACATTAGCTGAAATGAGCTGAAACCAACAGCTCAATAGTTTAGCATCAGCCATGTGCTTCACGCGAGTTAGTTTTGCTGCCAAACATCCCACAATGCACCGCGTGGCTGGAATTACGAACCCGTCTATTCACAGATCCAACCCTCCTGTCAGCATTCTGTTGCTATGGCAACTGCAACCTGGTTCGACCCCCCCACCCCCACTAGCTGCCTTATATCCTGCCCCTGTCAACGGGGTGCGCACCGTGCAAAGACCGCCGCACACTAAGCGATAACCAGTTTCCAACACTCCCCATTATCTGAGATCACAGATCGGGAATTTGCACTTCCAACCCGCAGTCAAATTGTTTGTTAATCGAGTCGATCGATATTACAATTTAGAATTGTGGTTTTGCGCTATATAAATTATATTAGGTGCTGTATAACTTGTTATGCTAATATTATTTGGAATGGAGTCTACGTGCATTGCTTGTCTGCTATTAACCTGTATATGTCTTGTGGTGCTATCTGAGCACTGGTTAATGAACATTATAGGTGGTGCCCACGAGCCACCCGTTAAGCCAATATATGACTGAGTGATGTTATTGTGTGTTGGGCCTATGTTAACAACGGCTTGTTTGTCTACTGGGCACTGGTCTGGGCTGGAGCACCTTGCCCCCAATACGGGAGCTACCGACTCAGGAGGGTCACATCCGCGCGTGGTCCCCCCCCCCCCCTATCTGTCTCACTCGGTCAGAATTTTGACTTTAATAAAGCGGAGGGGGCTTTTAAGGAGGGTCCAGCCAGAGATTGCTCAACCAAACTAATTGCATTGTCTTCTCACTTACGTAATAGATATTATATTATGTAAATATTATTAACGGAGGGTCTGTAGTGTTCAACTAAAAAAACGCTACCTCTCGCCCCGCCTACTGGGAACCGCAGTGGATTGAGCGACTTGAGTTTGCACTCAGGTAGGCAAATGCGCTGCGATTTGCCGCTGAGCTGGCGTGGGCACTACTATCACCCTCACTCTCTTTGGAAACTTTCACAAGAAAATAAACGGCAGGCTAGATTGTTGGCCAGTCAGAGGTATCGATCTCAACCAACATACTTGTGTTTTGCTGTCTCTTATGGAGTCTATAATAATACAGTCATTGATTAAGCAGGGCAAATTTCAATCAGGGACAATTGGTCTCATTCCTTCCACTGTTACTTGCCCGATCCTCGTAATGCCGAACACACATCCAGGTAGTGGTAAGTATAAATTTGTTTACGCTATTGGTTGGACTCAGCTGCCGGTCAAATCCCATAACCTGCCCCATGAGAAGTGGGTTCGTTGGTTGCTTGTTAGAGTTTCATGTCCTGTCAACATCTAAGGTCATATCAGGATAGGGACAGCTCCAACATGTGTGCACTCATGGCAACTTTATAGTGCTGTCCCACTGGGAGACCAGGACGCTGGCACCATGATCCGATATCCCACACAGCCACATTATCTTGATACTGTGCTAACCAGTCCTTGTCCTATCCTATTAATGTCAAGTGCCTGGCTAGGTAGCGACAAGTATCAATTTGATAAGTCATTGGTTTGATTCGATCTGGAATCAAATTCCCAACCGTCCGCATGGGAGGCCTGTGCTCTACCGATTCGGCCAACATGGTCTGGTCTGGAAAGTAGGTGATACTAAATTATTGCATCATAATGTGGAGCTTTAGACTTGAGGGACTCTATAAATATTAACCGAAGCGCAGGTGGCCCAAGTCGATAGTTCCAGAGGTCCCAAAGACGCAAACTGAACAATACAGCGATACAGCGCTTATTAAAGGAAATGATTTTACCATTCAAACTGCCGAAATGCAATAACCGCCAATAAGAAAAAGGAATGTGCAGTGCCAATGCCAAGTTCTTGCCACTGCCATCAGAAGGCGGTTTGGTGGTGGACATTTCCCACAGAGTATGTTACACAGTAAGTTGCTACTGACAACATTAGTTCTAGCCACTGCCATCAGAGGGCGGGTTGGCGGTGGAAATCCTTTATAAGACCTTTCCCCCCGAGCGTGCTGCACAGTGAACTGCTACCAACATTAGTTCTAGCGACTGCCGTCAGAGGGCGGGTTGGTGGGGGAAGTTGCGCATTCTGCAGAGACCATCGGGCTAATGCGAGCGAGTCTTGCTACATAAGAGTATAGTTGATTTTTTTTTTTAATTAAATTTTTTAAATATTTAACAACACCTCTAGAGCGCCTGGATTTGTATCATCAGCTATTGGACGTCAAACATATTGTCATTCTGAGATATTTCTTTGGAGGAAACCCTCTGCCGCCACATAGGCTGCTCTTTCCGATAAGCAGCAAGGGGTCCTTTATATACGCTTTCCTACAGGCAGGACAGCACATACCACAGCCTTTGATGAACCAGTTGTGGACCACTGGTTGGAAAGGAAAATAGCTCAAACTGCAAAAGTGTCCACTGAGCAGGATCCATCAGACGACCCACACCTTCACAGGTGGACACTCTACCGCCTGAGCTAAGTCCCGCTCCCTAATTGAAATACTCAATCAAAGAGAAACTGCAAACAGTTGTTCCCCTCCTCATACCCACTGGCATATCGATGCGAACACTCATTAGTGAAACCGAGCCAATTAAGCTAACAGTCGAAGTTCTCACACAATGCACAAATTGCATTAATTAGTTTCAAATCCATCTCGCTGGGCGAGCCAAAGTAATTATATTTAGCAGGCTGTGACATAGTATCCAGTAAGGAGGCGGGGGGGGGGGGGGTTCTTATGCTTATAAACCGAGGGCCCGATGTAGCAAACAGGTAGTAATAAGAGCTGGGGAATATGGGGTTGTGTGTGTTGGGGGGGGGGGGTTTGTGTGTGGGGGGGGGTGTTTGTGTGTGTGTGTTTGCGTGTTTGTGTGTGTCGGTGTTTGTGTGTGTGGGTGTGTGAGTGGGTCGGTGTTTGTGTGTGTGATGGGGTATTTGTGTGTTGGATGTTTGTGCGGGTGGGGGTGTTTGTGTGTGGGGCGGTTGTGTGGGGGGTGTTTGTGTGTGGGGGTGTTTGTGTGGGGGGTGTTTTTGTGTGTGTGGGTGTTTGTGTGGGGGTACGGGTATGTGTGTGGGTGTGTGGGTGTGTGAGTGTGTGAGAGTGTGGGAATGTGTTTGGGGTAGAGTGTGAGAGTGTATGAGTGTGAGAGTGTGTGAGTGTGTGGGAATGTGTGTGGGGGTAGAGTGTGAGAGTGTGTGAGTGTGGGCATGTGTGAGTGTGTGACAGTGTTGGCATGTGTGTGGGGTAGAGTGTGACAGTGTGTGAGTGTGTGACAGTGTGAGTGTGGAAATGGGTGTGGGGGTAGAGTGTGTGAGTGTGTGAATTTGTGAGTGTGTGGGCATGTGTGTGGGGGTAGAGTGTGAGAGTGTGTGAGTATGAGTGTGTGAATGTGTTAGTGTGTGTGAATGTGTGTCGGGGTAGAGTGTGAGTGTGTGAGAGTGTGGGCGTGTATGTGGGGTTAAAGTGTGAGAGTTTGTGAGTGTGTGAGAGTGTGGGAATGTGTGTGGGCATGTGTGTGGGGGTAGAGTGTGAGAGTGTAAGAGTCTGAGAGTGTGTGAGTGTGTGTGTGTGAGTGTGAGTGTGTGAGAGTGTGAATGTGTGTGGGTATGCGTGTCGGAAAAAGTGTCAGTGGAAGCCGTGGAAGTGCAGCAATAACTTAGCAGTTTTATTTCCAAATTTATATAAGTATTGAAAAAAGAGAAATGACTAATTTCAACTGACTAATTTCTCTTGTTTGAAAAATTAGACAAATTTTGCTTGCTAATTTTAGTATCAAGCCCCCCCCCCCCTCCCCCCCCCCCGCACGTCCCTGCCACTGCCAACTTCAGCCTCACACTCGCATACACACTACCCACCAGATGGGATGGCCGAATGGGTTGAGCGTCCGTCTCCCATTTTGGTAGATCGGGCATTTCGAGCCCTTGGGGTCGAACCAATGTCGAGTCAAACCAATGACTTAAATTGATACTTGTCACTTCCTAGCCAGGGGGTCAGCATTATTAGGATAGAGCAAGGACTGGTTGGCTCAGTGTCAGGATAATGTTACTGAGTGGAATAGCAGCTCATGGTGCTTGTGGTCTGGTGGCCCAGTGGGGCAGCACTATAAAGTCACAATGAGTGTGCACTGTCCCAAGTTGGTACCCATCCTCAAATGACCTCAGATGTTGCTAGGATGTAAAACTCCAACAACCAACCAACCAACCAACCGTCCGTCATGTGAGGTTGCTATTTCCCTGAGGGAGGCATCTTTGGGTTGGTTGGTGGGTGGTTGTTTGAGTTTTATGTCTTGGCAACATCTAAGGTCATATCACGACAAGTACTGACTTGTGACAGTGCAAACTCATGGCAACTTTATAGTGGTGCCCCACTGGGAAATCATGCCGCCGACACCATGACCCGATATCCCACTCAATTATCCTGACACTGAGCTAACCAGTCCTTACCCTATCCTATTAATGCTAGGACGCGATAAGTATCAATTTTAAAGTCATTGGTTTGACTCGACCGGGAACCGAACTCCCGATCTTTCCGCACGCCAAGTCCTGCGCTCCACCGATTCGGCCACTTTGCCCGGTCGGCAGCTTTTGTGTGTGGGTGGCAGCTTTGAGTGAGGGTGGCAGATTTGGTGTGGGTGGCAGCTTTGGGTGTGGGTGACAACTTTGAGTAAGGGTGACAGCTTTGGTTTGGGTGGCAGCTTTGGGTGTGGGTGACAACTTTGTGTGTGGGTGGCAGCTTTGGGGGTGGGTGGCAGGTTTTGGTGTGGGTGGCAGGTTTTGGTGTGGGTTGCAGCTTTGGGTTTGGGTTGCAGCTTTGGGTTTCGGTGGCAGTTTTGGGTGTGGGTTGCAGCTTTGGGTGTGGGTGGCAGCTTTGGGTGTGGGTGACAGATTTGGGTGTGGGTGGCAACTTTGGGTGTGGGTGGCAGATTTGGGTGTGGGTGGCAGTTTTGGGTGTGGGTGGCAGCTTTGGGTGAGGGTGGCACCTTTGGGTGTGGGTGGCACCTTTGGGCGTGGGTGGCAGCTTTGGGTGTGGGTGGCAGCTTTGGGCGTGGGTGGCAGCTTTGTGTGAGGGTGGCAGCTCTGGGTGTAGGTGGCACCTTTGGGTGTGGGTGGCAGTTTTGGGTGTGGGTGGCAGATTTGGGTGATGTGGCATCTTTGGTTGTGCGTGGCAGCTTTGGGTGTGCGTGGCAGCTTTGGGTGAGGGTGGCAGCTTTGGGTGAGGGTGGCAGATTTGGGTGTGGGTAGGCTGTTTCTGCTATCAGTACGCCCCATACAGGCATGTCTCCCCAGAGCAGCGTAGACACTTCTTACATTGATCGTCAAGCTAATTAACTTTAACAATGAAGTCTTCCTACCATGTGATATCTAAATAACCAATACTGCAAAGACTTGCGCTGCTACATCACCTGTTTGTTGTTGTTGTTTATTAATGTTCTTGTGGTGTTTGTTTTCCTTTTGTAGATGTTGAGAAAGTTTGACGAACTCACTCACCTGCAATAGAGTAAGAATGAAGTAATGAATAAGACATGAAATGGACATGGACATTCATAGCGAGACTACACACGATCCACTACCCACTACTACACACTACACATTGAAGTTGCATAGTCCGATGGTTTTGAGTGTCTGTCATTTTTCTGAGATAAATATATTAAATTGATTGTTATAATCTACCTTACATTAGTTTCAAGTACAGTTTATTTTAGATGGCTAAGTTTTGAGATATTTGAAGTACAAACATGTCAAATTAGTTTTGGCAAGCACGCCAAAACTCTGACACCATAGACTTTAGCAGTAACAGGTTCTAGTAAATTGCCTCAGTATCCATTATATGTGGCAAGACATGCTTAATAAGTGCATTAGTATCTAAATTAAATATGTAGAAGCGATTCTCGATAATTGTTTTGGTTTCGAAAATGTGATGATTCATCGGACTACGGAGCTTTAGTAATAGTACGAAGCCACAGGCCGAGTGCCATATGTTGGATGGGACTTATGAAAATACTCGCGGAAACACTCATACAGATATCAGAGTCAAGCCTGGTTTACAGAATATAGGTGCGGTGTGGTGACTAGCGGTATTTTGGAAGGTGCCAACATTGGCTGAATATGGGTAGTCCGAACAGGAGTAAGCGTTCTCTATGGCGAAGTGGTTAGAGTGTCTGACTTTTTTCTAGGTCAGACTCCTAATCTGAGGGTCAGTGGTTCGATTCCCCATTCCCCCAGCTCTGCCAATTTGGATTTCCACCGCTGTGTATAACTTACAGCGTCATCAAAGGCCGGTTGCTCTCATACATTGTCTATGTGGTGTGGGAGGTTAAAAATCCCTTGGGTCAGTAAAAGTGTAGGCTCGGGCTTTCTATCGACCAGCAGTGGAGTGGGGAAGACCAGTCGTCTGTGACTGGGATTTCCCCTGCTTGGGACAACTATTGTACCAACAACAAAAAAAAGAAGAGAGACAAATAAGTGTTCACACTTCCTGTCTACCATTTGCTATATCGCTATATATGTGTTCAGATGACGAGAACAAGACATGTAGTCACACAACAGAAACAGAATATCTTCCGCATACATCTTCCTCCTTCGCTCCTCTCTCCTCTCCCCCACCCCATTCCATGTCCCCTCTCCCACCCTCCCCACATCCCCAACTCCCCCCCTCCCTTTCACCCCCACCCCCCACATGCCTCTACCCCCCACTCAAATAACAAGCAGCTCCTGCTAGGACATGGCATGGCTTCAATTTGCCTATAAAACATTGCCTTCCTCTCCACCTCCTGGTGCCTCAGTCTGCACCCGCCCATCACCCCCCCCTCCCCCTCTCGACCTCCTTCCACCCCTCCCTCCTCCCCTCGATGACTGGGATTGTATTTAATGACCACCTTTTCTAAATCTATCCTCCCATTGAGAGGAGATTCTTGCGAAGTGGCTTCTTGCTGCTTATTGAGACAGTGAGACAGAGATGTTCGGTAGTGTGAGTGGTTGCTTGGTTGGTTGTTGGAGTTTAACGTCCTGGCAACATCTAAGGACCGGACATCAGGATGGGTACCGACTTGTGACAGTGCACACTCATGGTGACTTCATAGTGCTGCCCCACTGGGAGATCAGACCATCATCACCATGACCTGATATCCCACTCAGTCACATTATCCTGACATTGAGCCAACCCGTCCTTGGCCTATCCTAATAAAATGCCGAGCACCTGGCTAGGAAGTGACAAGTATCAATTTTGTAAGTCATTGGTTTGACTCGACCAGGGTTTGAATCCCACGATCTACCAAAATGTGAGACGGACGCTCAACTCATTCGGCCATCCCGTCTGGTGGGTAGTGCGAGTGTGAGGCTGAGGCTGGCATGGGGGGTGGGGGGTTGTGGTTGGGTTAGGGGGTTGCACTAATTAATGTTTCCATGGCAACCGGTCCTCTCACTTCCAGTTCACACCACGGAAAACCCGCCCCATGGAAAATCAAAATCACCAACTTGCCAAAAATCACAACCACATGGATGTGTGTGTGTGTAGGGAGGGTGGAGGGGGGGGGGGGGCAAAAACCACAGCGGAACTCGACAAGCGGCGAATTAAAATGGACTACTGATTTATTACAGATTTTACACAAATAAGAAAACAAAATAAAATAAAAGTTAAATTATCTGTTTTTAAACCCTCAAGGTTTTCCTCGGGTTGCGCCGAACCAGCATGCTAATGAGGCAAGACTAAAGCATAGGGTACACTGTCAATTGTGCCCCCATGCACATTAATAATAACTAAATAGTTGAGATGTCTATACAGATCTACTTTACATCGCGAAGGAGAACACAACCGGCAGTAAGGTTTGTTTGTCTGTATGGGCTTTACATACTACCCGTCCTGATATGACCTTATATGTTGCTAAGACGTAAAACAACAACACACAAATATCAATTTTTAAGTCATTGGTTTGACTCGACCGGGAACCGAACTCGCGACTGTACAGTTGTTGAACCTGCCCTGGGTATGTATATTATATATGTATGTATTATATTATATATGTAAGGTCATTCATTGCCTGTATGTATGTAATTGTAAGCATTAAAAAATGTACAATTCCAGGGGGACGAGTGTAGTGGTCTGCACTGACCTCTCAGGCAAGGAACCGCATAGACAGGTAGGCACGGGTAGGTTGGTGACATCAGGGAGCCTAGGTGGTGTAATGGTTATCACGCTGGCCCGGAATGCAAGAGATGTGGGTTCGATTCCTACTATAGGTGTGGAGAAGGAGCGGAGGTGGGAGATGGCCTGCTGGTGCGGGTGACTGCTGAAGAGTGAGGAGGAGGAGGAGGAGGAGGAGAGCTGGCAAGAAGCAGGAAGAGGGTGCGGGGAGGCGAAGTGGGTGGGTTTGGGGATTCTGTTATTGTTATTATTATTATTATTATTATTATTACTATATATTTGCTGCCGATACCTGCAGCCTACCACACTAATGGGACAGGTGGCGCCACCACAACCCTCTTGGTCCATAACGGCAAGCCCACATGCATGTTCACTCGCACCGACAGATGGCAGGTCGGTAATGGAAATCGCCTATTTCATTTCCCCCCACCCTTCCGCATTGTTGAAGCATTTATGCGTCGGCTGTACGCCGACCAAAGTGGCGCCCCCTGGAGTAGAGCTTGGCGTTAGCCGCGCCATTGTAGCGTCTGCGTCTCGTCTTGCTGGCGCAATCACAGGTCAACAAGCAGCGTCTGCCACTCCCATCCATCACTCCCGACATGCACCGCGCGATTATCCACCATTTTCGGTGTTCCCAGGCCGGATGCGATGTTTCTGCGCGAGAGGGCGCCACTGGTAGGATTACGACAAACACCTAGATTCAGCCTATACTATAAGCCAGTGTTTTGTTGTCGTCTGCTCTGAGAAAATCCTCGTCTGCTCTGACTGATTTGATTGTCATCCGCTCTCATTTAGAATGCGACTGAACAGTGGGTGAATTGGTAGAGCGAAGGCTTTTGGTGTGGAAGGTTGGGAGTTTGATTGAATCCCCAGCGAGTCAAACCAATGACTTATAAAACAAAATTGATACTTGTCACTACCGAGCCCTGGCACTCAACATTAATAGGATAGGACGAGGACTGGTTAGCTCAGTATCAGGATAATGAGTGGGATATCGGGTCATGATGCTGGTGTCCTGGTCTCCCAGAGGGACAACACTATAAAGTTGCCATGAGTGCACACTGTTACCAGTCAGAACCTATCCTAATATGACTTGAGATGTTGCTAGGACATAAAGCAACAACAACATCGTTTAGAATCACGCATTGTAGAAGTCGCAGCCACAATCGGATGGTTGGTTGGTTGTTGGAGTTTTCCATCCTGGCAACATCTTAAGGTCATATCAGGATGGGTACTGACTTGTGACAGTGCACACTCAGGGCGAATTTATAGTGCTGCCCCACTGGGAAATCAGGCTGCCCACACCATGACCTGATATCCTTCTCAGTCACATTATCTTGATACTGAGCTAACCAGTCCTTACCCTATCCTATTAATCCCGAGCGTTAAGCTAGGAAGCCACAAGTGTCAATTTTGTAATTCGTTGGTTTGACTCGACTGGGAATTAAACTCCTGATCTCCCGCACGGGAGGCCTGCGCTCTACCGATTCAGCCACCGCGTCCGGTTCGAGGCACTGGTCTTCCAGCCCTAATAACAAATGAGGCTACACACTAAGTAGTGTAGCTGTCTGCACTGACCTCCCAGGCAAGGAGCCACATGCGACAGGTAGGCGTGGGTAGGATGATTGCATCAGGGAGCCTAGATACACTAATGGTTTGGACATTAGCCTCGGAATGGCAAGAAGCGTGGGTTCAAATCCCAATGTGTCCTTCCATTCACTAACAAAATGCACCCACCACGAAAAAGTGAACAATTACACGAAAATACAGACATACATTAATTTGAATACGTAAAATAATGAGTTTCTTCTTTCTTTTTTTAAGCGACAAGAAAGGGGGAAAAGAAAAACAAAAGAAATATCATCAATGTTCACAATGAAATATTATAATCAGCAACCAAAAGAAAAGTGATACTGAATGAGAAGTCGATGTAAATATAAATTAGGTCCGATTCTGAGCATATATGAATTTAACCAAATTAAAAATCCAGGGATGATAGTGGTTTCAGGCAAAAAAAAAAAACGGAAATCAAACCGAGATTATTATCCCGATGGCAAATCTCCATCATAGAGGCTAGCTACCGTACCCCCATCATTTTTATTTCTCCTCAATTATACACCTATATTTAAAAAAATGCCCCCAGGCTGTGAAAAAAACACACGAAATCCGTTTAAAAACGGAAAATATCATCCCTGAAATCAGAGTAAAAGTGATTCTTATCCGCCAACATTTAGTCAGAGCAGATGACAATGTAAGCCTATCGATTAAAGACGGCCTAAGCCACTGTTTACATCAGACTTCTTAATTAAAATGCAATTTTAATCTGATGCTTTCTTAATTGGACAGCATGTTCCGCTGTCAAATTAGTAGGACTTTTAGTGAGCGGGTATTTTTTTTGCTTCTTTCTGTTGCAGTTTGCTGGTGGTATCTAATCACCCTCTGCCAGTTAAAGACCTGCTGCAAAGATTTCCACATTAGTTATAATACAAGCTTGGTATAGGGTTATTATAAAAGTGTTTTTTATGTGGGTGTTTTCTTGTGGGTGTGCGGGGGGGATTCTTTTATTTGCCTATCACAAAAAGTCACAGCAGGTTTTTTAAATTTTTTAATTTTTTTTGCATTTTGCAAAACAACGTAAAGCTGCGAACACACTGGACGCGTATCTCGCGCGTGCGTCAAGCGTCGCGCGTGCGTAAAAAATCAAAACGTATGTAATAAAGAGAACCCGAACACACTGGCGCGTGCGTTTGTCGCGCGTGCGTCACGCGTGCGTCACGGATCGCTTTTGGAGCGATTATTTACGCTTGACGCGTGGTGACGCGTGGCTTTTGACCGAATTTGCCCGACTTTGCCCGACTTTGCCTGACTTTGCCTGACTTTGGCTGACTTTGCCCGACTTTGCCCAACTTTGCCCGACTTTGCCTGACTTTGCCCGACTTTGCCCGACTTTGCCCAACTTTGCCCGACTTTGCCCTCTTTCATTCCCTGCTCTTCCATTCCCCCTCTTCCAATCTCCTCTCTTTCATTCCCCCTCTTTCATTCCCCCTCTTTCATTCCCCCTCTTTCATTCCTCCTCTTCCATTCCCCCTCTTCCAATCTCCTCTCTTTCATTCCCCCTCTTTCATTCCCCCTCTTTCATTCCCCCTCTTTCATTCCTTCCTCTCGCATGCCCCCTCTTCCATTCCCCCTCTTTCATTCCCCCTCTTTCATTCCCCCTCTTTCATTCCCCCTCTTCCATTCCCCCTCTTTCATTCCCCCTCTTTCATTCCCCCTCTTTCATTCCCCCTCTTTCATTCCCTCCTCTTCCATTCCCCCTCTTCCATTCCCCCTCTTTCATTCCCCCTCTTTCATTCCTCCTCTTCCATTCCCCCCTCTTCCAATCTCCTCTCTTTCATTCCCCCTCTTTCATTTCCCCCTCTTTCAGTCCCCCTCTTTCATTCCCCCTCTTCCATTCCCCCTCTTTCTTCCCCCTCTTCTTCCCCCTCTTTCATTCCCCCTCTTTCGTTCCCCCTCTTTCGTTCCCCCTCTTTCGTTCCCCCTCTTTCGTTCCCCCTCTTTCGTTCCCCCTCTTTCGTTCCCCCTCTTTCGTTCCCCCTCTTTCGTTCCCCCTCTTTCGTTCCCCCTCTTTCGTTCCCCCTCTTTCGTTCCCCCTCTTTCGTTCCCCCTCTTTCGTTCCCCCTCTTTCGTTCCCCCTCTTTCGTTCCCCCTCTTTCGTTCCCCCTCTTTCGTTCCCCCTCTTTCGTTCCCCCTCTTTCGTTCCCCCTCTCTCGTTCCCCCTCTTCGTTCCCCCCTTCCGTTCCCCCCCTCCGTTCCCCCCCTCCCGTTCCCCCTCTTCCGTTCCCCCTCTTCCGTTCCCCCTCTTCCGTTCCCCCTCTTCCGTTCCCCCTCTTTCGTTCCCCCTCTTTGTTCCCCCTCTTCCGTTCCCCCTTTTTCGTTCCCCTCTTTCGTTCCCCCTCTTTCGTTCCCCCCCTCTTCCCTTTGTCCCCCTCTTCGGTCCCCCCTCTTTCGTTCCCCCTCTTCCGTTCCCCCTCTTTCGTTCCCCCTCTCCGTTCCCCCTCTTCCGTTCCCCCTCTTTCGTTCCCCCTCTTCCGTTCCCCCTCTTCGTTCCCCCTCTTCCGTTCCCCCTCTCTTCCGTTCCCCCTCTTTCGTTCCCCCTCTTTCGTTCCCCCTCTTCGTTCCCCCTCTTCCTTCCCCTCTTCCGTTCCTCCTCTTCCGTCCCTCCTCTTCTGTCCCTCCTCTTCCATTCCCCATTCTCCATCTTCCGTTCCCCCTCTTCCATTCCCCTTCTTCCATTCCTCCTCTTCCATTCCCCCCTCTTCCATTCCCCTCTTCCGATCCCCATCTTCCGTCCCTCCTCTTCTGTCCCTCCTCTTCCGTTCCCCCTCTTCCATCCCTCTTCCATTCCCCCCTCTCCCATTCCCCCTCTTCCATTCGCCTCTCTTCCATTCTTCCTCTTACATTCTCCCTCTTCCAATCCCCGTCTTCCGTCCCTCCTCTTCTGTCCCTCCTCTTCCATTCCCCATTCTCCATCTTCCGTTCCCCGTCTTGCATTCCCCATCTTCCATTCCCCATCTTCCATTCCCCATCTTCCATTCCCCCATCTTCTGTTCCCCCCTCTTGCTTTCCCCCTCTTTCATTCCCCCTTCTTGCATTCCCTTCCTCTTGCATTCCGCCTCTTTCATTCCCCAAGAGGGGGAACGAAAGAGGGGGAACGAAAGAGGGGGAACGAAAGAGGGGGAAAGAAGAGGGGGAACGAAAGAGAGGGAACGGAAGAGAGGGAACGGAAGAGAGGGGAATGGAAGAGGGGGAATGGGAGAGGGGGAATGGAAGAGGGGGAATGGAAGAGGGGGAACGGAAGATGGAGAATGGGGAATGGAAGAGGAGGGACAGAAAAGGAGGGACGGAAGAGGAGGAACGGAAGAGGGGGAACGAAAGAGGGGGAACGAAAGAGGGGGAACGAAAGAGGGGGAACGAAAGAGGGGGAACGAAAGAGGGGGAACGAAAGAGGGGGAACGAAAGAGGGGGAACGAAAGAGGGGAACGAAAGAGGGGGAACGGAAAGAGAGGGAACGGAAGAGAGGGGAATGGAAGAGGGGGAATGGGAGAGGGGGAATGGAAGAGGGGGAATGGAAGAGGGGGAACGGAAGATGGAGAATGGGGAATGGAAGAGGAGGGACAGAAAAGGAGGGACGGAAGAGGAGGAACGGAAGAGGGGGAACGAAAGAGGGGGAACGAAAGCGCGGGAACGAAAGAGGGGGAACGAAAGAGGGGGAACGAAAGAGGGGAACGAAAGAGGGGGAACGAAGGAGAGGGAACGAAAGAGGGGGAACGAGGGGGAACGAAAGAGGGGGAACGAAAGAGGGGGAACGAAAGAGGGGGAACGAAAGAGGGGAACGGAAGAGGGGGAACGAAAGAAGGGGAACGAAAGAGGGGGGACGAAGAGGAGGGAATGGAAAGGGAAGGAATGGAAGAGAGGGAATGGAAGAGAGGGGAATGGAAGAGGGGGAATGGGAGAGGGGGGAATAGAAGAGGAGGAATGGAAGAAGGGGAATTGAAGAGGGGGAATGGGCGAATGGAAGAGGGAGGAATGGGGGGGGGAATGGAAGAGGGGGGAATGGGGGGAATGGAAGAGGGGGAATGGGGGTTTTATATGGGAGGTGTGTACCGGCCTTTAGACGCGTGGCAGACGCGTCCAGTGTGTTCGCTATTTACGCGTGAGAACCGCATGACGCACGCTTGTACTTTACGCACGCCCGACGCACGCGTCCTGTCTGTCCGCACCGTTAGTCTACTTTTTATGACAGTAAAAATACACTAACTTTCTATACATGTGGACCCCGCTGACTGGCCTATTGGTGTAGAACTACACTAACTAGCTCTACAGATGAACCCCGCTGACTGGCCTATGGATGTAGAACTACACTAACTAGCTATACACACGGATCCTGCTGACTGACTCATGGATGTAGAACTATACTAACTAGCTATACACACGGATCCTGCTGACTGACTTATGGATGTAGAACTATACTAACTAGCTATACACATGAACCCCGTTGACTGACTTATGGATGTAGAACTACACTAACTAGCTATACACATGAACCCCGCTGACTGACTTATGGATGTAGAACTACACTAACTAGCTATACACTCGGATCCTACTGACTGACTTATGGATGTAGAACTACATTAACTAGCTATACACACGGATCCTACTGACTGACTTATGGATGTAGAACTACACTAACTAGCTATACACACGGATCCTGCTGACTGACTTATGGATGTAGAACTACACTAACTAGCTATACACACGGATCCTACTGACTGACTTATGGATGTAGAACTACACTAACTAGCTATACACATGGATCCTACTGACTGACTTATGGATGTAGAACTACACTAACTAGCTATACACACGGATCCTACTGACTGACTTATGGATGTAGAACTACACTAACTAGCTATACACACGGATCCTACTGACTGACTTATGGATGTAGAACTACACTAACTAGCTATACACACGTATCCCGCTGACTGACTTATGGATGTAGAACTACACTAACTAGCTATACACATGAACCCCGCTGACTGACTTATGGATGTAGAACTACACTAACTAGCTATACACACGGATCCTGCTGACTGACTTATGGATGTAGAACTACACTAACTAGCTATACACACGGATCCTGCTGACTGACTTATGGATGTAGAACTACACTAACTAGCTATACACATGAACCCCGCTGACTGACTTATGGATGTAGAACTACACTAACTAGCTATACACATGGATCCTGCTGACTGACTTATGGATGTAGAACTACACTAACTAGCTATACACACGGTTCCTGCTGACTGACTTATGGATGTAGAACTACACTAACTAGCTATACACATGGATCCCGCTGACTGACTTATGGATGTAGAACAACACTAACTAGCTTACACATGATCCTGCGACTGACTTATGGATGTAGAACTACACTAACTAGCTATACACATGGATCCCGCTGACTGACTTTGGATGTAGACATACTAACTAGCTATACACATGGATCCTGCTGACTGACTTATGGATTAGAACTACACTAACTACTATACACACGGATCCTGCTGACGACTTATGGATGTAGAACTACACTAACTAGCTATATACATGGATCCTGCTGACTGACTTATGGATGTAGAACTACACTAACTAGCTATACACATGGATCCCGCTGACTGACTTATGGATGTAGAACTACACTAACTAGCTATACACATGGATCCTGCTGACTGACTTATGGATGTAGAACTACACTAACTAGCTATACACATGGATCCTGCTGACTGACTTATGGATGTAGAACTACACTAACTAGCTATACACATGGATCCCACTGACTGACTTATGGATGTAGAACTATACTAACTAGCTATACACATGGATCCTGCTGACTGACTTATGGATGTAGAACTATACTAACTAGCTATACACACGGATCCTGCTGACTGACTTATGGATGTAGAACTACACTAACTAGCTATACACATGTACTACTTATGATGTAGAACTAATTCACATGGATCCTGCTGACTGTTGTGTTTTGTATACACATGGTTCTGACTGACTTATGGATGTAGAACTACACTAACTAGCTATAATGGATCCTGCTGCTGACTTATGGATGTAGAACTACACTAACTAGCTATACACATGGATCCTGCTGACTGACTTATGGATGTAGAACTACACTAACTAGCTATACACATGGATCCTGCTGACTGACTTATGGATGTAGAACTACACTAACTAGCTATACACATGGATCCTGCTGACTGACTTATGGATGTAGAACTACACTAACTAGCTATACACACGGATCCTGCTGACTGACTTATGGATGTAGAACTACACTAACTAGCTATACACACGGTTCCTGCTGACTGACTTATGGATGTAGAACTACACTAACTAGCTATACACACGGATCCCGCTGACTGACTTATGGATGTAGAACTACACTAACTAGCTATACACATGGATCCCGCTGACTGACTTATGGATGTAGAACTACATTAACTAGCTATACACATGGATCCTGCTGACTGACTTATGGATGTAGAACTACACTAACTAGCTATACACACGGTTCCTGCTGACTGACTTATGGATGTAGAACTACACTAACTAGCTATACACATGAACCCCGCTGACTGACTTATGGATGTAGAACTACACTAACTAGCTATACACATGGATCCCGCTGACTGACTTATGGATGTAGAACTACACTAACTAGCTCTACACACAGATCCCGCTGACTGACTTATGGATGTAGAACTACACTAACTAGCTATACACATGAACCCCATTGACTGACTTATGGATGTAGAACTATATTAACTAGCTATACACACGGATCCTGCTGACTGACTTATGGATGTAGAACTACACTAACTAGCTATACACACGGTTCCTGCTGACTGACTTATGGATGTAGAACTACACTAACTAGCTATACACATGGATCCTGTGTTATTTTAAAATATAGATGTGTTATTTTTAAATGGGGAAAACACCTCATAAGTACCGTACTTCTGCTTTCTCCTTTTTCATGTGAAAAATTACTGATGTGCAATGATCACGTGGAAATATTTCATCATTATTATTATTATTATTATTCATATCAGGACGG
>CM059199.1:69354520-69425383 GCA_030323885.1 Branchipolynoe longqiensis | reverse complement strand
GGAGGGGGTGTGTGAGGAGAGTTCCAAAGACTCTCTCACATGTCAAGAAGTGACCCTCTCTCAGGTCAAGAAGTGACCCTCTCTCACTATCTATATTAATGTAGTGGTCTGCACTGACCTCTCAGGCAAGTAACCACATAGACAGGTAGGCGTGGGGAGTGTGTTGATATCAGGGAGCCTAGGTGGTGTAATGGTTAGCACACTGGCCCGGAATGCAAAGAGATGTGGGTTTGCGAAGTCCCGCTCTAGGTGCAATATTTCCCATTTTCATCACCCACATGACACTGGTTGCCGTGATCAGGATCCTGTACAAGCTTTGCGCTGTATGGTTGTTGAACCTAACCCTGTGTATTATACGTGTAGATTGTGCATTGCCTGTTATGTATGTAATTGTAAGCATACAAGACTTACAATTCAGACTTACAATTTCCAGGGGGACGAGGAGTAGTGGTCTGCACTGACCTCTCAGGCAAAGTAACCACATAGACAGGTAGGCGTGGGGTAGTGTGTTGATATCAGGGAGCCTAGAGTGGTGTAATGGTTAGCACACTGGCCCGGAATGCAAAGAGATGTGGGTTCGAGTCCCGCTCTAGGCGCAATATTTCCCATTTTCATCACCCCCCCTGACGACTGAGTTGCCGTGATCAGGATCGTACAAGCTTTGCGCTGTATTGGTTGTTGACCGCTACCCTGTGTATATATGTGTTAGTGCATTGCCTGTATGTATGTAAGTGTAAGCATTTTAAAAAGATTAACAATCCAAAAAGTAGAAGAAATCAGGTGCCATGGACCTCTCAGGCACCGGGCACCTCACATAGACAGAGTAGGGCGTCGGGGAGGGTGTGTTGATATATCAGGGAGCCTAGGGTGGTGTAAAACGGTTTTAGCACACACTGGCCCGGGGAGAAGGCAAGAAAAAGAGAGATGCGGGTTCGAGTCCCACTCTAGGCGCAATATTTCCCATTTTCATCACCCCCATGACATTAATATACAATTTCTATCTTTAATTAGTAATGGATCACCAACTCCACATATACCTTATATGCCTTTGGTTTTACATACCATCTACCATTATATAGACCATTTGCAATTTATTATAGAGTAGTTCTCCATAGCCCATATCTCAAATATCGGAAGATTTTACATTCTGTTTACATTTTAAATACCATGTAAATACTCAGACCAATCCATCTAATATTGATATAGTTATATGACACACTACTGTTGCCATATTGCTTTGGAACTTGTAGATAACGATCAGAAATCCCTTGTGCTATACGCTGCAAATTGTGTATTCAACAGCGCTTGGAAGCTCATTTTATAAACCTCACTATATACAGCGGAACACCGTTATAACGCACCCCGATTTAAGCAAGAATTCTGATATAATGCGATGATTTATTGGAACCAGAATTCCATTTAACACGAGCCCGCTGTTTTTGTGATGATATTTGATGGACCCTAACAATCACATAATAGGGCTTCACTGGATCGTTTTTGTGTAAATAATCTCGACTTGAAAAATGGCCGGCAACTCCCCCCACACCCCACCCCCCACACACACATACAACATTATTACTGCTTCATTAGGGATATAGCAAATGCCAGTATAGGGAATGCTTGCTAAAATTATGTGCAGAGACTATATATTTATGTGCTCTAAGATAGTCTCCTTTCTTTGTGTTAAGGTTGCATAATTCGGTGGTTTTGAGTTTCTGTCATTTTCTGAGATAAATATATCAGGTTGATGATTATGATCTACGTTACTTTAGTTTGAAGTAACTTCGATTTAATATGACTAACTTTTGAGATAGTTGAAGTGTAAATATGCTAGATTAATTTTACTTTTTTAGCGTACTTGCCAAAACCCCGACCCCATAGGCTTCAACAGTAACAGGTTCTATTTAAATTGACCTAGTTCGCCCTTCTGTGTTGCAACAAATATTTAATAAGTGCAGAGATTAAAGATCGCGATTTCGCGGATTTCCGGTATTTTTCAATCCTGCAGCACCATCAGCGTATACTAATATGTGGTACAGACGCCGCAGCACTATCAGCGTATACTATTAATACGTGCTTCAAAAGCCGCAGCACTATCAGCGTATACCAATATATATATGAAACCTGACATCCGGAAAATGTCCATGATTCCCTGACAATGCTAAGCCGATGGGAGAATATCCGCATTTCCGCTTTTTCCCCAGAGACCACTTTCATCCCTGTTTTATAGCGCACCAGTAACTAAGTTAGATATGTAGGTTCAAATCTAGATAAATATTTTGCTTTTGAAAATTGTATGCTTTCGTCGGACTATGCAGCGTTAATTAACTCCTGATAATTCACTCCATAGTGAGCGCTTTGTGTCGAACAGTCTGTCCATTTAATCTTAGTCCTGGCTGCATAGTACTTACTGTCTTATCTGAGACAAGGTAAGCGGTGATGTTCCCACAGAACACAGCACCTGTTCTACGCTAAAGGCTGTCTCACACTGCATGGCAATTTGAGTTGAACTTAGTTCTCGGATCTATTGGATGGTGATGGCCTAATGACTAAACCGGCTGTGTCCTACGTCCTAGCAACATCCAAGGTCATATCCGGACGGGTATCTAAATGTAACATTGCGCACTCATGGTGACTTTATAGTGCTGCCTCACTGGGAGACTGTGCTGCCAGCACTGTGACCCTGATATCACGTTCAAATCACATTTTTCGGAATACTGGACTAACCAATCCTTGTAAATTAATGCCGAGCGCCAGCCTATGTAGCGATAACTATCAATTGTGTATGTCATTGGTTTAACTCGGCTGGGATTCGAACCATTATATGTAAAGGCGATGGTTGAATAAAAAACAAACAATTCTCGCCGTGAATATCGCCTATGATGCCGACACGGCGTGAAGAAACCACCAATCAATCAATCGAACAAACGATGCCGCCATCGAGGGTTCCTGGCGATTCGGCCATCCTGTCCGATTCGATGTTGGGGTGAAGGTCGCTCACTCATTGGTTGATAGGTGCCTGTATGTATAGCATAGAGGGCACCAGTCTGCTTTGACTGGGTTCCAGGCCCCTGTCAACTTATCTCTTGAAGCGATTGATTTCGCCAATTGGACATGGGTCACATCCAAGATGTGAGGGTTTCTGGCACTCTGCCAACCCATGAACCGGTGTGGCAGGAAATCGCAAACCCGCCATGCTTTGTAGCATTTATCACCCCAAGCATGCCAGCTATATGTTTGATTTTGAACTTCTACCAGATCTGGGGGGATAACATGTTTTAAAGATGGATCAAGATGGATTAATTGATTACTTTTGAGGTCATGCCTGTCACAGCAAAGGCCCTTTTCACTGCTATTGATCACTCACAAGAAGGATAAGGGACCAGATCAATTTTTGTCAAAGATACTAAACTACAACATTAAGAAAAGCGAGCACAACTTCTTTAAACACAACAAATATCTATACCTTATTGACTTCATAGGGAAACAATCAAATTAAAGCGTTTTAAGTCTTTTATCAGAATGTATTTGAAATTTGTCTGCAAGTCTCTACTAGGTAAAACCAGTGGACATGTGCTTTTGTTTTGCTCTGGCCGCCGTTTTCATAGTCGGGTTCCAGTTCCCATCTTGGCCGCTAGGTGATGTCTGATTGCATGGGTCCTGCACAGAGGTCACTAGATGGAATGATGGAACATCGTGGAACTAGTTCTTTTGTAAACAAAGAAGTGTCAACCAGGCTACAGTTTTCAGCGCATGTGCGGTCGGAATTACGAACTGGACTATCGCAAAGATGTCTTCATTAGGATAAAGACTGGCAAACATGGGCGGTTTGCGATCTCCAGGGGAAATATGTGATTTCCTAGGAAATCGCAAACCCCCCCATGCCCATTAATATATGGCATGGGGGTTTGCAATTTCCTAGGAAATCACAAGTGGGGGTTTGCGATTTACAGGTTTGCGATTTCCTGCTACAGCGGCACAGGTGCGCGCGATATGAGCTAAAGCCGAAATTCCAGTTGTGCACAATGTGTCATGCGTCATACGTAGTGCGTTATGCGTCGTGCGTCATACGATATGCGTAGTGCATTCTGAGACGTGCGTCATGCCATGATAACCTGATTGCCAACACAGTCACATTATCCTGATACTGAGCGAACCGGTTGTTTCCCTATCCTATTAATGCCAAGCGGCAGGCTAGGTAGCGGCAAGTATCAGTTTTATAAGTCATTGTTTTGACTTGACTGGGATTCGAACTCCCAACCTTTCACAGGGGAAGCCTGTATTCTACCGATTCTACCACCACGTCTAGTGGAAAACACACACAATGACCCTAATTTACCCAGCGCCTGTTCGATTATCTACGCATTATGCTTTCCGTACACAAAATATGTAATACAGTAAAACATCTCTAACCGACCACCTCCACAGATCGACCACTCCCCTATATTGATCGCTGTATTTGGTTCCCAAACGATCGCCCATCTAATACAATTGTAATGATAAAAAAAACTCCCTAATCCGACCACCTCGATAAATTGGCCATTTAAAGTCGGTCCCATGGTCGGTTGATTTAGAACTGTTTTACTCTAATGGAATCCTAGCTTTAAGGCCCTGTCACACTACGACGTTTCTCACCAACGCGCTTCGACGCATGCCGACAGGTTGGGTTTTTGTTCAAAACGTCGGTACACGTCCGGTACATTACCGGCGCATTACCGGCGCGTTGGTACATAGCAACGTGTGAATGGACACGTCGGCGCGCGTCGAGCCGCATCAAGGTTTTGTGCTTGCACAAAACTTTCGATGGGCCACAACGCGCAGCAGCGTGTTGGCGGGCGCGTTACGGACGCATTAGCAACACGTTGACACACGTTGGCGTCGCGCCGGCAGAACGCTGACAGACCGTTGATCAACGTCAGTTAACGTTGGCTTTTTTTCCCCCAAAATGCGACCATTCCGTCGGCGCGTCCGTAATGTCCCATCGACGGGTAGTGGGCGCGCTATTGGCGTTGCTCCAGCATATCTCAGCGCGTTGGACGTGTTCCCGGCGTGCCTGGACGCGTTGGCCGCGCGGTGTGGACGCGTTGGCCGTGCGGTGTGGACGCGCTGCGGGCTCGTCCTAACGTGTTGCTGGCGGGTATGTACGCGTTGACACGGTACTAACGCGACACCAACGCGCCGACAACACGCCGATGGCACGCTGGGAACCCGCTGGTGGGACGTTGACATGTTGTTCTGCCGCGCGTCAAAACGCGTTGGCCGCGCGTCGAAGCGCGTTGGCCGCGCGCTTATAGCACGCTACTAACACGCTGCGCCGCGTCAAACTTTCTCCCAAAGCGCCGAAGAGTTGGACGCGTGCCGACGGGTTGCAAATATTTTGCGCGTTGCCGGCACGCCGGCGGAAACGTTGTAGTGTGACAGGGCCTTTAGACTGTGATTCCGGGTGGTGGGTCCAAGGTGAAGCCACAGTCACCCCAATCCCCAAGACCAATAATCCAAGATACTGCAGTGAACTGCGACCAATTTCAATCCTGCCACTTCCAGGAAAAATTATTGAACAGATTATACATGACCAAGTTAAAGCATTCCTTGAATCATCCAACTACCTGACCTACCAGCAAAATGGATTTAGGAAAAACAAATCCACAACAGGGGCTCTGGCATCTCTACTGGATGAACTTTTGGGCAACATGGATAAAGGTGAACTAACAATCACTGTCTTCCTTGATTTCAAGAAGGCATTTGATACAATTGACCACGAGATCCTGATGCAGAAAGTAGCAAGAGCTGGATTAGGCAACAAAGCATGTAATTTCTTCACAAATTATCTCAAGAACAGGATGCAGTGCACAAAACTAAACAACAATGAGTCCACCACCCGTAGGGTCAAGACCGGGGTGCCACAGGGCTCCACCCTAGGACCCCTGCTATTCCTAATCTTTATTAATGACCTACCACTAGTGTCTGAAAGAGCAACATTTACATTATTTGCTGATGATGCAGCACTCACAGTACACAATAGAGATATTGTGGCAGCTGCAGCCCAGACAGACATGGTGCTAGATAAGGTGAATACATGGTGCCATGAAAATAAACTAACAGTAAATAGTGCCAAGACAGAGTATGTGATCTATGGGACGAAAATGAGAAAAACAAGCGCCCCCCAAATCCAACTACAAATGGGTGGAAACTTACTTCGTGAAGTGGACTCCTACAAATACCTGGGCACAACTCTTGACTCCACTCTAAATGGGAACCGACAATTGGCAAGACTGAATCAAACACTGGCACTAAAACTGACAACTTTTAGGAAATTAAGGAAATTCATAAGTGAAAACACTGCACTGCTCCTGTACAAGACTACAATATTGCCTGTTATAGATTACAATGACATCATATATGAACTCTTAACAAAACAACAAAAGATCAAACTGCAAAGAATTCAGAACCGAGCACTGAGAACAGTTTACCAAGGCAAGATACTCAGTGTGGCTGAACTGCACAAGAAAGCAAAATTGGATACTCTCTCAGAGCGAAGGGACCTACACCTGATGGCACTAATGCACAAACGCGCAAAAGATGAAAAATTCATTGACCGCACAAATAGAATAACAAGAAGAGGAGCCTCCACTCTGCTCAATGTACCACACCCTTCAACAAATAAATATATCGGAGCACCTATCTACAAAGGTAGTGTCATGTGGAATGACCTCCCTATTAGAGTCAGAGAAACAGAAACAATACTTGCCTTCAAAAATGCATATAGAGCCCACCTGGTTATTCAGGCCCTTGAACGACCACTGCAGTAATTACTAGCAAAGCCCTGATCTCCTGCCCCCCCCCGTATCCTCGCTTGCTCTCCTGTGGGTTTCCCCCCCCTACCACCCATCCCGGTGGGCCCCCCTCCCCTGCCACCACCCTTAACCATCATGAACAAACCATCAACACACCGAACATCCTACACAACTATCAATCTGTTTAAACACATTGAACATTATATAAGACAGACAAAATGTCTTGTTAACTATAAACTTTGTTTGTTTTATAAGAGAAAACATGTAACCCACAACGATTGTTTGAGCTGCCCTGGGCATACATCTTCTACTCGGTGTTGCTCCCCATTTTTGAATGAACCGCAGTGACTGGTGCTGTACATTATACAGCAGGAGCCACTCCCTTAATTCTTCAGTATCGGTGCTGTGACTAATACAGCACTGATCAAACTTAGATTGTTTAGAATGTCAATTCCAATAGTAAGATGGCCGGAAGACCAGTGCTTCGGCGCTGACAAATGTCATATTCAGATGAATAAATACCTTACCAAAAAAAAAAAAAGGGTGTGCCCAAGGTCAGACAGAGGGGTGGAGCGTTATAAACAAGACGAGGCGCGGCAGCGGCAGGGTGGCTCTACAAAAGGTATAACCGCAGGGCGGTGTGTATAAAATTAGACTCGATTAGACTACTCAGTGGGATGGTGTTGCACGGTTAGATTGAGAAGTGGGGCACGATTAGACTGAGAGGCACTGGTACATGATTAGACTAAGGGGTGGGACAGTGATACACGATTAGACTGAGAGGTGGGACAGTGATACACGATTAGACTGAGGGGTGGGACAGTGATACACGTTTAGACTGAGAGGTGGGATAGTGGTACATGATTAGACTGAAGGGTTGGACAGTGATACACGGTTAGACTGAGAGGTGGGACACTGGTACACAATTAGACTGAGGGGTGGGACAGTGATACAAATTTAGACTGAGAGGTGGGATAGTGGTACATGATTAGACTGAGATGTGGGACAGTGATACACGGTTAGACTGAGAGGTGGGACACTGGTACACGATTAGACTGAGGGTGGGACAGTGATACACATGTAAAATATTCCGATATTACAGCATTGGTGGGGAATGCAAATGTTCTATTATGAAACAGGTATACGTGACCAGGCACATATATGTGTTTATGTAGCTGGTGGTGGTGCTTGATTGATAGATAAATAGACATAGTGGTGCTGGCAGGACTGTGTGTAAGGGGCATTCAGAGCTCTACACACTACCCCCGCCCCCCTCTGCTAGTCAGGATCACCACACCCAGGCTCAAGGTAGGTGGTGGCCAGGGGAGCCACACAGCTCGGTGGTGGTGGGCAGATCACTGGTAGCCATGGGGACCAGGAATGCTGTATCCCTATTGGTAGAGCTAAGAATGCTTGTTTCTCATTGGGAGAATGGCGTGGGGTGATACTCTACAATGAACCCATGTACCATATAAATAATAAACCAGAGGGATTGACTCTCTCTCTTCTTTCACACTTTATACTCTTCCTTTCTATTTGCCTGTATTGATTTCACTATAGCCTGCCTACACAACCACAGATTCGAGCAGTAGACTTTACATACTGGTGACCACGACGAGTGGTAAAACTATTACTATTAATTGGAGGAAGGATTCAACGTTACTTCATGGAGACCTAGTCTTTACATAATTGGCTCGGTTAGACTGAGAGGTGGGGCACTGGTACACAATTAGACTGAGGGGTGGGACAGTGATACACGGTTAGACTGAGAGGTGGGATAGTGGTACACAATTAGACTGAGAGGTCGGACAGTAGTAGACAATTAGACAGGAAGTAAAATATACCGACCAAACTAATATATTTGATCTCTATGAGATCTTTTCCCACAGAGCAATGAGCTGCTACCAGCGACAGTAGTTCTTACCACTGCCGTCAGAGGGCGGGTGGGTGCCCACCTAGTGGTGGGAACTCTCACCTGTCGTTGGGGTGGAATTTGGTTTTGGAATGGTCTGTTTGTGGGACGATTACGCAGTTGTAATAAAAACCATTCATAAAGTGTATGCCTCTAAACAAGAACGCCCAAAACCAGAAGTTTAGTTTTGATGACTCAAATGCGAAGTCATGTGTCAAATGGGGCCACCTCCCTCTGCACACACACCAAGAGGCGTGGGATAAAGTTATGGATGTACTGTGGTGGTGGTTTTTGTTTGTTTGCTTAGGTTGTACATCCTAGCAACAATAAGGTCATATCAGGATGGGTACCGACTTGTGATAGTGTGGACATTGTGGTACAGCGTTCTGTCCAATTGGGAGGGTGGACCGCTGGCACCATGACCCGATATCCCACACATACAGTAAAATCGGGCGCGGTGGCCTAATCGGTAGAGCGCGGGCATAGTGTGTGGAAGGTCGGTAGTTTGGTTCTCGGTCGACTCAAACCAATGACTTATCAAATTGATATTTGTCACATCCTAGCCTGGTGCATAACATTAATAGGATAGGGCAAGGACTGGTTAGCTCAGTGTCAGGATAATGTGACTGAGTGGGATATCGGGTCATGGTGCCGGCGGCCTGATTTCCCAGTGAGGCAGCACTATAAAGTCACCATGAGTGCGCACTGTCACAAGTCGGTACCCGTCCTGCTATGACATTAAGGCCCTGTCACACCTCACCGGATTGGGGGAAATGGACAGAAAATGAACAATGTCCGGTTTGTGTCCGTACAAGTTTTGAACATGCACAAAACTAGGAACGGATGCCACCGGATTGACGTCTACGGTTCTTGTCCAGTTTGATTTCATTTCGTCCATAGGCTATCCGTTCATGTCTGTTTCATGTCCGTTGGTCCGATGGCCTTAGACCCGATGTCACAACACTTTGACACATTTTAATACATTTTGATACTTATCACCACCGGACTAGACAATTCTGTCCGTTGCTCAATCCGGCATAGTGTGACAGGCACTTTAGATGTTGCTAGGATGTAAAACAACAAACAAACCATACAGTATGCACAACATCCTGGTCAGGAAAGCAATGTGATCGCAATAGTTCTCCTGATGTGGACCGTAGAATTGAAATCGGGTGCGGTGGCAGAATCGGTAGAATAGAAAGAAACGGTACAAATGCTGGAGTGTCAGTTCAGGTCTTTATTCCCCTGAGAGGTCGGGCGCTAGTCATGGTCTGATCCCGAGGCGACAGCATGTGTCGCGGGCTCTTAAATACCCAGCCCTAGCGGCAGGGTTGGTCACCTAACCACAAGTCGTGAAACGGTGGCCTGCTATAAATAGGTGACCAACCCTCTACGCTAACGCTCTGCTGCCGTCGCCGAGGTTGTGTGGTAGGGGAGTGGCACAGCATTCAGGCATTATACGAGTATAAATACAGGGGTAACATTTACACGTTATATTTCCTTTGTGATGCATTGGTGGAGTACACCCCCCCCCCCCCGCCCATCCCCCTCAGCTGTCGGGGTAATTGATGGTCGGGCGCCCCCCTCGCGACACACACTGGATGACATTTTCTTATATTGCTATCATATATATATTATATATATATATATATATATATATATATATATAAATATATATATATTTTTCTTGAAGATTATACTGCCTATCATGGATAAGTCTGAATAGACTTGTTTTCACCATTAGACAGTTTCACCATTAGAAAGCCCGAGCCTACACTTTTACCGACCCAAGGGATTTTTAACCTCCCACACCACATAGACATGGTATGGGAGCAACTGGTCTTTGATGACTCTGTAAGTTATACACAGCGGTGGAATTCCAAATTGGCAGAGGTGGGGGGCATGGGGAAATCGAACCACTGACCTTCAGATTAGGAGTCCGACCTAGAAAAAAGTCACTCTAACCACTCCGCCACAGAGAACACCACAAATATATAAATATACGCACACGCACGCGCACACACAGACACACACACGCACACAATACAGTAATCGATATAAGGTTTGTACGAGCCAAGTGACAGTAGGCACTGATAAGCAGAATATGGCTTGAGCTTTTCCATTGACTTAAAGATCCTCTTTTAATGCCAGCTCGTTATGGCGAGAACAAAAAAAAATTTGGACACGTATAGGAATGGATGGAGCCCTGAAATCATATAATATATATATGGCATATAATATATATTTAACCGTTCGGCTAGTCTGCCCCCGCCTAAGGCGAGCCTAACGTGTTAATGTTATGTAATAATTTCCATGTGAAATTCCTGAGCCTGCCGCGGGCTGCTGCGGCTCCTCCTCCCGTCTGCAGGTAGTCCATCGCCGTCGGTGTCCGCCCCGCGCGAAAGGCGGCCAGCCAGAGTTTCATCTACATACGCAATTCGCCGACGAGCGCGCCTATAGGCCTAAAGTTTCCCTACTTCTATAAGTTAGGTTATTTCAACTAGCTGGCTGTCCCCTTCGCATTTCGGTATATTAATTGTGTTACTGAATAATTCTAGAAGTACGCGTACGGCTAGGGATGCCGCCGCTGTCACTGATAATCAGTTCTAAGTTAATGTCGTTAATTTCCGCCTTGAAGTAACACTACGTTAAATTCTGTTATAGTCTGTCATTATATTCCCACAGATGGAGTAAGTAACTGCATAAGGCCTACTTAGGCTTAAGGCCCTTAATTACATATAAAGCAATCGAATATCAGGTTTTCTATAGCGGTTAATCCACAATAATACTGGAGGATAGTAAAGAATGCAAGGAACGTCTCAGTCCACCTTCACGAGAGCTCACGACTTTATTCTTACCATAACTAACAAGGATACCAGCGAAATATGCATACCTATTTAAGGCGCTACTAACTCCCTTTTCCTCCCGTGTGATTTGATTACCTTGGTTTTAGAATTTAGATAAGAAAAAGACCGAATATCGGCTGAAAATGACAGAGCGCGAATAAACACGTCTGCCGGGTCAGGCCCCGAACGCCCGACCTTCTTTCGTTGCTTAGCTAGTCGCTAAGCAACGCTTTACCCCCGCGAACCGTCGCGTGCACATGCGGAAGCAATTTGCGCTCCCGTTGGACGAGTGCGCAAATTGCTCAAGGCGAGTAGACACGCCCACTTCACTGCTCCCCCAGACGAACAACAGGTACTGTCGTTCGTCTGAAAAATAGCAAAGTGGGCGAGACTACAAAGGCTCGCGGGTGTAGCACCTGAAAATAATAAAGCTATGACCGTTTCCCGGCGCGTTCAGCGAAAATTATCGCTGACCGCGCTGGGCACAAATTTTACTTCTCGTTGTGTTTTTCTTTTCAATAACTTAAACTAAGTGCATCAGAAGATATAAATACTCATCCATAAACGCGCTAGTGAATGAATTGAGTGAATGTTGTCTATATTTTCTTTTAAGAAAATTTTACCGCATGGCAAGTAAAGACAATGCGCCGAGCGCAAATTTGTGCCTATCACAAATGTATATGATATTAATTCGCCCAAAAGGAGGAGGACATTACTGGCGACCGGCGGGCCCCGTATATATAAAATACTCCCGACCGGTTCTTACTATTTGGGCACCGTACAGTTAGATTGTACTCCCGACCGTAAAGTCACTTGAGGGCTCCGTAAGTTGTGGTACTCCCGATGAGAAAACCCATGTGGGCTCCGCATAATTAAATACTCCCGGCGCATTTTCCCAATTGGGGCACCGCACCACCCCTACTCCCGACCAGGTAATGGTAAATCCATAAGTGTCCCTTAGACAAATAATACTGTTGTATGATTTACTTCCGCGCCAAAACGGTAGATGGCCAACCAAGGCTTGGTCTCAGGGGGATTGACTCCTTACAGGATCTCCCTTTCATCATGAACCGCCATAGCTGCCATATGGATATATATTCGTTATTTTAAAATTGAAATGCGTTGTGTGAGCAATGTTTTTTTTTTATATATTATTAATGTCAGGTTTAATATACATGTACATGGGTGGGTTATGCCAGCTATCGATGTATCAGCTATGGCAAAACCCCAAATTAAAATAAAATGCAATAATCCTCCTAATAAAGGCATATAGGAGGTGAGCCGCGAGCCTGCTTAATACTAACAAATGTAGCGCTGTAGCCGGTCGCTCGGGACCGACGCTTCCGCGTATAACAATGAAATGTCGGAGGTGTCATGATCAAACTAATACACACACTGCTCTGTTTACACCACCGACCTATCTGGATCAAGCCCCACAAAAAGACTCCTGGGCGGACTTCTAGCGATGCGAACGTACTTGGGGGCCGTTGCTGCTGGACGGAAAACTCTTCTTCTGTGTTATTTCGTAGCTTGAATACCAACTTTAACAAGAACTATAACATGGGATAACCATAGCCGAAAATCCAAAGTTGGAACGTCGCTTATGTATATCCCATTCGGGGGAGGCGCAATTTGCATCGGCCAGTAGGTGTTGGGGGCAACATATACATGGCTAATGTACGGTTCGGGCGTGGGGGGTCGAAATATCTCTCCCGCAGTATAGATTCCTGCAACATACCCAATTCAGCTGCCTTCCTTATAGGGACAGAACCAAGAGTGCGGCTATTGTAACCGCAATTCACTAAGTGGGGATACCTCTCAGGAATAGTAGCAACTGGGATATCGCTATCCCATTGTAACTCACCCTTCTCCAGGCGGTCGAGACGAAGTGCCATCGTACCGTAAAGTGGGTCCAACGTTGGGTCAGCAGGTGGTGTATCCTCCTCATCTGACACGTAATCCCTTGTCACAGCTTTTGATGTTGTGGCAGGAATTTTTCCTTCCGCCTCCCGTGCGGAAGGGTTTCGCGCAGCTACACGTTCCGACGACCGTTTCCGGGGTGAACGGCTCGCTGCTTCTGCTTTAGAAAGTCGAACATTAGACGACTTACCTGAAGATGAGGGGGTAGGCTCATCTTCCTGATCAAGATCCTTCGGGCGCCTGTTGGTGACCAAAGTAAATTCCTCCTCAGTCACCCTGGGGCTGACGTGAGGGGCGGTTGTCTTGCTGTCAGCCCACGAGGTGGGCCCAGACTGACTACAGGAAGCTTCCGCGGAAGCATTGCCTATCACCAATGATAGGCCTTGGGCCAGTCTCACCTCAGGTGTGAGGAGATTCCAGTCGCAAACTGTAAACACCGATATCCTACCGGTGTCCTTATGCAACACGTTGCACGTCAGAGGGTTTTGGTCGGGCCCCTTACCCGAACCTCCCAAGGCGGAGGTGGCCGATTCCATGCCTGATCGCTTGCGCGACCAGGCCTGCTCCCCGACCGATTACCAGACCAGTGGCTATTTACGTACCTTTTTCTTGCTTGTTTAACCGACAAGACAATAAACAAAACGCTTACTCGTGATCCCCCTCACTAGGTAGCTGCCCACCAGGAGAGTACCCGGCCTATTAGAAAATAGACCGGCAAAAACCCGACGAGTTCGCAAGAAGCTTTTGTGGAGTCTGCACCCAGTGTAAGCTGAGTGAAGACTGAAGTTCTGTACGGGCTTGCTAGCCGCAAGTGCGCGGCAGCGCGTTCCTGCTAGCCGTCAACCAATGGTAGGCTCGCGTTTAGGCGGGAAACCCGAGTTGACCCGGTTCGCGCGCAAATTAGGTCACGGAGGGCCTTGGTTTTCCATGGCAACGGGGTCGCCTGCACCAGGCTCACCCACCTTAGAACGAATTCATTCGATCTACCAAAGTCGTGTATTGTGCTGACATTTACCCTAATACCTTGTTTATAATTTATAAAATGGGCGATTAGGGGCTCTAATCGTTAGTCAGCGCATTTTACGAACTTTTTTTAATTTTATTTTCTTTTTCGACCAATGTAATACGAATTTAATCGATAAGGGTTTATTTATATAATTTTTACGTAGCCGAATGGGTGTCAACAACTCGACCCGTTCGTAATGTCACCAACACGGGGTCAGTTTTGTGTAGAATTAATCCGGTTGATCATAGTACGAATAAGGGTGTTGGGGAGCTGAAACCCAGATTACCTTGAGTACATATCAACCGTATATCTGTTTTAATCTGTTAAGATATAATGTTGATACGTAGATAATATCTTTTTATTTACGGGTTGTTTTTATCACCCGCTGTTTACGCCGGGCTTGTTTACATTCCCGTGTCACCTCTATCGCTAGTGGAGCGATTATTTTCGTACTAAGATAGTACACGTATAGTGTATGTAATGCAATACTCCGTTTATTTATTTATTTTATCACGCAAATGCCTGCTAGTTATATTTATATTTTGGAATGTTCGTCATAGTAAACACCGTACCATGACGTCACACTCATATAGTCCCCTGAGACAGTTCTGGGGGATTTATACGCCACCCTGAACTTTGCGCAAAACGGGTATGTCCCCATCACTATATACCAATGCGCCGTGCGCAAATAGCGTGCTGGATTTTACAATAAAATTTCCTGAATTGACAGAAATGGCTTCCAGTATTTATTTTCCCCCGTTTTCCTCAATCTGCTAAATGCTGTATATTCATTCCCCTATGGAAATAAATACAATATAATAAACGTAAGGGTTACGACGTACCGCGGCACTGGTACCAGCTGACTATTGCAGAGACTGGGTGCACGGGCGCGTTGGCTTGGGCACAGTGTAACTGCTGCCATTGCCACGACGACACGGTCAACCTAGGAAGCAATCTCTCTTACCTCCAGTAACAAAAAAAACAAGAAAAAAAATGCGCGTCGCCGTAATCTGCGACTCCCGGGGGTCGGGACTGCAACACCATCTTGATCGGCTCGTGGAAGAGGAGAATATTCGAGTCTTCACCCACCCTGGAAAGGGATATGGTGAAGCCATGCGGCTGTCACTGCCAGGGATAAGGTACGTGTATTTGGGCGGAACGCAATGTTTACATTTACTTTTATCAAAGCTTGTCTACACACGCAATTCACTCAACTGTACAACCTGTAAGAAAAAAATGTGATAGCGCGCAAATTTAAGGGTCGTATATCTTTTCAGGGAATTTCGACCGGACTACGTGGTCCTGGCCGCCGGGATCTGCGACGTCACGTCCCGGGACCGGCGTACCCGAACGACAACGGCGCGGTCGCCGTTCGCAATGGAGATCCTCGGTGGACTGGGGGTGCGGAGGGAGGAATCGCTCGTCCTCCTTCGGACCGTCTACACGGGAAGGGTGAGCGTGGCGACCATCCCCTCGGTCAATCTGGCCGACGCCAATCACCCGGCACGGCGAAGGTGGACGGCGACCCAATACGCGGCGTACCATCGGGCGCATCCCCGCCCTCACGCGGATCAGGTGAGGCTGCAGTTTATCGTGATGGAAAGGGAACCCTTTTTAAGTACGACTTTAACCAAGCTAATCATCTTAGATTGCCGTGTTGAATCCTGATGGGAAAGGAAACCCTGATACGCAATAGTTTATCTAGCACGATAATGCTGATGGTATTACTGATGTATTCCCTGCAATTTAGTTATATGATGATATTTTATTCTCCGCAGGAGACCATCGACCGTGCGTTGGCTTTATATAATGACATTCTCCGGCGGCTAAATGCCGAGGCCGGTCAGCCAACCCCTGATCTCGCCGCGACCATCACCTCACGGGGGGCTACCCATTATGAAAGACTGGTGGACGGCGTGCACGCGACGGGCGGCACCAAGAAGAGGTGGGCCCGCTGCATCGCCTCTTGCGTGCGGGCCGCCCACCAGGAAACCCTGTAATTTAATTTAATTAAAAAAATTTCTTTTTAACTTTAAATAAATATATATATTTTTTTTTTAATTTTAAATAAATTTTGTACATTACCATTCATTGTCGTTGTTATGTTGTGTATGTACAGTTCTTTTTAAGGTTGGATGTATATATTCGGTAATCCTAATAGATGTACTCATTTTACTGTTGGTGTTCTTATGGTGTATGTGTACGCATTTTTATGTTGGGCTATACCATAGTTGCACCATCGATAGGTAGCCTAAATCCTTATCAATGTACGCATTTTACTGTTGGTGTTTCATGGGGCTGATGATATGCAATATCTAATTTTGCTTCCCCAGTCCCCCAGTAGTACGGAATTGTCTCCCAAGTAAGTTAATGAGCCTTATAAAAGGGGTCGTATAACTTAAAGGTGTATCGTAAGTAAAAGTCATGGGAGGGCGGCGATTTTCTTACCCTCCTTCATAATTATGGCATAGACCGGTATATAAAATATAACATAAACCGATGTCCTTTGTAATTTGATCGCCTCTCACCCCGACTTCTGACTAATAAATGTTAACGGTCGCTCGACCCGACTCTTGTTTCACCGCGGGTGGTGGGAACCAACAGCTGTGTCTTCTCCTGAGATTGCGCCGTATCGGGTTTCCGCGCCGACTCGGCGTTAATTAATTTATCGCCGTCTTGGCTATCTGACGGAATCCGCCCGGTGTACAATTTCAAACGCCCTGTATTTGATTTACGAGCGGCTGATAACGCCGTCTTAATTATAACCGTCGTATCGGATATGACCTCAGTAATCTTCCAAGGCCCGTCCCAGTTTGGTGCGAGTTTAATGTGTGCCGTGGGAGCATGGAATCTTAACACCAAGTCACCCACTGCAAACCGTGGGAAGTCAGCATTCCCATAAGAATTTTTATTTCTTTGAATACTTTTCTCTGTGCTATTACGCACCCTGCCATACGCATTGTGGAAACAACATTCCAACCATCGGACGAAAGCCGGTGTGCAAGCGTCGTCTGAATGTTTGTCTAACACTCCGAATTGCAAATCACATGGTAGGCGCAATTCTTCCCCAAACACCAACGTATTGGGAGTAACCCCGGTAGCGGCGTGTATTGTGCAATTATAGGCGTGTGCAACGTACTTAGCATGTAAATCCCAATCGCTCTGATCTTCATTGACCATGCAGGCCAGAGCAGAAATTAACGTTCGATTAAATCGTTCAACTAAGCCATTGGATCTGGGACAGTAAGGGTTCGTGCGGGTTTTATAGCAGCCTATCAGTTTGAGCATAGTCTGGAATAATTCCGACTCAAACTCCCTGCCCTGATCTGAGTGTAATATAAGGGAGCCCCGAAAATCAGTATCCAGTTATCCACCAATGCTTGCGCGGCCACTGCCGCCGTTTGGTTACATAATGGGTAGACTTGTACATATTTTGTAAAGTGGTCCTGTACTACCAACATCACCAAATTATCCCGGTTAGTGCGCTTAAATCCTGAGACGAAGTCACAGGACAGGCGCCCCCAACGTTGGCCTGTCATTTGTTGCTGTAACGGCATTTTAGCCAGTCCCAGCCCTGGTTTAATGAGTGCGCATCTCGGGCAGGATTTAACCCAATCGCGCACACGCGAATTCATGCCTGGCCAGTAATATCGCGTGCGTATTTTGTCTAGGGTTCTCTCCCTTCCAAAATGCGCAGCGGTGGGATGGCTGTGGCAGAATATTAATATGTCCTCTCGTAAGAGGAAAGGTATAACGAGTTGCTGATGAGTTATGAGAGAATGGGGGTCGAGCGCATTCCTGCATAACACCCCATTCACTACAGTTAACTGTTTCCATTGGTTTAACAATTTAATAGTTTCTGTATTCTCCGCTCTTACGAGATCCTTAGGAGGTCTCACCGTGTGCGCATTTAGCAAAGAAATAACGGTGGAGCATGTCACATCTGCTTCCTGAGCCTGACGCAATTCATTTTGCGTCCAGAAATGGAAGCTATTTTCCTCATCAGGAGTCAGGAGTAAGGACGCAACCACCGCTGTATGAGCCCCACAATCGTCACATTCCGGTATGCCACAACGACGTACAGGAATGCGACTAAGCGCGTCAGCGTTAATATGTTGAGAGCCGGGTCGATAAGTAATTTGCGTGTTGGTGAGGCCAAATTCAGACAACCACGCCAACCAACGTCCTATTATACCCTCAGCCTCTTTAAAATTTAGTAACCATTTTAATGAATGATGGTCAGTACGGATCTGGAATTCAGAATCCCAAAAATAATGACGCCATTTTTTAGTGTATACGACTATCGCCATTAACTCCCTTTTTGTCGTAAAATAACGCCGTTGACAGGCACTGAGCCTATTGCTGGCAAAGGTAATGGGTACTTCAACCTCGTCTTGCACCTGACTTAATGCGCCTGCTATGGCAAATGCGCTAGCGTCAGTGTCCAAGATAAATTGTCCACTAGGCCGTGGGTACCCTAGTACTGGTGTATCGGCGAAAAGCCGTTTCAGGTTAATGAACGCATTTTCCTGTGATATACCCCACGCAAATATTTGCGTGCCGACATTAGCCACGTCCTGTATGGAAGCGACTACATCGGCAAAATGGGGAATGAAATCTCGATAATAAGAAGCAAAACCGAGCAAACTTTTTGTCTCTTTAGGAGACTTAGGCGCTGGCCAATTGGTTATAGCCTCAATCTTTTTAGGATCGGCTTTTATACCCTCACTAGACACAATTCTACCCACATATTCAGTTTCCTTACGGAATAGATGACATTTGGACGGTTTAAGTTTTAATTTAAATTTGCGAAGTCTTAGAAAAACTTCTCGTAAATGCGAACGACATGTGGAAACGGTGTCACCGAATATTATAATGTCGTCTAAGTATACCAAACAGTGAGTAAACAGTAGACCGTTTAACATTTCCGCCATCATTTTCTCGAAGGTGGCGGGAGCATTACATAGACCAAAGGGCATTACCTTCCACTCATATAGACCTATATGAGTTGTGAAAGCAGTTTTCTCCCGATCATCGTGTTGCATCGCGACTTGATGGTATCCAGATTGGAGATCCAAAGTGCAGAACCACTTAGTTCCTCCCAGACTATCCAAGCTCTCGTCTATCCGCGGTAACGGGTACGCATTTTTCCGCGTCATAGCATTTAACTTGCGATAATCTATACAAAATCGCCACGTCCCATCCTTTTTGGTAACAAGGTGGACGGGCGAACTATAAGGACTTGTACTATCCGTAATGATCCCTGCCGCCAACATTTTGGCAACTTCGTCCTCCAGGGCTTGTTTCTTGGAGTCCATTAGCCTACGGTAAGGTATCCTAAAGGGGGCGTTGTCACCGACATCTATATGGTGTTGTACGACATCTGTCCACCCTAATTTAGCATCCGGTTTCGCGAATATATCGCGAAATTCGAAGAGGAATTCTGCGATTCTCTTTTTATCTTCCGCGTGCTCCAAATGCGTGGCCTCCGCCATGGATAGTATGAAGTCAGGAATTTGCGGCAGGCCCGCAAATTGCGTTCTGTCAACAGGAAAAACCGGTTCTGGGGATCCTCCAAATCCCTCCACGCCGCGTTCTCTTTTGAGTAAGTCGAACACCATGGCGGCCGTAGGACTATTGATGGAACCATGCGATCTGGCCTCAGAGGCGTTGCCAATGACCTGGCCTCGCCGCAAATGCACACAATCGTCCGTAGTGTTACACAGCGGTAACACAGCACCGTCTGCGCCACAAATTAACGAGGGAGCCGCTGTGACTCCCATACAACTGAGTACTTCAGGGTCGGGTTCAATTAAGCACTGACCCTTCCCTTCTATATGTCTGGTTGAAATTAATGCCGCCACCGTTTGGTGCGCATTTAATGTAACATCTTCTGCCAGGCACGCAAGACCACAGTCTGTTCGTAGCTGACAGTGTGTGACCAAGTTATAAGGTTGCAGAATTTCCAGCAGCCCATTATGTGGCGAGAGACTGGCTTCGTAAAATGACATCCAATCGCTCCCCAGAATACCATCCTCTGGTATGTCCACTATCAATACAGATGAGTAAAATATCTGATTGGCGATACCCAGCGGGATATCGGTACAACCAAATTGTGGGATTACTAGTCCCGTTACACTTAAAGGCCTCACGTCGGAGACCAAGTTACGCGTATTCAGGTTGAGATTATCAAAGAATCCTTTTCCTATCACGGACATGGCCGCCCCGGTATCAATAAGGAAGAATCCATTGGATTCTCTAATGTTAATGGGGACATACCATCTTTTCCCATTCAGTGGGAAAATGTTCATGGCGAACTGGTCTCTTTCATCCACGTTGTGTAGGTTTAGTCCAGTTCTCTCTAAAATATAGTCCATACACGGATCAGACTCAGGGCTGCGCGCATTTTGCGCGCACATTGATCGCATTCCAGCCAAGAAAACCTGGCGGACTCCGATAGTACATGTAGACGGTGTAGACACACTGTGCACATTGCACGAATCTGATGGGAGATTGTGCGCAAGGGGTTTAGCACAACTCTCAACAGATGCGCTGGGAAGATTTCCCCGTACAATAATAGCTGACAACACTTCCGGCGTTGCAGCTGGTACTAATTTAAAAAATCAGTATCGGGTAAGAACTCGGGAGATCCCGATTCATGGTGTACGGCAGCAACAGCGCTATGGTTAGGCGCGAATTGCTTGCCTGTGGGCGCAATTTGCTTGCTCCCATGCACGTTGTTAGTGACAGGGCGCGCGATTCGCGTATTATCGCGCGCACTATTTTTGCCGCGGGCTGCCTGTAGCCGGGCCAATAGTTCTGGTACATGGCGCGAATTATCGCACCCGTTACGGACTCCATCCACCATAGCCTGTTCTAAGGAACGAGGCTGTGACAAAGGACACTCATACGCCATGTGACCAAAGTCCCGGCATCTAAAACATTCAATCCTCCCGGAATTCCGAGAGCGATTCGGGCGGTTCGGTTGAAACGCCCTTTGCGATCTACCCTGCAAATCAGGGTTAAAGTGTGGATGCCTATTTGGCCATTCACGCTTGTTAGCGTTACCCTGTTGGGTATTCTGTGAAGGGTGCCCGTTATAGGCGCAAATTCCTGTATCCACTGTATCATATGGATTGTCGTACGGCAAGTCTGCCACGGCGGAAGTAATTTCCGCCACCGCGCAGTTACGTGGGGTCATACGCGCTTTTGCCGCGTGATCCCTTAACATTTGATAAATATCCTCCATGGTGTGTCTACCTGGGGACCATTGCTTCAAGATCATGTCGCGTTCCTCCCGGTCGCGCAACCCATGAATGAACACTGCCACTGTTTTGCGCGCGATTAAATCGCGCGACATTCCACATCCTTGTCCAGCTTTTCTGGCCTCAGACTCTAGCATCATCCCGTAGTAGACGGGATTGGCCGAGTCTGACGGACGTTGGAATCTCTTCTCAAAGAGTTCCCATTTCGATAAGGGATCCATTCCCTGGAATTGCCAAGCCAACGCTTCCACCAATTCATCTAAGGTGGCGCAATTATCTTGCTCCCACCTATCCACCGCCAACTGACCTGGACCATCTTGTAACAAGTGGATCAGGCGCGTAAGCGCAGTGGTCTCATTCCACCGGTTCACGGACATCGCCTTACTGAACTTTTCCCACCAAGTCTCCCAGTCTTGGTTTATTCCGTCAAACGGGGGAACTTCGACAGCCCTCACCCTTGCGGGCTGGTACTGCTCCTGCACGCTGATATTTCGGTCGCGCAAATACAGAGATCGGTATACCGCTGAGGCACCGATGCCAGGGGTGATAGTGGATGCCTCCATTACCGCCCGGCGAATGGCTGGGTTCGTCTTTATGAGTTCCCGTTCTGCACCGGTGGACCGGTATGCAGCAAAAGAGTCGGCGCTCGCGTTTTGCGCGCAGCCGTCGACGGGCGCATTTTGCCCAGCTGGAAGGGAGGGAGCTGTGGGCGCACAGCCTGCCGCGTTAGACGCATTTACATTGGCGCTACTAGGAGGGCCAAGCTTTGCTTGCCGTTGGATTGCTTTTAACACTCCATCAGAAACCCCGGGGTTGTGGTGCGCATTTACATCGCCCCCAGCAAATTGTTGCCATTGGGCATTCAGCTCATTTTCGCGCGTGAGGATTTCCCTCTCGCGCTTTTGTAACGCATTTAGTTGTTCCCGTTGCACGGAATGTTGCGCGGCGGGTATCATGTACGACAAGTCCATGACTGGGGGCGGAAGAGACAGGGTCGGAGTAGCACCCGTCCTCTCTTTCGGAAGGAAAGAGAAGAGGCTGCCTTCCTCACGAGTGACCTGTAGGGACATGTGCGCGCTTTTGGCGGCTTCTGGATTTTGCGCGGGCGCAAATTGTGTATCAACCACAGCTTTTCCAGGAGTTCCTGGATTAGCCGTTACAGTTAGGGGCGAAACCCCGGCAGGTCGGACTGGGTCCGCCATTACAGTAAGGGGGGATACCCCAAGACTTCGAACACTGTCCGAATCAGTTATGGAGACGCCATCCAAAGATTGCGCCTCCCCATCGCCCTTTTCTCCCCCCGCAGGTGCTGCAGAACGCAAGCAACCGCGGCGGGCGGAAATAGGGGCCTCACCAGGTTCCTTCCGCTTAGCCAGCTCGCGTGCCTTAGCCTTTGCGAGCCTAGGCGACTGGCTTGTGCAACCACCAAAACTAAAAGAAATTCAAATTTCGCTGGTATATAAAAAAAACCTAAACAATCTACTAAAATTTATGAAAAATGCTCCGAATTTTGTACGAATAAAAGGGTAATGAATAAAAATGAGCAACTGAAATAAATTAATCGCTCTATGCCCAGATAGAACAATTCCTTGATTTCAGTTATTTTCTCGCTATCACCAACGGTTAATTATAGAAATACACGAAATTTAGAAGATCCTAATGAAAATTTGAACAAAAAGAAAGATGCCGAATAAGAAGGAGATTTAAGAAATAAAGGTGAATGAAAGAGTTTTTAGACGTAAATACAGGAAAAAGAGTGAAAAAGCTAGCACGTAACGAAAAACCGACCAAACAGTCTGGCAGACGTTGAGACACTGCCCTAATGTTCCAATAACGCTTTCTGACGTCGTCTCCTGTGCCAGCGACGCGCGATGTCGCTAGGTAACGATGGAACTAAGAAAAACATGCGGCTAGCGCAAGCAAACTGCGAAGATTCACTAAAAATAGGCCGGCATTTAATGTCGGAGAACCGCAGCAGCAATTTTAATTTAAAACTCTAACCAAATATAATGCACGTATAGCCTAATATCGGGATAGCTAGTCCACGTCCTGTACGCCTCCTCCAGTCGGAGCGACACAAGGGTACGCCATTATTGTGCATCTAACGCTCCTCAGGCCACGATTTGCGCCGATGTTTTAACCGCGGATTCAAGGCTCGCCCCTCACTGGTTGTTTAAACTACTAATTAATTAAGGCTAGCCGCAAAATATAACAAGTATACCACATGGGTCAAGTCACCATTCGCAATGATGCTGCCCCGGTACGCCGTAAACTATCAATATCACGTCATGGAACATGAAGACAGTGACCGTGTGTCGCTGTCACAATGCGTACGCGCTGTCACTTCTGACAACACGCTGTTTTTTTTTTTTTTTATTAGATTCGCGTATCGAAAGTGAACTAAAAGGTATTACACTCCTTACTAATCCTGGTCACGGCACCAGTTTAACCGTTCGGCTAATCTGCCCCCGCCTAAGGCGAGCCTAACGTGTTAATGTTATGTAATAATTTCCATGTGAAATTCCTGAGCCTGCCGCGGGCTGCTGCGGCTCCTCCTCCCGTCTGCAGGTAGTCCATCGCCGTCGGTGTCCGCCCCGCCCGAAAGGCGGCCAGCCAGAGTTTCATCTACATACGCAATTCGCCGACGAGCGCGCCTATAGGCCTAAAGTTTCCCTACTTCTATAAGTTAGGTTATTTCAACTAGCTGGCTGTCCCCTTCGCATTTCGGTATATTAATTGTGTTACTGAATAATTCTAGGGATGCCGCCGCTGTCACTGATAATCAGTTCTAAGTTAATGTCGTTAATTTCCGCCTTGAAGTAACACTACGTTAAATTCTGTTATAGTCTGTCATTATATTCCCACAGAGGGAGTAAGTAACTGCATAAGGCCTACTTAGGCTTAAGGCTCTTAATTACATATAAAGCAATCGAATATCAGGTTTTCTATAGCGGTTAATCCACAATAATACTGGAGGATAGTAAAGAATGCAAGGAATGTCTCAGTCCACCTTCACAAGAGCTCACGACTTTATTCTTACCATAACTAACAAGGATACCAGCGAAATATGCATACCTATTTAAGGCGCTACTAACTCCCTTTTCCTCCCGTGTGATTTGATTACCTTGGTTTTAGAATTTAGATAAGAAAAAGACCGAATATCGGCTGAAAAATGACAGAGCGCGAATAAACACGTCTGCCGGGTCAGGCCCCGAACGCCCGACCTTCCTTCGTTGCTTAGCTAGTCGCTAAGCAACGCTTTACCCCCGCGTGCACATGCGGAAGCAATTTGCGCTCCCGTTGGACGAGTGCGCAATATATATATATATATATATATGGGTCAGGATCACGAAAAGAGGCCAATTGGTGGAAGTTGTCGGCGTCGAGCATGGATGTCGGCGTCGATCGGTATAAGTATAGTTTACCATTGACAGAGATGGTGGAAAGTCCTTAAATTTATACTGAATATTAAGGTCAAGAAAATACAACAACCTTATTTATTTCTAGGATAATTTAATATAAAACAAAGAAATGCACGAGACTTTAAGAATTGCGGCACCGACATCTGTTAAAGTTGTCGGCGTCGATCATTGGATGTCGGCGTCGATCGGTATAATTATAGTTTACCATTGACAGAGATAATGGAAAGTCCTTAAATTTATACTGAATATAAAGGTCGAGAAAATATAACAACCTTATTTGTTTCTAGGATAATTTAATATGAAACAAAGAAATGCACTACACTTTTAAGAATTGCAATCCCGACATCGTCACTTTACCACCGATTGGCCCATTTTCATGAGGCTGACTCATATATATTTAAATACCCTCAATAGTTGACTCCTCACCCCCGGCAAAAACCTCTTTACACATATCTGCCTTAGCCTCCTTCCCCACCAGGTATCCAATAATTTGCTTAAAGTTGCATAGTCTGATGGTTTTGAGTTTGTGTAATGCAAACATGTAACATTAATTTGAGCAAGGCTGCCAAAACTCTGACATCATATAGGCTTATGCAGTAGCAGCTTCTGTTTAAATTCACTCAGTAAATTTGGGTCGTTTCATGGTAAATGGGGCCAATGTACTTTGCAGTATGTAATGGTCAAAAACAATTATGGAAAGAGTAGAGGAGGTATTTTCTTTATAGAACTGGTATTCTTACACTTTGGAGAGATAGATATGAACAAATTAAGGCCTAATGTGACATAGTAAAAAAAAGCCAACATTTTCATTCTAAAAATATTGTGTTTTAAAGGCATGAATTTGTGAAATGGAGAATTTGGACTTTTCTACAGCCTACTAAACCTTTATTTTGCATAGAATATTTATTACCTGTTAGTCAATGAAATAATAAAAGAAGACTCTTACTTGAAATAAATATTCATTTTGCATGCATATATATTTATTTATATCTAATATTCCAGGGTGATTAAACTGGTTCTGGACGTAACTGTTGTGTCTCCTGCTTGTCCCATGCTTGTTAAATTAGGAAATATGTTATCCTGGGAATACCAGAGCTTCAGTAAAAAAACAGTTGCTATTGTTGCATGTGTAAGACTATTTCCCAAGTCCCTGGCTAGTAATATAATATTTCTACATAGCTTTATGAAAAGAAATTGAAGTTGAAGTTCCATATTATTTTTGGTATCCCCTTCTATTGTGGTACATCCACAACTCAAAATTGGGAAAAATATAATCATCCTATGCAGATTTCTTTACAATGCCTTTCTATGTTTAGGGGACCACAATGTAAAGATTAATTGTTTCATGCAATGAATTTGATTAAATAATTGATTTGATTAATAAATCCACACTTGGTGATTAATACGACCACACTTGGGGCTTGGCTACTCAATTAGTTCTTGTTTTTCTGACAAAATGGTAACCTCAACTATCTTTTCCTTCACATTACCAGGATATATATGGAAAAGAGTTGGCTACTCAATGACAAATTTAGGAAAATACACAATGTTCATTTTTTACCTTCATGTCACAATTTGGCCCCCATTTACCATGACGTACCCTATTCCCTTATTATATATGACAACAAATGCTTAATAATTGCACCAGTATCTAAGGTATGCAGGTATTGCAATACCTCAGGGAGTTTGACGCCCCTGCCCTGCAGAGTTGTAAACCACTGCCTTGTGGTACAGGTTCTTGACAGAACCGAAGGCTGAGGGAGCAAACCTTAAACAGAAAACCATGTCACTGTGGCAGCATTAAGGGCGGTTGATGTATGGAACTCCCAACATCTCCCGACCAGCCACTGCAGGGACAAATAGTTTTGCGCCTGTCTGGACATGTTCTTGCTGGTGTGAAACCTCAATTTGCTCCCCGAGAGAGTGCCACTGGTAACTTGCAAAAACCAGCAGCACTTCAACACTTTTGCAGGCACTTTCATGATGATGATGATGATGATGATGATGATCTTAGTTAGATATGTAGAATCAGATCTAGGTCAGGGTATTTTTTATTGTTTTGAAAATGTAATGTTTCATCCGACTAAACAGCTTTAATAACAATTGAAGACAACCAGACACAATATTAGAAACCCACAAAAAGGACCAACCAAACAATTTCTTCATTTAAAAAAAAAATAGAGAATACAATTAAAATAAGGGGAGCAAAACAGAAAAGAAAAAAAAGAATTAAGCTGACCAGATACATAGATTATCCAAGGGTACATTTTTATGTTCTTTATTGATTAAATTTACAAGTAAGATTCCCTGCTAAAAGCGGTATGGTCCGATAGAAGCATCACATTTCCAAACCCAAAACACTCACATAGATTTGATAAATATATATTTATGTGTATTATAATGTATTATAATAATATAAAGAACGAAGCTGAATCCAAGGTTAATTATTATTATTCTAATTGTCCTTCGATATCTAGTATTAAGAGTCGCGCACCTACCTTGTTATGCGCGCGAGTATGGGGCGCAACCTGTGTCGCGCGGAAATATCACTGAAACGGACTCACTTCGACTACTTTTTTCCTTTTTTAGGTGGGGCATATTTTGTTTCGCCAGAGATCAAAAATAAAATGACCTCAGCCCAACCCTGTTTCATATATATAAATATATATTTACATAGGCACATATATGAAGATTGATATATGAAGACCTCTTTTCCAAAATGCGATAAGCGTCAATCCCAAAAATGAGTTTGCAATGCCAATGTTTCTATATCCTATTTTGGAAAAGAGCTCCTCACATAGAGATAATATATGAAGAGCTCTTTATATATATATATTTATATCTATAAATATATATATATATAAATATATATATATATATATATGAAGAGCTCTTTTCCAAAACACAATCTGTGAACTTGGTATTCACATTGCAAACCCATTTTTTTTAATTGGTGTTTATCGCGTTTAGGAAAAGAGCTCTTTATATGCACACATTTGTTTGTTTATTGGTGTTTTACGTCCTAGCAACATCTAAAGTCATATCACGATAGGTACCGACTTGTAACCGATCTAAAAAGTTAACCCTTTAAAAACAAAAGTCACCTCAAACTAAAGGAAGGTAGATTATTATAATTAACCTAATAAAATATTCATCTCAGAAAAAAGACAGAAATTCCGAAACCATCGGACTGTGCAACCCTAAATGAACACATGTTCAAGTCACGTGACTCAAGGTGCAACTTCCGCTGCAGGATGAGGTATGCTGTGGGCGTGGCGGCGGCTCTGTGCGCCTGCGCGGTGCTCCACTTCGGACTCGGCACTTCTGCGCAGGACCAGAACTGGAAGCAGACCCTGCAGGTGGAGCAGATGTCCAACATCTCCCGGGAGGGGGCGCTTGGCACGGCCCGGGGACTCGTCTCCAGGGTGAAGAGGCAGCTGCAGAGTGAGTCCTTTAATAATATGAATAAGCAATGCTTAGGACCGACCCACCGATATAACTACAGCAAAATATTTTATGATTTTTGTTTTACTCCACTCACGGTGTTCGATTTGAAATTCTATCAACTCGGGTGACCCGAATACAGCCGTCGTTTCCGCTGAGTAAACGATTAATATTTCATTTGTGCATCCATGTTTATGCCAAATTGTTATTTATTTCTTTTAATTTTGAATAAACTAAGTTTTGAACTGCACATATCGGCAAAGTCTATGGCAGTGGTCATTTGTTTTGATATATTATTAACCAATAGCTGTCGTCCACCCTGATTGCTGCGGACCGAAGTTCGACGAGCGATTTCCGTTTCCGTTTGCTGGATTTGGATGTTATTCAACACGATTTTACAAATGGCGGTGCCCATACAGTGCTATTTCCGTTTCCATTTGCTGGATTTTGGTGGTTTCATTTTCTACCTCTATGAGTAGGAGTATTGTTTATGCGTATATATCTACATGCATTAGTCCTAAGCCTCCCCAGAGGGTGGGTTGGTATTACACTATTTACAGTCAGTCGGGCAACTGTGTGTCCATACCGACGCAGCATGTCATTCGTCATGTTCATGATAATCATGATCATCATCATGATGATCATCATGATCATCACCAACACTATCATGATCATGATCAACCAGATGGGATGGCCGAATGTGTTAGAGCGTCCGTCTCCCGTGCTGCTAGATCGTGGGGTCGTAGGTTCGAACCCTGGTCGAGTCAAACCACTGACTTAAAAATTGTTACTTGTCGCTTCCTAGCCAGGCGCTTGGCATTATTAGGATAGGGCAAGGACTGGTGTGCTCAGTGTCAGGATAATGTGACTGAGTGGGATACCAGGTCATAGTGCCGGCAGCCTGGTTTCCCAGTGGTACAGCACTATAAAGTCGCCATGATTGCACACTGTCACAAGTCGGTACCCGTCCTGATCTGACCTTAAATGTTGCTAGGATGTGAAACAACAACAAACAAACAAACAACATCATGATCATCACCATCACTATCATGATCACGATTATCATCACGATCATCCTGATCCTGATCATTGTCATCATCATCCTGATCATCATTACCATTATCATGATCGTTATGACCATTATCATGACTATTATCACGATGGACATGGTGATCATAATGAATATCACGATCATCACCACCACCACCACCATCATCAAGTCCTTAACCCTTGAGGCACCACACTTGACTTTACACCCAGTTTTCCCTGTTCTCCGCTGCCCTCTGGAAATTGCCAAACTCCAGGCCTGTCCATTTCCCGATGTTGTCTTCCCACCACTTTCTTTTCCCGATGTTTTCTTCCCCCTTTTCAGTCTGCCTTGTAAGACGACTTTGGCCAGACCTGATGTTGTTGTTGTTGTTGTTGTTGAAGATGTATACTGTCTATCATGGATAAGCCTGAATAGGCTTGTTTTCACCATTTGACAGTTTGTCGATAGAAAACCTGAGCTTACACTTTTACCGACCCAAGGGATTTTTAAAGTTGCATAGTCCGATGGTTTTGAATTTCTGATTTTTTTCTGAGATAAATATATTAGATCGATCACTAGTATCTAGGGGGGGGGGGGGTGGGAACATCGATGGGTCGTTCAGCAGGTGTTTTTCCTTTAATATTCTTTTACAAATTTAATTTAATTTTTACCTTCCAGTTGAATACAGTACAACCCCATTAAACTAAGCTCGGTTAAACCAATCGATCGGTTAATCCAAACTTTTTTCTGCGGCCCGGCAAAATACTACCATTTATCATAAAAAAAAGTTGGTTCAACCATAGTCGGTTAATCCAAATTATTTGTTAATCCAAACAAAATTGTCGGGCCCAGGCCACTTCCGGTGTGGTTAAGCCAAACTTTCTTGTGGTTATAAGGTCATTTGAGACCTTTTTTTATCTGATAAATGGTAATATTTTGCGGGGCCGCCGAAAAAGTTTGGGTTAACCGATCGTTTAGTTTATCCGAGCTTGGTTTAACAGGGTTATACTGGAAATACATAAAAAACAATAATCAAAGTGTCCACATACATTGCATATTACATTCATAATGCGCCTGCGTTTTTGCCAAAGCTAAGTCAGAGTCGAAGCCAAAGCTCGATTAAACCAATGAGCAGTTAATCCAAACAAATTTATAGGGTCCCTTCAAGTTTGGTGTAACGGAGTTATACTGTAATATCTTTTTTGCAGCACACATAGGCGCTGGTTTGGGGTCTGAATAACCTGGTCCGCGTTCAGTGTCCGTCTCGGAGGCGCCTCGGCGACGTCTCGGCGATGCTTTTTGGTCTATTTGCATTCAGGGTCTGTCTCGGTGACGCCTCCCTTTTCAGATAGGAGACAAAAAGCACCTCGAAAATGGCCACCGCATGCAGTGGTTTCATCCAATCAGAGTGCAACATTTCGATTGCAAATGGCCACCGCCTATGGGGGCGGCTATTTTCGAGACAAGAAACTGCCTTTGTGGTTCAGACTAGCGTGACGTCACAGGCGCCTCCGAGACGGACCCTGAACGCGGCCCAGGTGAGCTATCACTAATCCCTCCCTGATTCGCTTGCAGGCTTGTTCTGCACGCAGCAGGCAGACATTGTCTTCGTACTGGACAGCACCACGTCCATGACTGCCGAGGGATGGGACAACATGCTGAGCTTCATGCAAAACCTGATCGAGGAAATGATCATAGGTCCTAACGCTATCCAGGTAAGTGTTGCTTCCATGTTCCAGTGTAGGCCTCTTACCTCAGGCAAGGTGAGCTGGCCGTAGCTCAGGCGGTAGAGTGTCCACCTGTGAAGGTGTGGGTCATCCGATCGACTCTGCTCAGTGGAGATCTGCAGTTTGGGCTATTTTCCTTTCCAACCGGTGGTCCACAACTGGTTCATCAAAGAAAGGCTGTGGTATGTGCTGTCCTGTCTGTGGGAAAGTGCATATAAAAGACCCCATGCTGCTTATTGGAAAGAGTAGCCTATGTGGTGGCAGAGGGTGTTCTCCAAAGAAATATGTCAGAATGACCAAATGTTTGATGTCCAACAGCCGATGATAAAAATCAATGTGTTCTAGAGGTATAATTAAATAAAACAAGCTTTCCTAACCTCAGGCAAGGGTCAAAGGTCATTCAACATTACCATCGATATCATTGTGCGCCACGGTCTTTCAACTGTTGGACTGGGCGCGGTGGCCGAATCTGTAGAGCGCAGGCATTCAGTGCGGGAGATCGGGAGCTAAATTCCTGGTCGAGTCAAACCAATGACTTAAAAATGTATACTTGTCGCTTCCTAGCCAGGCACTCAGCATTAATAGGATAGGGCAAGGACTGGTTGGCTCAGTGTCAGGATAATATGACTGAGTGGGATATTAGGTCATGGTGCTGGTGGCCTGATTTCCCAGTGGCACATCACTATAAAGTTGCCATGAGTGCAAACTATGCATCTTTAATTTAACATTGCTTCTATGTGGCGCAAAGTGTTGAATAAGCGCACCAATACCCGAGTTGAACATTCAGAAACGAATCTATGTAAGTGATTTGATTTTGAACATAATATACTTTTGTCAGGTTATGCAACTTTAAAGTTGCATACTCTGATAGCTTTGAGTTTCTGCAATTTCCTTAGATAAATACATTAGATTAGTCAATATAATCTACTTTATTTTAATTTGAAGTAAGTTTTAAAATTTTAAATATATAACTTTTGAGATATTTCGAGTGAAAACAATCCAAGTTAATCTCGGCAAGCACGTCAAAACCATAGGCTTCTGCATTAACAAATTTGATTAAATTACCCCAGTATTCCCTTCTATGTGACAACAAATGTTTAATAAGTGCCGTAGTATCCAAGTTAGATGTGTAGAATCAAATTTGGATAATAATTTTGGTTCTTGAGAATTTGATGCTTCATCGGACTATGCAGCTTTAACGAGTGTGCACCGTATCTAAGTTGGATACATACAAGCCGTCCTGATATGACCTTAGATGTTGCTAGGACGTAAAACAACAACAAACAAATGGATACATACAATCAAATCCAGATAAGTGCTTTTGAAAAGTTTTTACAAAAATTGATGCTTTCATCGAACTGTGCAGTGCAACTCTGACTCAGCTTGCAAGTTGCAGCAGCTTCTTCAATCGCCGAGCCATTGACCTAGTTCTCGTCCTTGCCGCCAGGTGGGGGTGGTGTCGTACGGCGCGCAGGCGCGGCTGGACTTCCACCTGAATGAGCACACTCTGGTGAACACGATCCTTGAGGGCATCGCGGCACTCAGCTACCTGAACGTGCCTGCATCCAACATGTCGGGCGCCATGTGGTGAGTACAGCAGCGCCACCAAGTGGGCAAACCCCGAACTAAACCAAACCAACCAGAGTAGAACGCCATTCAGTTCAATTACTTTCACTCCGGAATATTTTACGAAAAGAACAAAAAAATCTCCAACGCCATTGAGTTTAATTACTTTCACTCCGGGATATTTCACGAACAAAAAATCTCCAACGCCATTGAGTTCAATTACTTTCACTCCGGAATATTTTACGAAAAGAACAAAAATCTCCAATGAAATTCAATTCAATTACTTTCACTCCAGAATATTACGAAAAGAAGAAAAACGCTCTGACATCATTCAGGGGGAACGGGATGTAGCTCAGGTGGTAGAGTGTCCACCTGTGAAGCTGTCGGTCATCCGATATATCCTGCTCAGTGGACCCATTTGCAGTTTGGGCTATTTTCCATTCCAACCAGTGGTCTATAACTGGTTCATCAAAGGCTGTGATCTGTGCTGTCCTGTCTGTGGGAGAGTGCATATAAAAGACCCCTTGCTACTTATCTGAAAGAGTAGCCTATGTGACGGCAGTGGGTTTCCTCCAAACAAATATATCAGAATGACCATATGTTTGACATCCAATAGCTGATGATATAAATGCAGAAGGTCGAGAGTTCGAATCCAAAACAATGACTTACAAAATTTATACTTGTTGCTACCTCGACTGGCGCTCAGCATTAAAGTTTCATAGTTCGATGGTTTTGAATTTCTATCATTTTCTGAAATAAGTCTATTAGGTTGATCGTTATGATCTACCTTATGTTAGTTTGAAGTAACTTTGATTTGAAATGGCTAACTTTTGAGATGTTCGAAGTTCAAAGAGGCAAAATTAATTTAGGCAAGCATGCCAAAACTCTGGCACCAGAGACTGCTGCAGTAGCATGTTCTATTAAATCGCTTCAGTATTCTCTTCTATGTGGTGACAAATGTTTAATAAGTGTACCAGTACTGTAGTATATGTACGGAGAACAATCCAGACCCAGCGAGAGGGGGGTCACGTGATGCAGGTGACGTGGTAGATCGGGACCAGAATAAACTCACTTAGCCTTCGGAGTTCATGGCATTCGTGTCTGTCTTCTCTACATGTCTTTGTCAAGCCTGAAACCGCTGGCTCCACTCAGCCTAAAAGGAAATTTGGCCATAAATTGGCGCATGTGGCGCATTAAGGACAATGTGGTGAGGGATAAGCTGTTACAGACGCGGAATTTAGAGTTGGACCAGTGCCTGGAAATATGCAGACTGGGCGAAAACAACTCGGACCAACTAGCAAGCATGACCGACAACACGCATGATTTTGAAGTGCTTGCGGTCAGCCGGCATGACAACCAAAGGTCACGCCCCCAAACAAGCCACCCACCCACACCTGCCGGTAGTGACACCAGATGGCGGAGAAGAAGGAACGCCCCCCAAAGCCGCACTAATTGCACAAGGTGTGGGTACTCACACGCGCGGGACAACTGCCTGGCTAGGGGAAAAGAATGTCTGAGCTGCAGGCGCATTGGTAATTTCGTCTGAGTGTGTACAGGTGGGCAACGTCAACAGGCGCTGGTAGATGCGTTAGACGTAGACGATGAAGGCACCCCGCGGAATTGTTGGCAGATGACACAGAGGAAGACGAGTCAGATGATCTATTCGTGGGTGAAATATCAAAGCATCGAGAAGGTTTGAGTCTCTGGTACGAGACCGTCCGTATAGGCGTCAACAAGATATCCTTCAAGTTGGACATCATACCCAAAAGCATGTTGATGTCATTAACCCAACATGGAGCTGAGGAAACCGAGGTGCAGATTGGTCACCTATTCAGGAGAAAGGATCCGGCCCAGAGGAGAAGTCACCATCAACGTACATGGACACTTGATGCTGTTTCAAGTGATCGAGAGCGGATCTGCTATACTTGGAAAAGACACGTGTGTGACTCTGGGACTGCTCAACCGGGCACATGCGATGAACATGGAAAGGAAGCAGCCGACGGACGATGAAGACGCCAAATTGCTGGTAAATAAGTACCACAATGTATTCAAAGGGCTAGGCTATATTAAAGTTAATGCACTGATTTATGTAGACCCAAATGTACCCACTGTAATCGATCCACCTAGGTGTATACCGCATGCTAAAAGTGATGCTGTACAAAATGAACTAGCATGAAGATTAACATAGACATAATAGTTAAGCAACAGGAGCCGACACCCTGGGTAAACTCTATTACCATTGTGAAAAAACCAATTAAATTGTCTATATGCCTTGACCCGACCAAGCTAAATAAGGTCATATTATGTGGCCGGTATTCAATTAAGACAGTCGAACAGGTAGTGGCAAACACGTTAGGTGCAAAATTCTTCTCGGTACTCGATGCAAAAACCGGGTACTGGCAGATCCTGTTAGATAAACCTATAACATTGTTATGCACTTTTAACACGCCCCGGGGGCAGTATAGATACACCCGCCTGCCTTTCGGTATAAAGACGGTCGGGGATATCTTTATCCAAGAAATAGAGAACATACTAAAGGGCCTCCCGGGTGTGGACGTAGTAGCAGACGACATATTGATATATGGTGTAACTAAGAGTGAGCATAAGAGAGGTTAGAGGCTTTTTTGAAACGGGCAGAGGAAGTCGGGTTGAAATTGAACCCAGACAAATCAAAATTGTGTAAATTGCAAGTCAAGTACGTAGGCCATGTGCTTACTGCTGAGGGCCTCATGCCCAATCTGGATAAAGTGCAGGCAATCACAGACATGCCGACACCATTGATAAGGCAAGCGTGCAGCACTTTTTAGGAATGGCGGGTTATGTCCATAAATTTATTCCTAACCTCTCGGATATTGCCAAGCCATTAAGGTTATTGCTGTCGAAAGAAATTGCATGGCACTGGGATGCCGAACAAAATAATGCCTTTTTGAAGTTAAAACAGCTGTTAGTCAATGCTCCCTGGGTATGCAGGTATTGCAATACCTCAGGGAGTTTGATGCCCCTGCCCTGCAGAGTTGTAAACCACCGCCTTGTGGTACAGGTTCTTGAAAGAACCGAAGGCTAAGGGAGCAAACCCTACACAGAAAACCATGTCACTGTGGCAGCATCAAGGATGGTTGATGTATGGAACTCCCAACATCTCCCGACCAGCCACTGCAGGGACAAATAGTTTTGTGCCTGTCTGGACATGTTCTTGCCAGTGTGAGACCTCTATTTGCTCCCCGAGAGAGTGCCTCTGATAACTTGCAAAAGCCAGCAGCACTTCAAGTTGAAGTTCAACACTTTTGCAGGCAGCTTTCATGAAATGTATAACCACACAAAACACCATACCGGCTCGGGCGTTGGCCAGGTTACCAAGGACCGCGCTGCTCGATCTCATCTTCCGTTGACAGTGGAAAATCAGCTACGAAGAAGAACACAACACAAGACAAATAAGGAAATACTCGAACGGACAGGGCTGCCCTTCATGGAAGATCTTCTGATCAAAAAGAATCTCTGGTGGACTGGACACCTCATGAGGATGTCATCAGACAAGCTACCAAAGCAGATCCTCTACTCTCAACTGTCTTCTGGTTACAGAAAGAGAGGGTGCCCTTGTCTCTGGTAAAAGAATACCATCAAGAGAAACCTGACTGACTAATGACATCACTCTCACAGCAGAGAGCTAAATGGAGAGGGACAGTCAAGTAATGAAAGCAGTCTTTGTCGCATCGTGACTGACAGCATGATGATGATGATGATGAGTCAATGCTCCAGTACTTAAGTACTATGTCATAAAAACCCTGTTAAAGTTACAAGTAGATGCGTCCATGACCAGACTCAGAGCGGCACTATTTCAAGACAACCTCCCGGTCAGCATGGTGTCAAAAGCCCTGACTAAATGTCAAGGGAATTATGTGGTTATAGAGAGAGAGATGCTTGCGATCTGTTTCGGCTGTGCCAAATTCCATGATTACATTTTTGGAAAACAGATCACGGTTGAAACGGATCACAAGCCCCTCATCAGTATCATGTCGAAACCATTGCACACACTAACTGCCCGACTACAGAGAATGAGGTTACGATTGCAAAATTATGATCTAAAATTGGAATATGTTAAAGGTCTAAAAATGTTTTTCGCTGATGCCTTGTCCAGAGCACACACAATAAATACCCAGCCGATGAACTTATGCGATGATAATGTATCTTTTGCAGCATTATACTACATCAAAGACGAAATCACTGACATTGCAAACGAGACAGCACAAGATCAGACACTTCAGAAGCTGACCAAGTACATCCGTGAGGGGTGGCCAGTACAAAACAATGAAATTGATCATGACATAAAACCATATTACACCTACAGAGACGAATTGACAATCAAAAACAATCTCATCCTAAAACAAAACAGAATAGTGATTCCAAAGTTATGTCAGAAACAAATCCAGAACAAGTTGCATAGTGCCCACTTAGGCGTAATTAAAAGTAAACAACTGGCCCGAGACTATGCCAGGATTAGATAGCCAGTTGCAGCAGAAGGTATCGAGGTGTCAGGTATGCCAATCCATACAAGAGCACCCTCACAAAGAGCCTCTCGTAAATCACAACATACCAGACATTCCGTTCTACAAAGTGGGGTGGATTGTTTCATTGCAATAATAAGAATTACATGTTAATTGTAGATTATTACTCAAAATATCTGGAAGTGATCAACTTGCCAGACACAACGAGTAAATGTGTAATTGAGAATATGAAGCAGGTGTTCGCTCGATATGGCATACCAAAAGTGGTCGTATCCGATAACGGTCCACAATTCTCCACTGAGGAATACAGAGTTTTTGCAAACGCATACTGTTTCACACCAAAATTCTCGAAAAAATTTGTATCTCAGAAGTAACGGGTAGGCAGAAAGGGCAATACAGACAATCAAATCCATGCTTAAAATGGAGCAGTCACACTACGACGTGTTGGCCCGGCTTTGGACAACGCGTGGCAACGTGTTTGGTTTTTGGGCGAAACGCCGGGACGCGTCGGGACGCGTTACAAACGCGTTACAAACGCGTTACCGGCGCGTCGGTACACGTCGGTACACTTTGAGTGACAGGTAGGTCTGAACCAACGCGTCGGCGCGCGTCGCCCAGCGCGGAAAGTTTTGTGCATGCACAAAACTTTCGGCGCTGGGCGACGCGCGCCGACGTGTTGCGTAGTGTGTGTCACTGTGTCTCTGTGTGTGTCTGTGTGTGTCTCTGTCTCTGTCTCTGAATGTGTCTCTGTCTGTGTCTCTGTCTGTGTCTGTCTGTGTCTCTGTCTGTGTCTTTGTCTGTGTCTCTGTATGTGTCTCTGTCTGTGTCTCTGTCTGTGTCTCTGTCTCTGAATGTGTCTCTGCCTGTGTCTCTGTCTGTGTATGTCTGTGTCTCTGTCTGTGTATGTCTGTGTCTCTGTCTGTGTCTCTGTCTGTGTCTTTGTCTGTGTCTTTGTCTGTGTCTGTGAATGTGTCTCTGTATGTGTCTATGTCTGTGTCTGTGTCTCTGTCTGTGTCTCTGTCTGTGTCTCTGTCTGTGTCTCTGAATGTGTCTCTGTATGTGTCTCTGTCTGTGTCTCTGTCTGTGTCTGTGTCTCTGTATGTGTCTCTGTATATGTCTCTGTCTGTGTCTCTGTCTGTGTCTATGTATGTGTCTGTGTCTATGTATTTGTCTCTGTGTATCTCTGTGTCTGTGTGTGTCTCTGTGTCTCTGTGTGTGTCTCTGTGTGTCTATGTCTCTGTGTCTCAGAGAGAGAGAGACAGAGACAGAGACACATACAGAGACACAGATAGAGACACAAACAGAGACATATACAGAGACACATACATACAGACAGAGACAGAGAGAGACACAGAGAGAGACACATACAAAGACACAGACAGAGACACAGAGAGAGACACAGACATATACAGAGACACAGACACAGACACAGACACAGACATATACATACGCACAGACAGAGACACAGACAGAGACACAGAGAGAGACACATACAAAGACACAGACAGAGACACAGCCAGATACAGAGACACAGACAGAGACACAGACAGATACAGAGACACAGACAGAGACACAGACAGAGACACATACAGAGACACAGACAGAGACACATACAGAGACACAGACACATAGACACAGACAGACACAGACAGAGACACATACAGAGACACATACAGAGACAGACACAGAGACACTGACAGAGAGACACACACAGAGACACAGACAGAGACACAGACAGAGACACAGACATAGACACATACAGAGACACATTCACAGACACAGACAAAGACACAGACAAAGACACAGACAGACACAGACAGAGACACAGACAGAGACATATACATACGCACAGACAGAGATACAGACAGAGACACAGACAGAGACACAGACAGAGACACAGACATATGCATACGCACAGACAGAGACACAGACAGAGACACAGAGAGAGACACATACAAAGACACAGAGAGAGACACATACAAAGACACAGAGAGAGACACATACAAAGACACATACAGAGACACAGACAGATACAGAGACACAGACACAGACAGAGACACAGACATACACAGACAGAGACACAGGCAGAGACACATTCAGAGACAGAGACAGAGACAGAGACAGAGACACAGACACAGAGACACAGACAGAGACACAGACAGAGACACATACAGAGACAGACACAGAGACACTGACAGAGAGACAGACACAGAGACACAGACAGAGACACAGACACAGAGACACAGACAGAGACACATACAGAGCCAGACACAGAGACACTGACAGAGAGACAGACACAGAGACAGAGACAGAGACACAGACAGAGACAGAGACACAGACATAGACACATACAGAGACACATTCACAGACACAGACAAAGACACAGACAAAGACAGAGACAGAGACACAGACAGAGACACAGACAGACACAGACAGAGACACAGGCAGAGACACATACATAGACACATACAGAGACACATTCACAGACACAGACACAGACAAAGACACAGACAGAGACACAGACAGAGACACAGACACAGAGAGAATGCGCCGATACCACAACGTGGGAACCTGGCGAAATTGGGTCAAGCGGCATTGTTGTTCCACCGGCGGAACACGTTGGCGCCGCGCCAATAACGCGCCCGCAACACGTCAAGTTTTCTCAAAACTCGCCGAAAAGTTTGACGTTTCTCGACGCGTTGAATATATTTAAGCGCGTTGGCGGCACGCCGGAAAACACGTCGTAGTGTGACTGCTCCATTATAGACAAGTCAGACTTTAACCTAGCACTCTTAGATCTTCGAAACACCACTATGAGTGACCTGGGGGCATCCCCAGTGCAGCTCTTAATGAGTAGATGACTAAGAAGCAGGATACCTACACTACCGAGTATGCTAAGAGCCAAGCCAATGTCATCTAGAAAACAACACCTGCACGAAGACAAAGCAAACAAAAAGCATAACACGACATGCGTGCCACGAGAACACACAAACCACTAAAAATCAGTGAAAACGTAAGGTATGTACACCACAAAGGGGAATGGAAAAAGGGGCGTAATCCAACACATGGACGTGCAACACGGGCAGGATTACCACATTAGAAATGCAGAAAACAAAACAGTAATGGCCCTGTCACACTACGACGTAACTGGCCAGCGAGTGGGGAACATAGAAATCACTTATTTACGTCGAGATACGTAAAAATTCTTGGCGTTTCAGGGCCAAGTTGGACGTCATTGCAACGTAGTGGATGTCCGCGAAACGTCGATCCAACATAGTGGTAATGCATGAGAACATTAAAAAAACGCTCATGGAACGCTTGCAGAACGCTGATGAACGTTATATATGTTATTTGATCGCCAGAAGAACGAAGAACGCATTTACCGTGGAGAAACGGCAAACGTACGTTAGACATATGTTAGACGTACGTTATGTGTACATTTTCACTACGTTATCAATATGTGGACTGAATGTTTCTGCCGGCTTTAATTACACCTGACGTAGTTCAACGTATGTATAACGTACATGTAATGTTTGTCTAGCGTACTCAACGTCTGTCTAGCGTATACATAGCATATGTTAATGTATAGGCCACACATTGTCTTACGTCGAGCTACGTCGAAAGTTTCAAACATGTCCAAAACCTTGACATGCGCTGGCGTAGCCCGACGTAACCTGAAGTATCTCGATGTAACTCGACGTCGGCCGAATGTAATTATGACGTAACCTGGCATACCTCAATGTAATGACCAAAATTCACCTACGTCGGCTCACGTTAGCTCGTTACGTCATAGTGTGACATGCCTATAAGATGTAACCTCACACTAATCACTCGAGCACCTGAAGCAGTTACACATACACCAGCAACACGTCATGACGTGACTAAAACCACACCAGTGGTGGCGGCGCAGCTGACGACGCCACACAAGGTTTGGCAGAACAATTAAGCCAGTTGTACGTCTAGGGTATTAAGAAGAATAATATGACCTATACATAAGACTTGTTTGCAGTAATTGTTACATAAACTGCGTGATGTAAAACGACTAAATGATCAGATGTCGTTGATGAATGTAATCAACTGAGTAGTGTTATCCCGATATTATGCATAGATTTGAAACATTGTACATCGTTAAGACCTAAAAGGAAACTAACGTTAGTTCACGGGTCATTTACCCCACAAAACAACAACAAAATTTGAATTCAGAGCTGACACTGATGTCACCGAGTCCATGAGAGTCGGACGAATAAAAAAAGAAGAAAAAAGAGTTGAAATGATACAAAAAGAGACCCATTAACTAACCGAGACGACCCTATTGAAATTAATCGACCATGATATACGCACGGCGCCCCCACAGACATGACAAACTATAACCTTGTAAATTGCTTGTTGTAATCCGTAGATTCATGTCAGATTGGTATCACACTCTTCAATTCCGAAAGAGGAAGATGTAGTATATGTACGGAGAACAAGCCGGTGTCGTATTTTCAGCGCCCGGTCATTGCGGCCTGTCGTGGCTTCTGCGCATGCGCGGATTTTCGCACGTTGTGGCGATCACTGCTATTTGTTTTGTTTACACTCGGCGATTCGACGCTGATCTAACTGCTATGTTAATATCGCTTGTAATTTAAGGTTAATTTAATTAAATTTCATTATTTGAGTATGTAATTCTGTTAAATATGATCGCATTCAATAGATTTCGGCCTAATCGGTCCCTAACACTGCCGGGTACCATGGCTGAGCTTGTAGCCGGCGAGGGCATGGGTGTTTTGCATATGTCTTAAAATCCGCGCATGCGCAGAAGCCACGACAGGCCGCTGACAATGACCGGGCGCTGAAAATACGACACCGGACCCAGTGAGATGGGGTCACGTGATGCAGGTGACGCAGTAGCAGAGAGCGTGTATACATATAGATGAGAGGGACAACTCCCGCGAAAATCGGTAACATAGGCTACAGTGGCGCTCATGGCGGTTATTGTTGAACAAGCCTTGAGTTTGCCGGTACGCGCAGTGCAAAACATTAGTTTTCTTTAAAAATTAATAGAAATCCAGAACCCTAACCTTATAAATTCAATATAATCTTTTTGGTAAACATGTTTTCTATATATGTTCCAAGCAGCTTGTGTCTAGGTCATGTAGTTTTAGAGATATTTGACATTGAGTTTGCCGTACGTGCAGTGCAAAAAGTTTATTTTATTCCAAATTAATAGAAATGCAGAACACTAACCTTATAAATTTAATATAATCTATTCATTGAATATGTTTTCTATATGTGTACCAAGCGATTTGTTTCTAGGTGGTGTGGTTTTAGAGATATTTGACATTTTCTGTATGAAGATTGCACACGACCATTGACAATGCCTTGAGTTTGCCAGCTGTATCATAAAGTGTTCAACAACCACCACTTGGAGCGCCACAGTCGGCAGCTGTTACACGTTCTACTATGACAGTTGTCCCTCTCATCTATATCCACGCTCTCTGGAGGTAGATCGGGACCAGATTAAACTCACTTAGCCTTCGGACTTCATGGCGGTCGTGTCTGTTTTCTCTTCAAGTACCTCAGTTAGATGTGCAGAATAACATTTAGATAATTGTTTTGGTTTTGAAAATTTGATTTTTCATCGGACTATGCAGCGCTAATAATGTAGGGCAAGGACTACTGAGCTCAATATCAGGATATTGTGACTGAGTGGGAAATCTCCCAATAGGGCAGCACTATAAAGTCGCCATGAGTATGCATTGTCACATCCTGACATGAGCATATATTTTACTATGACGTGAAACCAATAGGATCCCACCTGAGATTACCTTAAAGATCAGTTCAACCACAAAGGCCCACCCTACATCCCACCATCACCCTTCCAACGAATATGTCACCTGTAGAAAGATAATCAGTTATCTCCCGACCCATCCTACTAACACTTACCATACTAGTCTAACATACCTATCTCCCCTTCTGCTTCTTTTTTTCTCTTATCTCATTCTCTTATCTGCATCTCTTATTTCATATCGATGCTTTGCTTATTATCTTGTAATTGTCTACCTATATTTGGTTGGTTGTTGGAGTTTTACGTCCTGGCAACATCTAAGATCATATCAGGACGGGTACCAACTTGTGACAGTGCACACCCATGGTGACTTTATAGTGCTGCCCCCACTGGCAGACCAGGCCGTGAGCACCATGACCTGATATCCCACTCAGTCACATTATCCTGAGACTGAGCGAACCAGTCATTGCACTATCCTAATAATGCTGATCGCCCGGCTAGGAAGCAACAAGTATAAATATTTAAGTCATTGGTTTCACTCGACCAGGGTTCGAATCTCACGATCTACCAAAACGGGAGACGGACGCTCAACTCATTCGTTTTGTGTGTAGTCGCAATTGTCATTAGTGCAGGAGTTCGGTTCCCAGGCGAGTCAAACCAATGACTTATCAAATTGATACTTGTTGCTTCCTGCCTAGCACTCGGCATTAATAGGATAGGGCAAGGAGTGGTTAGCTCAGTGTCTGGATAATGTGACTGAATGGGATATTGGGTCATGGTGCTAGCAACCTGATTTCCCATTGGGCCAGCACTGTTGGGTCACCATGAGCGCGCACTTCACAACTTGGTATCCATCCAAAAGCCCAAGTCACACCTACCCGGACGAGCCCCGGATTTTTAGCCAGACCACCCTGACCCCCCCCCCCCCCCCCCCCCCCCCATCCCCCATGGACTGTCCCGGACAGCCCCGGATAAAATCGCTATTTTGGTCGTTTTGGGGCTCACAGTCACACCTACCCGGACGAGCCACGGTCTAGACATGGACCAGAGGCCGGATCGCCCCAAACTGAGCCGGACCACCCCCGGACTACCCGGTGTATCCACGGAGTAGTCACGGATCAGACCCAGACTTGAAGTGGACTTGCTCCTGCTATATATATATATATATACAAAAACAGGGCTCATCCTGGACTTATCCGTGTTAAACCTGGCTATCCGTGGGTAATCTGTGCTCATCCGGCTTGTCCGGGTCTTATCAGGACAGTCCGGGAGTGGTCCGTGGCTATGTCGGGGCTAGACCGGGCTCGTCCGGCCCCTGATCCGGGTAGGTGTGACCTAGGCTTTAAATGTTGACATGACATAAACCCTAGCAACCAACAACTATCCCTTTCAACAAGTATGTCACCTCTAGAAAGATAATCAGTAATACCCCCCCCCCCCCCCTTCCTTGTCCTACTAATGCTTACCATACTAGTCTAATACCCCTGTCACACTACGACGTAACGAGCAAACGTAAGCCTGACGTGATCACGTTTCGTCATTACTTTGACGTACTTTGGGTGATGTCCTGATGATGTCAGAATGACGTTAGACTGACGTCGAGCTACGTCACGTTACGTTGTGTTATGTCGGCGCGCGTCAAAGTTTTGAACCTGTTAAAAAATTTCAACGTAGCTCGAACGTAAGGGTTTACGTTCGCCGTACATTCTGTTCATGTTCAGCGAACGTCAATGACGTTAAACGGACGTTAGGCAAATGCTGCTCACTACGTTCAACTACGTTGACCCACATTAAACCAGGTGGAAATGCCCACACGGCGTAATGGGAACGTCAGGAGAACGTCAGGAGAACGTCATGAGAAACGTACATTCAACGTACGTTCAACGTCTCATGATTTATGTAATGTCACGTAATGTTCTTCTGGCAATGGAATAACGTTCATAATGTTCCGTGAGCGTAATGATGTTGTCCTCTCTCGTTGAATGACGGTATCACTACGCTTTACCGACGTTACCCTCTCGTCCACTACGCTGCATCCGCATTCAACTTGTGCCCAAATTTGCATACTACGCCGAGAAGTTCAACGTTCTTCATGTTCTCCCTACATTGACGTTGTTACGTCGTAGTGTGACAGGGCCATTACATAGCTACCTCCCCCTAGACCCTCCTTTCCTCTCTTATCTCATTCCTTACCCGTCAGTCATATCGATGCTTTGCTAATGCCCTGTAATTGTCTATCTATAATGTTGTAGCCTTGCCTTAGGCTAAGTTTCCTTACACGCGGTATGCGGTATGCGGCATGCGGTATGCGGTATGCGAATGGGAGGATTCCTTCTACGCGGTATGCGAACCCGTAATCCCACCACCACCACTCCCATATGTTTCCCCTCTGCACCCTGGTGTGTGACCATTCCGTAATGCTCAGTCGCCTCTCCTCGTCTAAAACTAATGGGCAAGTGCGACTGACGTTTCTATTCGCATACTGCATGCCGCATGCCGCACTGATTGCTACAGGGATCGATCGAGTAGTCGCATTCGCATTCGCATACCACGTGTAAGTGTTGTAGCCCATTGACTTCAAGGCGTTTCGATTTTTTGCCGCATTCGCATACCGCATGCCGCATACCGCGTGTAAGGAATCTTAGCTTTAGTGTGTAGAGGCAATTGTCATTAGGGCTGGAAGACCAGTACATTAGCACTGACAATAACTTATTCAGAGGAATAAAAACACTTGAACAAAGAAAACACACAAACAAACTAAGAAGCTGTCCGCCCTATATTCAGGATGATGCGGAGCCGGATGTTCACGCCTTCCACTGGTGACCGGCCGAACGTGCCCAACATCTGCTTCGTCATCTCGGGCTCGACCCCCACCCTCGACCCACTCTTCACAGTGCCCTACGCAGAGGACGCCAAGTCGGACGGCGTCCGCATCATCGCAGTCGGCATAGGTAGGTTGGTTCTTGGAGTTTCACATCCTGGCAACATCTAATGGTCATATCAGGACCGGTACCGACTTGTTACAGTGCACACTCATGGTGACCCATCAGTGCTGCCCCACTGGGAAATCAGGCCGCCAGCACCATGACCCGATATCCCACTCGGTCACATTGTCCTGACACTGAGCTAACCAGACATGCCCTATCCTATTAATGCCGAGCGCCTGGCGAGGAAGTGACAAGTATCAATTGTTAAGTCATTGGATTGACTCGACCAGGGTTGATTCGAACCCGTGGGTTAGAATCCCACGATCTACCAAAACGGGAGACGGAAACTCAACTCATTCGGCCATTCCGTCTGGTCATAGTATTTGGGAATAAATAAACAATAACAAAATAGATAGTAGTAATAAATAAATAATAATACATTATCTCCGCCCCTTTACACTCTTATAATAAATTATATATCACATATATGTTATTCAGGCAGCGAGGTGGACAAGACTGTGTTGGAGGCTGTTGCCAGTTCATCGGCCCATCTCTTTCTGTTCAGTGACACTAACATGCTGATTGACCAGATGGATGCAGTAGCTGCTGCAGCATGTCTAATCACTGGTAGGTTTGATTGATTTTGTGGTTGCTTTACGCCATGTCGGCAGCAAAAGACATATTCACAGCAAAAAGTGTGTAACTTGTATTCTGTTCATTTTCATTTAAACATATTAAACAGAGTGTAAAAGCATGCAATCAATATGTGTCAAAAGACACCGAAGCTCACAATTATAATAACTGTGGCCAAAGAATAAAATTCTAGATGTAAGTCATTCTAATACCGCAGTCAGACGAGGCCTACAACCGCTTATGATCGATTCGCGTTAAAACGTCCTCATTGCGCCCTCCTTACGCCCACCTTAAGTGCTGGCACTGTGAGGACGCCAACCTCCCGGCGTCCATTTTGGAAATTTTGGATGCAAGGAGGTTGCAAGTGCTGCACTTGCAACCTCCTTGCGACTAGTTTGGTCGGCACCATTAAAAAGTGGTTGGCGACCTGGCGCCGCCCTGGCACCGCCAGGTCGCCGACCCCTTGGTTGGCGAGTTGGCGCCGACCTGACGCCGGCAAAATATGCAATGCCGCGGTCACCGGGTGGTCGGCACTACAGTGCCTGCCCTGGCGCCGCCCTGTCACCGACCACATGTTTGAATCAATGTATCGAATGGGATGCTGGGAGGTTGGGGGCGAACGCTGGCTCTCGTGTCACTGGGGTATTAGTAAATTAGTAAAGATTGGTTTAATAACACTCCTGTTGCCATCAAGAAGGCAAAAATGTCTTGTTTTTACATTCGTAAACAAAAGATGCATACTGTTTACTTTGTAAAATTGTTGGCACAAGATGATAAAATCTATACAGTTTAATCCAATGTGTTTGAGTGTCAGTGGGAACTGACATTCAATACATTCTGGAAGAGGTTCCCCCTTAAGCAGGAAAGAGTGTGTAAGCTACGAATAAATGTGGCAGTGGCTGAAGACCACTTGGTTCCGTCGATTCCCTCACTGGCAGGTATTGGCTGGAATCAGAATAAGACAGCAATCTATCCACAGAGATATCAAATTGTTTATAGTTGATGCATACCAAGTAACTCTTTGCTCATATTTAGACATTGTTGCCATTCACCCCTATTCTGTGTAAGCATGAATATTTTATCTAGGCTAAAAATCCCTCAGCCTCGATTAGGCCCTAATTAACAACCCCAGAACAGGTAGCGTCAAAATATGCAAACTGTGATATATTTGGATGCAAGGAGGTTGGTATGCAGGTATTGCAGGTATTGTAATACCTCAGGGAGTTTGACGCCCCTGCCATGCAGAGTTGTAAACCACTGCCTTGTGGTACAGGTTCTTGACAGAACCGAAGGCTTTAGGGAGCAAACCCTGAACAGAAAACCATGTCACTGTGGCAGCATTAAGGGCGGTTGATGTATGGAACTCCCAACATCTCTCGACCAGCTACTGCAGGGACAAATAGTTTTGTGCCTGTCTGGACATGTTCTTGCCGGTGTGAAACCTCTATTTGCTCCCCGAGAAAGTGCCGCTGGTAACTTGCAAAAGCCAGCAGCACTTCAACATGTGCACTTCAGCACTTCAGGCAGCTTTCATGAAATGTACAACCGCAGGAGAGCGGCAGTCAAGTAATGAAAGCAGTCTTTGTCGCATCGCGACCGACAGCATGATGATGATGATGATGATACATGTGACCTAACACCACGAAATGAGTCGGGTTGCACACCTATGCATTTTGAGTAATAGGCCATCAAAGTTTACGTGGGTGAAATTATTGATTTCTTTTTATCACATAAAACTTGCCTTTACTGAGAATATTTTCATACCCACCGTTTATCATATAAAAAAGTACTTTTATTATGCATTTTGTAACGTGCATTCAATAGAATGATCCTGAAACACCTAGACTTTAAAGTCAATTTTCTAAGATATGTAATTTTCATGCATGACAATGTTTGGCCACCTTTTGGTAATAATATGGTCAATTTTCATCCTAGAAGAATAAATCTGTTATAATTTTAAAGCTTAAGGCCCTGTCACATTATGGCGTATGGCGGGAGCATATTGAAAACCTACGTAAGTCCTGCGCGTGCCGGCCTATGACCTTTGGTGACCTCTCAGGTGGTTTTGAGCATATGTGGAACCTATGAGGAGCATACGAGGAGCATATGGGAGTGTACTGTGACATTTTTTTACGGTTTTGATTGGCATGTGGAGTGTATGAGGAGAGTATGAGGAGCGTATGATTATTTTAGGAGTGTATATACCGAGACCATAGGTCGGGCATACGCCGCCATACGCTACTCATACGCTTTGCATACGCTACGAATACGCTCCCATACGCAACTCGTAGGTTCTGCGAATGCTGCATACGCCTGAGATATGCCAGAGATACGCCCATGACGCAAGTTGAGCATATGAGTAGCGTACGCCGGTGTAGCCCCAGCGTACGAGGAGCCTATGCTGGCGTATGAGTAGCGTGTGAACCATACGGCCCCGTAGGCCGAGATTTTTTTTAGCATGCACAAACAAATTTGGATGGATGGACAGGAGAAAGCATATGGCGGCGTACAGCAGCATAGGCCAGCATAAGCCGGCACATGACAGCATATGCATAGCGTATGCATAGCGTATGTGTAGCGTATGCGTAGTGTATGGCGGCGTATGATGGCGTATGCCAATGTATATGACATAACGCGCCTACGCCGCCGTACGCTCCCCAAAAAACCCTAATGTGACAGCCCCTTTACACTCTGCTCTTTCTGAATATGTCCATAACGCAGTTTCCTTGTTTAGGGCAACGCGACTCATTTCGTGGTGTTAGGTCACATATATATGTGAATGTGTATAAAGTGATATTCTTGCAGTACGCGTCACCGAATATCACCTGGACATGGAGACTCTGGAAGGTTCGAAGCTCATCGGGTTCAACCTGGAGGGGCGCCTGATCCTTCCAGCCGAGCTGCGATCAGCTGTTATAGGAAAGGGCACTTTATTCGATGGCCTCGCACAGTCGTTGAACTTCGGCAACAGACGATCGGTTAGTTAGTTTGTTTGTTGTTGGAGTTTTACGTCCTGGCAACATCTAAGGTCATATCAGGATGGTGTGACATTGCGCACTCATGGCAAAGTAAAGTAAAGCTTGTTTTATTTAAAGTTGTATGGTCCGATGGCCTTTGAAGTTTTGTCTTATTTTTTAGATAAATATATAAAATTGATCGTTATGAGCTACTAATCATTAGTCCAGAGTCATTTTGATGAAAAATGACTAGTTTTGAAGCAATTTGAGGTGAAAGAACCCAAAATAGTTTCGACAAGCTTGCCAAAAGTCCTCTGGCTATGACCCAGATGGTCATCTCGCGGTGACCACATGATGTGAGATGACCTACTAATCCTGGAACCTGACAGGGCTGTAGGTAGGTATTTGGGTCACTCTGCTGAAAACTGGCCAGAAGTGTCACATGGAGAGTTAAAATCTAATATTTGAATTTTAAAATGTTGTTGGTTGCAAATGAAAGTTGGAAATCTCCCCTTTACATCTATGTAAAATATAAGTTGATGAGATAAAAAATAAAGGTGTAGTCCATGATTAAGCTATGTCTTATGGCAGTATAACATGTGTTGCTCAGATGCAACACATGTTTAGGACACCACACAGTCTGCTTAATAAAGCCTCATACCATACATAGTCCCGATGGCAGATGCAATTTTAATTGACAGATGTAAAATTTAACAAATTTAAAATACCCAAATTGATGAATTATATTTATAGAATTGACCAAACAGCATTAAATATCCAACATGGAGGGGAGGGGCAACATCCACTTCATTTTCCCTTCCCCTCTATGGCCATGCACAGTAGGCCTACTTGGTCAGGGGAGGCTAATGAGGTCACGAGATTGGCCTAATTGGTTAATGGCCTCCCTCCATAATGGGTGTTTCAAAGTGAGTGTCCAACGGGGTGAGGTTATAAACTGATGGGTTATTCTGTATATACTGTCCCAAATCATTAGCTAATACACCAGTATCTAAGTTGAATATATAGGATCAAATGTAAGTAGTTGTTCCAATTTTGACAAAATTATATTTCATCGGACCATGCAACTTTAACGACGCCTCTACAGCATGTTGACTTTTTTATCATCGGCAATTGGACGTCAAACATATGGTCATTCTGACATAATTCTTTGTGAGGAAATCCACTGCCGCCACATAGGTTACTGTTTCTGATAAGCAGCAAGTACCCCCACCCTCTCCCCGCCTGTATCAATACTAACTTTTGTGGCACACAAATTGCAGGACTGCTTTGGTAACTTTGAGGTGTGTCCAAACGGTGCCACGTTCTCCTTCTGGATCTGGTTGAGCGCTTTATCCAAATCTGGCTACATCTTGTCTTCCGGTGGACAAGCTGTCACCTCGCATGGGGTGGCCCTCTACCTGCGGGTGAGTAAGGAGCGTATTATATCCAAGATAAAACATTCACCCCATACTTGCAGTAGGGGTGAAGAACAACCCATTAGAAAAAGTGGCGAACGGCTGGGTAAATGAAATGAGCACATAAATTCTTAATTTAAGAAGCAAAATATATTCTTTACATCTACCTTAATATTTACCTGCTAGTTTTGATTTGAAAAATATAATAAGACATGTAGTTTAAAAGGCTTTAAATGTCAAATCGACTGCATTCTATGGTCACCATCTTGTCTTTTTCCAGTCTCTCCCATTTTACTAACTCTCTTCCGATATAAGTAGTGATTGGATACTGGAACCAGGAATTCCACTTCCTGTTCCATACTACAGCAGTTGTGTGCGCATACCAGTTGAAGCCATTGCTACATTAAATAGGTCAAATTGCCAACCTGTCAAAGCTAGTGAATTTTGTCAGTCCTAACTAGCAAAGCCCTTTAAAAAAAAGAATAATGATGAAGACATGATAGTCAGGGGGCCAACTCACATAGGTGTGAAAGTGCGTACTAATGCAATTTTATTGCTGATTGTGCTAGATAGGGTTATTGGTAGTGAGAATCAAGAGGGTGCCACTCTGGCACCCTTGAGCAATTTCTTTTATAAGCCGTTTTTGATATGACATCATATTGGATCAAACTGGCATTTTTTGCGGCATTAGGGGGTAGTGTTCGTATATCAGCTATAGTATCAGTTCTAATGTAGCACTACATATAGTATACCAGAAGAAAGGATATTGAAGTACCATTCTCATGGTGTAACAATTATCATTGTAGAGCAAATATACATGCCACAGTATACATTCACAAGCAATTGTCATCGACAACTCAAACTGAAAAATATTGTGAAATACTCATTTCAGTGTGATATTTTTGCTATTAAAATAATAATAAATGTACTAGTTGTACCTCAAGTATGTATCAAATTGGAATAAGCAAGTCCCAATCCTATTTATACATTTAATGAAAACAATATTAAACAAAGCAATTGATGGATACATAAGTAAACCAAACTAAATGCGGAATAAGATCGGACATATGCAGAGATACACTTTTCACAAGATGAATTTGAAATATGTCAAATGGCTTTTAACTACATTGTAGTATTTCTTTGGTAAATAGTACATAAACCAATATAACAAACAGACATGGTGTATTGTCTTATTCATTTAGGTTGCCGTACGTGTCATACATAAAGCGTTTGTGACACATCATTTCACATGATTCAGGTTTCAGGATCCAATCCATCATCGTCCTTGTCATTCTCATCGCCATCCATGAATGGGGCAGATTCATGTTTTGTGTTTTCGTTCGAGCATCCCTCGTCTTCTCCGCATTTACAGTATGTCATGCAGGAAAGCCCTCCTGCCCGAGAGCTGCACTTGAGGCTCCCACATGGCATGCTCGATTTGCAACCACATGCCACAAATTGCATGAGGGATGGTGGGGCAGCACTGGAAGTGCCATTGACAGGGCAAAGAAGGGTTTTGTTCAACTCCCATCCATACTGACTAACATCAAGATCTGGTGAGTGTAGCTGGTCTGCTGCTCGCCATGTTAGTACCTGGATATGGGCTCTCTTGATGTGCTGTAGTGCAGCTTCGCTCGTTGGAGGAAGGCTCTTAATCTTTGGTGGATCCTTCTTTTTGCTGAACAGTAGATATCTCAGCCCATCTAGTGTTGACGCCACCACACCTCCATACAAATAGGACAAGAATTGGAAGCCTTCCCTTGTCCAATCCTCTTCTGACGCATCAGGATCTGCAAATGCCCGAAGTGGAACCTTAGATTTCAGTAGCATACTGCACACGGAAGCCTTCCCTTTGCCATATGGGTACGATACGCTATCGCAGCCTGAGAGAGCATGAGTAGGAAGCAAATCTTTACATCTGTCTCCAAGTGCCATGGCCGTTGCGTTGATGTCAATGACTTCGCCGTTGTACTTCTTCATGGATACCTGAGCAGGGGAATTATAGCACCACATGAAGTATATCAGTAGGACGAAGATATCCGTATCATCAGCGAGGACTTGGATATGCTCTGTTTGTTGGTGCAGATGAAGAAGGTAGCTGACGAGTTTGACATCTGCTTCTTCGTGTGTATATGGACATTCCTTGCCAATGATGTGCACAGATTCATTGGGGTTCTCTGGAGTACACAGGTGCTTGATGAAGATCTTCTTGTTCTGGTCACTTTTCATGATGATGTCCCTGGCTGGAAGTACCGTTTCGTCTGTCAGGTTGTAGTCTTGTGGAGTAGCACCCTTTGCCCGTCACCAACATTCATGAGATTTGATGGAGTGCTCCTGGTAGCAGTCGAATACTACATACGTGGTATACGGACAAGTGCATGAGGAAATGAATCCTTTGGCAAACATAGACATCGTTGCATTTTTTGGCCACAGGGTGTGGTAGATTGCCTCATTCCCGTCTATCAACTGCACGTCAACTGTAGGTAGTGGTTCTTTGTAGGTGATGGCCAACTTCGACACCAGGACCGACTTGCTTTCCTTGCGCATATCTCCATGATCGTCAAAGAAGGCAGTTGGCACTGGAGCCAATTCATACTCGAATAAGTCGGAAAGCTCAACATCTCTCTTCTGGGACACAATTAGTAAACGTGCTTACAGCTTTTCCATATCGTATACACTGGAGTCCCCTACCTTCATCTTCTTCTTCATTACTTCCATAGTTATGACAGTTTTCTTGAGAGGGACATAGAACCCATCAGGAAGCTTTCCTGTGAATTCAGTGGCCATGATTCCTCCTATGCTGACGGACTGATCCACGTTCACTTTATCTGCAGCTATGAGACCATTTATAATGTTATACAATGGTTCTGTAGCTTTAGTCAGGAGTGGATTGGTGTGGCGTTCGACTTCAAGGATGATCTTCTTCCTGTCTTCGGTGTCAAGTTGTCGTCATCTCTTCCCTTCTTCTTTGTGTCTTCCTGTGCTGTCCTCCTGATCCCCGTCTTCCATCTCATCGAACATGTTGTCCATCGCAAGTGAGACAGCATTGCAGATGTGATGTGATAAGGTCCACTCTGCCACTTGTTCATCTGACAATGACTTCCCCACCAAACCCCCCTTGGCCTTCCCATACCGGATGTAGGTTTGCTCCCCAAACTGATCCAAGAAGGCAGCATTCCACACTCCCTTGCGATGACGACAAACATGTTCTCCTCTCAGGAAGGCATCTTGTAGTTCAGATGGAAGAGACGATGCCATGTCTTGGAGGTGCCAGACGATATACTTGGCATAGTGCCAATGGCCTGCTGAAAAGAAGTATGGAACCATCCTCTTCAAAGCGTACATGTGCCAGTCTCCCTCTCGTTCAGCTTGCACATAGAGATGGATGATCAGCAGTGGGATGATCAAGCAATGCACCCAGAGTCATGCTGTTTGTGACATGCAGATCGTGTCTAGTTGCTCTTCTAGAGATTCCACAGTAGTCTCCGCTGAGATCAGTGGCCGCAGTAGTGCCACTACCACCATCCGTAAGCCCCGGAGCGCCTTCGGCCATGCCTTGCCATTCAGCATACTTCCTACGCCCTTGAATGCTGCTTCCAGAAGTTCCTCGAGTCCACTGCCGTTCATCAGGGTGCCGATGCATCCAACAAAAGACATTAGGGTATGCATCCCTCCCAGATGAACAATCAAGCTCTTCCAGCGATCTGGATCCGGTCACTTAACCTGCATGATGATCTTGTAAAGCTGCATGTCTGCTGACAGATGGATGTAGCGTTGTTGCCTTAGGGATTCTTCTATGAAAATCAGCGTGGTCAAGATGGTGTTGGGGTGAGCAGGCGGTAGGTCAATGAGAGGACCGAATACAAAGTGGCTCGCCATACCAACAGCCCTGCCTTCTTCTCTGGATGAAGCTGTCATTGCTCCTGACCACTCTGGGATCAGTTCTTTGTCGTCTGTACTCTGTACGATGGACACGAGCCAAGCTAAGTCCCTCTCCATGGCTTTGTGGACGTTAGCAGTTGTCTTACACAGTAGGTTGTATGCAATTCCATATGTCAGGGCTACATTGGGAGGATTGGGCTTTTTCTGTCTGTCAAACTGATACTTTTTGACAGCGGTCTTAGTCCCCCATGTTGATTGATTTCATGGCCTTTTTTGTGATCCTAGGTATATCGATCGCCAGTGGTTCCTATGCGCTTTCGTTCCCCAGCAATATGTGTCTTTGATGTATAGCTGGATACGCAGGACTTGTGAAACTGTAAGGTGATGTTTGGATTGTTGTTGAGGTCTTCTTGGAGCCCAATATGGATCAAATCTTCGCGTGATATGCTTGCAGAAATAATGTTTTTTATTTGCTGTTCCTTTCCAGTAATGAGGGTTCCCTCCGGCTTGTTGCAGCCTGGGAAGAAACATTTTGCTGAGGATTCCATCGTTCATGTCGGGTATCATCTATGATGGCTCAGAGGTTCAACCTAGGAGTATATAAACGACTGTTTATATAGTTTCGAAATGAATATAATGGTAAAAACACCACTTCCATATCTTGTTTTACAGAATAGTAATATTTGTGTTTAAATAACGTCTGCAAACACAATGTCATAAGTCTTTGAAGGTATCCAAGTTTAACCATATTTTGAACATTTTCGGTTTTATTGATTGACATGTCCTGAACACATTGACAGACGACCAGGCATTGTTAAAAATGGTTTAGATGGGAATTTTACCTGAATAGCATCTTCACACCTATACATTAATTAAATAGCCATGAATGAGACAAATAAATTGTCTCCAAGTGACATATTATTTTCTTTATTATCGGGATTAGTTTTTCCACAAAAAAATGTATGTTTTGATTACCGTGAGTTGGCAGTAATAATTCCTTTTGAGCCTTTCTGTATTTACACATTTGTATCATACATAGAAGTTTTATACATCAGGAGAAAGGTACTTCAATATCCTTTCTTCTAGTATAATATATGTAGTGCTACGTGAATTAGAAATGATACTACAGCTGATATACGAAGACTACCCCCTAATGTAGAATGGCACAAAAATGCTGGTTCGATCCAATATGACATCATATCAAAAACGGGTTATAAAAAAAATTGCTCAAGGGTGCCAGAGTGGCACCCTCCTGATTCTCAAAATATAGGTATATGACTATCACAATCTGCAATAAAATTGCATTAGTACGCACTTTCACACCTATGTCTGTTTTGGGCCTTTGGCCCCCTGACTATGAGTATCTAAGTTGGATATGAAGAATTAAATGCACACAAATATTTTGGATTTGAAAATATTCAAATCCAAAATAATTCCATCAAATTATGAAACCTTAATTGACAATTGACACCATTTGCAATCTGTAATATTTTGTTGTTTGGGGTTATCAGGTTATTGTAATTTTATGTAATATTTGGCTGTTGTTTCTGTTGCTATTGGGAAATGTAGCTGTTGTTAATGTAACCGTATGTAATATTTTGTTGTTGTTGGTTAATGTAACTGTTGTTGGTTAATGTAACTATCTGTAATATGTTGTTGTTGTTTAATGTAATTTTATGTAATAGTTTGTTGTTGGTTAATTTAATGCTATGTAATATTTTGTGGTTGTTGTTGTTGGCTAATGTAACCTTATGTCATATTTTGTTGTTGCTTAATATAATTTTATGTCATATTTTGTTGTTGTTACTGTTGTTGTGTGTTAATGAAATTGTAAGTAATACTTTGTTGTTATTGGTTAATACAATTTTATGTAATATTTTGTTGTTGTTGGTGGTTAATGTAATTTTAGGTAATATTGTGCTGTTGTTGTTGGTTAAAGTTGCATAGTCTGATAGTTTTGAGTTTCGGTCACTTTTCTGAAATAAATATATTAAACTGATTGTCATAATCGACCTTACTTTAGCTTGATGTAACTTTATTTAAATGACTAACTTTTGAGATATTTGGAGAGTAAACATGTTAAATTAGTTTTGGCAAGCACACCAAAAACTCTGACCCCATAGGCTTATACAGTAATGGGTTCTATTAAATTTACTCAGTATCCCCTTCTATGTGGCAATACATGCTCAATAAGTGCATCAGTATGTAAGTTAGATATAGAGAAACTGAGTTAGGTATAGAGAAATCTAAATAATTGTTTTGGTTTTGGCAATTTGATGCTTCATCGCACAGTGCAGCTTTAATTTGACAAGTATCAATGCAGCTATAATTTAATTTCGTGAAATATAAATACATTATATTAATAATATTAACGGAGTGCCAGTAGCATCTCGTCCACTGAATGCTACTATCGCTTGAACCGCTGAGCGGAGTGGCCTGGGCGACTTGGGTTTGCCCACAGGGTGGCAAACCCACCGTTTAATATGAAATATATTTTGCTGTTGTTGTTGGTTAATGTAATTTTATGTAATATTTTGTTGTTATTGATTAATGTAATTTTATTTAATATTTTGTTTGATTGATTGATTGGTGGTTTCTTTACGCCGTGTCGGCAGCATCGGCCATATTCACGGCGAGAATTGTTTGTTTTTTATTCAACCATCGCTTTTACAGAATGCAAAAGCACAGAATCAATTTTGTGTCAGTACACTGTGGATTTAAAAAGCTCTCAGTTACATAATTTGTGGTTAAAAGAAATAGAATTAAGATAAAAGTTAAAGGTTGTTAATTGATCTAATTGGTTTAATGGACTATATGTGATGATATAGACCAGCTGCCCTTAAAAAGGCTAAAATGTTTTCTTTTTTTACCCTTGTGAAAAGATTGTGCATGTTACTTGCAGTGTAAAACTGTTGGCGCAGGGCCAAGAAATCGACACAACTTAATAAAATGTTTTTTCAGTGTAAGTGGGGACTGACACCCAATACATTCAGGGGGAGGGTCCCCCTTGAACAGAAAAGCATGTGTAAGCCGAAAGTGGCCAATACGGCAGCGGCTAAGGACCACTTGGTCCCGCCGAACTCCCTTGTGGGTATGTGGTGGTTTTCCCACAGATGGTTCAATTTCTTGCAGTTTATTGATGTTTTCATCCCACTCATGTTGCCATTTGTATTTGATGTGGGTGGCTATTAGTGGTTTCAGATGAGAGTGAGGGATCAGACACGACTCAACATCACAGTTCAGAGCCTTCTTCGCAGCCCGATCAGCTCGTTCGTTTCCTCGGATGCCGGCATGGCCAGGCACCCAGCACAGGTGGATGTCATATCCATCTGTTGCCAGTTGGTTCATTGTATAAATGACCTTTGCCACCATAGGGTGGCCTATTTTCAGTCCAGCAACAGCCTGGAGGCAGGAGAGCGAATCACTGTATACAACACAGTTAGTGTGGTTGGAAATCTCGACACACTCCAACGCAAGGTAGAGTGCTCGGGCTTCTGCAGTGAAAATCGAGCTCTGATCGGGCATGCGAACACCAATTAATTAATTGCATGTAATATTTCATTGTCGTCACCAGTATTTTTGGTTAATGTAATTTTATCCATCAACCAATTAAATACTGAATACACGATGCCTAACAAATAACCCCTCTACCCCCCCTCACCTCCCCCCCCCCCCGCCCCCCGTGCTGCCCCCTGGCGTCCAGTCGGGGGAGATGAGGCTGATCGTGACGACGATGAGCATGTCATGGGGACCGATTAGCTGGGCCTACACCGGGCAGCGCTGGTTCCACGTGACCATCACGTGGCACAGTGCACGCGGCCTTATGTTCTACATCAATGGCGCCAGTGTCGGCACGGCCAGCGCCGCAGTGCGGCCCACTGTAAGTATAGTAGCTATTCTCTGTGGCGGAGTGGTTAGAGTGTCTGACTTTTTTCTAGGTCAGACTCCTAATCTGAGGGTCGGCAGTTCGATTCCCCGTGCCCCCAGCTCTGCCAATTTGGATTTCCACCGCTGTGTATAACTTACAGCATCATCAAAGGGAGGTTAAAAATCCCTTGGGTCGGTAAAAGTGTAGGCTCGGGCTTTCTATCGACCAGCAGTGGAATGAGGAAGACCAGTCGTCTATGACTGAAATTTCCCCTGCTTAAACAAGTAATGGACCAAAAAAAAAATACAAGGCAGGGAATGTCTTCAGCGGACAACTCCACCCAGACCGACGCTGTTCTGACATGATATATAACAGTTTGTGCATTGAAAAATTGTCCGCATATGGCAGGGGTTCATTGATCAGAAGGGCCGTTGGAGAGAGATACTACTGTATATATATAATATTAATAATATATTATTTATTTTGTGCATAATGTGATATAACGTATTATGCGAGTATAAAGATTCGCAAGGTAATATTACTTATTATTATTATTATTATTATTATTATTATTGTTATCCTCTGTAAGATACAACACTGTACCAGTGGCACCATCTCACCCACCTCACCTCCCCCGATGTTGACCAGTGTCAGTCGCACCGGACGATTACTAAACCCACTGCCTTATTTGTCTCTCTTGTCATTGTACTGTAGATAGATTGATATATTATATAATATATAAAATATATATCATATATATCATGTATAGCATATATAGCATATATATCATATATATAATTATTGCAGCCCTCCTCACCTCCGCCGGATGTTGACCAGTATCAGTCACATTGGAGGATGCATATTTTATATATTATATATATATATTACATTATTATATATAATGTATAATATGCAAACTATGTATAATATGCATACCATGTATAATATGTATATGTAGACTCCTATCATATATATAGTGTATAATATGTATAAATAATATGTATAGTATGTATAATATATAATAATATATATATACCTATAATATATGACATATATATCACCCTGCACAATCCATTATGGGTACATCTACTAATCTCTTTTATATCCACATTATTTATGTAGAATGTAAGCTACTTATAGAGTTAATAAACCACTTCTACACTCTCCGTGCCGAGCCCATCATGGGGATTGCTACCAACCCCTTATACAGTAAAACCTCTCTAGCCGACCCCCTCCACATATCGACCACTCCCCTATATAGATCGCTTTATTTGGGTACCAACAATGCCATTGTAACCATATTCTAACTTCCTAAACCGACCACCTCCCTAAACGGACCACTTAAAGTCGCTCCCAAGGTCGGTCGACTTAGGGAGGTTTTACTGTATATATATCCACATTATTTACGTAGAATGTAAGCTACTTATAGAGTTAATAAACCACTTCTACACTCTCCGTGCCGAGCCCATCATGGGGACTGTTACCAACCCCTTATATATCCACATTATTTACGTAGAAAGTAAGCTACTTACAGAGTTAATAAACCACTTCTACACTCTCCATGCACAGCCTCTCGCGGGGACCTCTGACAACCTCGTATACTTTGGGAGGCGAAATGACATTGACGAGTCCTACGGGCGTTTCGTCATGGACGAGTTCTATTTCTGGGACACAGAACGAAAACTGCAGTCGGTCAGTGATTTCTACACCAGTTACCAATTCAGTGAGCAACATTCCTGTTTTGACATTGTATCAACCTAGGTGGGTAACAGCATAATATTAATAATATCAATCCATAGAGCTTTGATGGACACATCTAGCTAAATAGAGTTGATCAATCAACAAAACCTCCAGAGAAACAGCGGTAACAGAAATAGTTCTTTCTCTTTTTTTCCCTCTATTTTCTCATTTTTGTTCCCTTTTTCTGTCTTCTTATTCATGATTTAGGTTGGTTTGTAAAGTCGCGCCTGTAAGTTGCACCGGGCGCCGTGGCCGAATCGGTAGAGCGCAGGCCTCCCGTGCGGGAGATCAGGAGTTCAATTCCCGGTCGAGTGAAACCAATCACTTACTAAATTGATACTTGTCACTTCCTAGCCTGGCGCTCAACATTATTAGGATAGGGCAAGGACTGGTTGGCTCAGTGTCAGGATAATGTGACTTGAGTGGGATATCAGGTCATGGTGCTGGCGGCCTGGTCTCCCAATGGGGCAGCACTATAAAGTCGCCATGAGTGCGCACTGTCACAAGTCAGTACCCATCCTGATATGACCCTAGATGTTGCTAAGATGTAAAGCAACAACAAAAACAAAACAAAAACTGATCTCGGCAAAAAGCCAGCAATGCCGTATAACTTACTGTTGTATGCCTCTATACAAAATTAGGTAAGGTAGTGGAAGTGTCATTCCCATAAGTCTTTATGTATTACTGAACAAAGATACAGACAATGGAAGATTCCTCACAATGGATGGCAAACATTAGAGAAATTGCCGATCTCTTGGCATTGTATGGGGAAAGTTTGCCAGTAATTACAGCTGCGCTGGTGAGCGTCTCTGCACCTACAGTGGTTCACCGGGTGTGGCGTTTTCAGCCGTGTACCGTGCTCAGCCGTGTGCATAGACTCAAACTGAAGGCATTGTCAATGGTCGTGAGTCACTAACCTTATAAATTTAATATGATGTTTTAGGTAAAGATGTTTTCTATATGTGTACCAAGCGATTTGTTTCTAGGTGGTGTGCTTTTAGAAATATTTCACCTTTCCTGGATTTTCTGTATGAAGATTGCTCACCACCATTGACAATGCCTTGAGTTTGACGGTACGCGCAGTGCAAAACATTAGTTTTAATCAAAATTAATAGAAATCAAGAACCCTAACCATATGAATTTAATATAATCTTTTTGGTGAAGATGTTTTCTATATGTGTACCAAGCAATTTGTTAATAGGTGGTGTGGTTTTAGAGATATTTCACTTGTTCTGTATTTTCTGTATGAAGATTACTCACGACCATTGACAATGCCTTGAGTTTGCGTCTATGTGCACGGCTGAGCATGGTACACGGCTGAGCACGCCACATGGGCATTTAGTGCAATCGCAGATCTCCCAGCACTGATCTCGATTGCATTCGGAAGCAAGGCTACATACATTCGCTGGTGGTGTGTCGTAAGTGTCCATAAGCATATTCAGCGCTGAAAGGAGAGGGACAACCAGCCACGGTTGAACTTGTCTGAGCCCGTTTGAACTTGCCAGAAATGGACTTTCCTCTTCTCGTTTTCGCGAGAACTCAGTGTCAACCAATCAGAGCTGTTCTTTTCAATTGCAAATGGCTCCCCCCTATGGTGGCCGCCATTTGCAATAAAAAAACAGCTCTGATTGGCTGAGAACAGCTCTCAGTGTAAGCTACTCAGAGCCATTCTTTATTATTGCAAATGGCGGCCCCCATAGGGGGAAGCCAGTTGCAATAGAAAAGAACAGCTCTAATTGGCTCAAATTATGGAAAGGTCATCCATTATTTTTTTAGTAGTTTCTTGTTCAGACATTGTCATACATTTATGTATCTTTTTCACAGATTTAAGTGTTTGAAGTATATTTGAAATTTATCTACATCGACCACTGTTTAAATCACACAATATCAGTACTTACAGAATGGGAAACTCATCCTGCAAGGGTATGCTCGATATGGGACAGTGGTCACCCGATTTTCCTCCTTTCCTCGCTGTGGACCCTTCTCGTAAGTGTAGCGTGGGAGGATGAAACCGAAGTGACGTGTTGGCGCAATAACCCAGTCTGCTCGGCGCACACAATATGTACCGCCATCTTTGGAATGGGGATTATGGGATAGATAATTTGTCAACCACGCCTATAGGATGCCGAACGGCTGAATCAGTCATACCCCAGTCACACGAGGCCTGCGTTCGCTTCCGATCGATTCGCAACGTCAAAACGTCCTCCTTGCGCCCTCCCTATGCCCTCATTGAGTGCTGTCGCCGCGAAGACGCCAACCTCCCGGCATCCATTTCAGAAATTTTGGGCGCAAGGAGGTTGCTGCTGCTGCACGTGCAACCTCCTTGCGTCCTGTCCGGCGGCGCCATTAAAGAGTGGTTGGCTACCTGGCGCCGCCCTGGCGCCGCCAGGTCGCCAACCTACGGGTTGGCAATCTGGCACCCATGGCGCCGCCCTGGCACCGCCCTGGCACCGCCCTGATGCTGCCCTGGTGCCGCCCCGGCCCTGATACGCCGCCGCCCCGGCGCTGATGCGGCGACAGCCCGGCGACGGATGGCGCCGATCTGGCTCCGATCTGGCGCCGCCCTAGTGCCGCCTTGGCGCTGACTACGGTTTTGAATCAATGTATCGAGTGGGATGCTGGGTGGTTGGCAACCTTTAGGGCGTAAGGAGGTCGGCGGCGAACGCAGGCTCTCGTGTGACTGGGGTATAAGAAGAGCATTGTGTGCCGAGACAAAGCAATGTCTCAGAAAAATGCAATACTTGTCGTTACGTAGCCTGATGCTCAGCATTGATATCATTCATAGGGCAAGGACTAGTTTGCTCAGCATCAGGATAATGTGACTGATTGGGATATCGGGTAATGTTGCTGGTAGTCTGGTCTCCCACTGAAGCAGCACTGTAATTGTAAAGCCGCCACAAGTGTGGGAATAACTATGGGTGAATATTTGATCTAGCTTTGCCCCTTTCGTTATACAGTAAAATCTCTCTAAATGACCACCTCCACAGATCGACCACTGCTCTATATCGATCGCTTTATTTGGGTCCCAACAATAGCATTGTAAGGATATTGTAACTCCCTAAACCGACCACCTCCCTAAATTGACCCATGGTCGATCGATTTAGAGAGGTTTTACTGTAATTGCATGTGTGCATTGCAAATATAGGGTTTGTTTGTTTGTTTGTTGTTGTTTTACGTCCTAGCAACATCTAAGGTCATATCAGGACGGCAAATATAGGGAGTGCTTATGGGGCAACTAACTGGCTTCTTGTAGCGAGGATTTGCAACTAGATTCTACGCCACAAAACCAGTGAGCATCGTTTACGCGGCCATTTTAGACGGTGCGTCTAATGCCTAGTACACACCTACCGTATAGGATTCGCGCACTAAAACTCGCGACTCGACCCGACCCGCTTAAAACTGAAAACGGGCCGATTGATTTTTCGAATCGCGAATCGCAATCGTAATCGGCCGGTTTTAGCCCTAAAACTGAGGTTTTATGCGCGAATCGCAATCGCTAGGTGTCCGCGGGGAGCGCACACCTAGCAATTTTTGTGTGCGAAACGAGCAGTTTTAGGTCGTATACGGTAGGTGGGTGCGCACAAACGGTAGGTGTGTACCAGGCATAACAGTAACAAACGTAGGCATGAAAATGCAATAGCATTAAAAATATAATATTATTAAGAAATTGAAGTAAGCGTAAATTAATGTAAAATAATTAAATTAGTTTAAAGTGGCATTTCGATTTGTATTACAAGCATTAACATAGTGTCCAAGATGGATGCCCAAACCAATGCACGTGATCTATGACATCACTTGCAAATCCTCAATAGGGCATTGAAGGTTGGCTGGAAAGGTCACGTGAAAGGACACGTGGCAGATTCCTCATGACCTTGAAGAGTGAAATGCCGTATTACATTGTAAAGACGCAAATATGCTTCTGACATTGAAAGATGGCACCCTTAGTGTTACATGATTGAACTTGAACAGTGAAATAGTGTATTAATCTATTATGTAGTATGACATGATTCTGATCTGGAATGTTGAAATAAGGCTATGCTATGTGTGTATATGCTTATGGTGCTGTCACATTACGATGCATCGCACAAACGTACACCGATGTATGTGATTTTTGGTCGCTACATCGGGATACATTGTTATGCGTTACATGTGCGTTAGGCGCTTGTTGGTATACGTCAATGTACATCGACATTCGTCGCGATACACCGCCGTATGTCAGGGGTTCGGCAAAGTTATGTGCATGCACGTATGTTATGTATACGTGGATGTACATGAGACATACGTTAGACAAATGTTGTTCACTACCTTGCACTATGTTGACCTACGTTAAAGGCAGAGGAAACATGCAGTCCGCGTACTGACAACGTATGGATAATGTACGTCTAACGTACGTCTAACATACTTTTTGCATTTCTCCACCGTGTCTTGACGTATGTAACGTATGAGGCGTAGTTCTGGCGATTGAATAACATATATAACATTCACCGGCGTTCTATGAATGAACCGTGAGCATAATTCAAGTGTTTTTCACTGGTACAGTGGTAGGCACGTTAGCCATACGTTGGTCATACGTTGGCCATACGCTATGTATATGTCCAACTTTCCCCCTGCGCCAAAAGGTTTGATGCATCTCGACGTAAAAAGTGATTTTACGCGTTGGCCACGCGCTTGCGAGATGCGTTGTAATGTGACAGGGCCATTAGGCCTATGTGATTCTGGCATTGAATGGTGAAATACGCTGTCTGTAGGCTTACATGAATCTGCCTGTAGGCTTACATGAATCTGGCATAGGCCTACCATGACAAGAAGTATTGTAAGCTATGCTATAGTCTCACATGATACCATCACCACAAACTTCCATCTTTTGTTCATGTTAGACATGGATTAAATACATTGCCCTTGGCTGTTAAAATAGATCATAGGTTTGGTCTTCAGTCTCTGCTTAGCCATATTCCCCCCCCCCCCCCCGCCAAACAAAAAAATTAATAGCCGTTGCTTGTGTGAGAAAACACCCGCAATGCACTGAATAATTCAAAGCTAATAAGCCTCAAACCAAGTCAAAGGTAGTTGTCATTTATGAATAAATTCACATCAGGTTCAGATTGTGCTATTATCACCAAAAAACAACAACTATTTAAATAAACCTATCAAAAAACCTATTGTAAATGAAAAAGAACTATTATTGTATTCAGAACTCATATTCTGCTTATTCAATTGGCCTATGTAGGCAATGAAGAAAATAGTTCTGATTTAAATGACAAATAGCTACTATGCATCTAGAACTCTCCCACAAAAAGGTTTGTACATTACCTAATATCACCTAAACAACCCATCCCAAAACCAACAAACCCGGACAGTGTGCTTTTCGGCTTAACTTGATCGCGTCTTAATTTATCAATATCCCCACCGCCGCTTCCATTCTGCCTAGGGTGGCCATTTCCAAATGTCCAAAAAGAAGGACACAATTGCTATATATATATTATGCAGTAAAATTGCATATTCATTATAAATATATATATATATATAATATATATAATATATATGATGAATATGCAATTTTACTGCATATTAACCCAAATTACAAATTATAGTATTTAATGACTAATTACTAGCATTAAAGCTGCATAGTCCGATGAAAATATCAAATTTTCAAAACCAAAAACAGTGACTTAGATTTGATTCTGTATATGTAACTTACATGCGGGTGTATTTATCAAATATTTGTCCCTACAGAGAATGGAATACTGAGACAATTTAATAGAAGATGTTACTGCAGAAGCCCATGGTGTCAGACTCAAAGTTGTGGTGTGCTTGCGAAAATTAATCTAGTATGTTTGCACCTAAAATATCTCAAAAGTTAGCCATTTAAAATAAAAGTCACTTCAAACTAAAATAAGGTAGATTATAACGACCAACCAAATATATTTATCGCAGAAAATGACCGAAACTCAAAACCATCCGACTATGCAACTATAATTTAAGCTTGAAGATTTAACATAGACCAAACATGTTTTATGATGAGTTAAAGTATATTAAAAGCAGTAGAAAATCATGACTGTCCTTCCTAAATCAGGACGTCTGGCCACCCTACATCTGCTTCGGGGCTGCTTTCAATTTGCTTTGCCTACTCTTGGCTTCCTCAGTTGAAACCACGCCGGGCACTGCCATCTCCACAACCACCCCGCTACCATTGGTCATGTTAATTTTCAACATGGACGCTAACATGTTTACGAACAGCCTCAACGGCGGCGTGCTGGGCACGTTCGGACAAACACCAGTCATCTACGCGCAAGGCATCAACAACAAAGCCGTCTTTTTCGACGGAATCGCGCAGTTTCTAGAATTCGGCGACACAACTGCGCGCTGCTTTGGCAACCTTGACCTTTGCCCGTACGGTGCCACGTACAGTTTCTGGATCTGGTTTGGCTCGGCTCAAGCAACAGCCGCAGAGCGAAGTTATGTTCTCTCCAGTGGTTCTCAGACGGCTGGTTCTCAGGGGATCGCCGTCTATGTCGAAGGCGGCATGTTGTTCGTGCTCGTGTCAACAAAAAACTTCACGTGGGGGCCAATCTCCGTCCCTGTGATGGCCGCCACCTGGTACCAAGTGGCCTTCGCTTGGAGCATCAACACCGGGCTGTGGTTCTACGTCAATGGCGTGCAGCTCGGGAAAAGCGTCACGCCGACGTCGATTCTTCTGGTTCAGGTGTCCAGTTATAACAACCTGGTGGTGGGACGACCGAACGACGGCCGTAGCATGTACGGCATGTTCTATGTGGACGATTTGTACTTCTGGAACCAGAACTTTGAGACACAATTCTTCGCAGACTTCTATGCTAATGCCAACTTCAGTAAGTAGTGTTAGTGTTAGCAGAGAGCGTGTATATAGATGAGAGGGACAACTCCCGTGGAAATCGGTAACACAGGCTACACTGGCGTTCCTGGTGGTTATTGTTGAACAAGCCTTGAGTTTGCCGGTACGCGCAGTGCAAAACAATAGTTTTCTTAAAAAATTAATAGAAATCCAGAACCCTAACCTTATAAATTCAATATAATCTTTTTGGTAAACATGTTTTCTATATGTGTTCCAAGCGGCTTGTGTCTAGGTCATGTAGTTTTAGAGATATTTGACATTTTCTGTATGAAGATTGCTCACCGCCATTGACAATGCATTGAGTTTGCCGTACGTGCAGTGCAAAATGTTTATTTTATTCCAAATTAATAGAAATGCAGAACACTAACATTATAAATTTAATATAATCTATTCATTGAATATGTTTTCTATATATGTACCACGCGATTTGTTTCTAGGTGGTGTGGTTTTAGAGATATTTGACATTTTCTGTATGAAGATTGCACACGACCATTGACAATGCCTTGAGTTTGCCAGCTGTGTCATAAAGTATTCAACAACCACCACTTGGAGCGCCACAGTCGGCAGCTGTTACACGTTCTCCTATAACAGTTGTCCCTCTCATCTATATACACGCTCTCTGGTGTTAGTCCGCTATGTGGCCCTTCCCACAGGCCACACCCCGGCCCCTCTTCCTTCACCCCTTCCTCCTTCGCCTTCATCAACCACCCACATCTGATTGCTTGGTAGTGCAAATGCTTATGTATATGCGCTTGCTATATTAGACGTGGGATACTATATATATATATATATATATATATATATATATATATATATATATATAAATTTTATATGCACTTTCACTGTGTGAAAGTGCATATAAAAAAGCCCCTTGCTGCTTATCGGAAAGCGTAGCCGATGTGGCAGCAGCAGGTTTCCTCCAAAGAAATATCTTGTAGAGCACTAGTCAGAGCTGCACTTCTGACCCCTCGAAACATCTGTTTGGAGTGCACTAGTCAGAGCTGCACTTTTGACCACTCCAAGCATCTGTTTTGAGAGCACACGACAGAGCTGCACTTCTGACCCCTTCAAACATCTGCTAGAGAGCACTAGTCAGACCTGCACTTTTGACCACTCCAAGCATCTGTTTGGAGAGCACACGTCAGAGCTGCACTTCTGACCCCTTCAAACATCTGCTAGAGAGCACTAGTCAGACCTGCACTTTTGACCACTCCAAGCATCTGTTTGGAGAGCATTATTCAGAGCTGCACTTCTGAACCCTCCAAACATCTGCTTGGAGATCACTAGGCAGAGCTGCACTCCTGACCCCCTCCAAACATCTGCTGGAGAGCATTAGTCAAAGCTGCACTTCTGACTACTTCAAACATCTGCTTGGAGAGCTTTAGTGCAAGCTGTACTTCTGACCCCTCCAAACATCTACTTGGAGAGCATTTGTCAGAGCTGCAGTTTGACCCTTCCAAACATCTGCTTGGAGAACATTAGTCAGAGCTGCACTTCTGTCAGGGTACAGCCGGTCATTCTAGTCCATATCAAATCCCTTTAATTTAATTGTACCCAGTGTGTGACAATCTGGGTTCACTCTAAGGAGAATCTCAGGTATTATTGTGATAATGACATTTTGGGATATGTGTCTAATTGTGGATATGGGTGATTTGGTAACCATAGCGAAATATTGTGTTTTGTGTGTGTAATATAAACTGTGTATGCTCCTGTGTACAAACCAAAATTCGATGCTTGATGTTAATTGAATAACCCCAAATAACCGATGTTTACTTTTTGTGCTGGGGGTCGTTAAACAAACAAACAAAGATGTTAATGGGGGACTTCCGATTTTTTAGTTCAAATTCCTGCCGTTGGCGTCGCCACTGAACTAGTGGGCCTAAACAGCACACTGCAAACTCAATGGCTATGAGCAATCTTCATAGAGAACAAGTGAAATATCTCTAAAATCACACCACTTAGAAACAAACTGTATGGAACACATATAGAAAACATATTCAACTAATAGATTATATTAAATTGATATGGTTAGGGTTCTGTATTTCTATTAATTTTGAATAAAATAGACGTTTTGCACTGTGCGTTCCGGCAAACGTAATGCATTGTCATTGGGCATGAGCAATCTTGAATTATATTCATACAGAAGAAGTCAAATATCTCTAAAACCACACCACCTAGAGACAAACCTCTTGGTACACATATAGAAAACATATTCAACGAATAGATTATATTAAAGTAATAAGGTTAGGGTTCTGTATTTCTATTAATTTTGAATAAAATAGATGTTTTGCACTGTGCTTACCGGCAAACTCAATGCATTGTCAATGGCCGTTTAGGCCCATTGGTACCGACGCGCCACCAAGTGTCGGAAAAATTAACTACGCCACATGCCCCCCATTGACAGCACACTCATATACTAGTTTCACTTGTTGCAGTCCAGATCATGGCAGTATTAAATATAAAGATGTGTAGCTTCATAAACAAACAAACACCCCACAACAACATAACTTGAGGCTACTTGTTATTGTCTGTATTCAGTACATTTGAATGAACATATTGAAGGAGTTATTCAAATACTTCAAATAGACTCGGAGAGATTATTTCAAAAGAAGCTAAATATATCTGGGAATAAATTGGTATTTCTAAATTGTTAATCCCAAATGCATTTCCCCCAACTTTCATCAGAGCTTAATCCCACACCATGTAATGTGCATCCGCTTTAATTGATTTGTTAAAAAGAAGAGCTTTTTTTTACATGGTGCTATCAACCACAAACTGTGTGGTGAGGGCACATTCTAGGTGTATTCATTGTTTATTATGATTTATCTGGTCATGCGATCGATCCTTCTCAGTGGCCCCATTTGCAGTTTGGACTATTTTCCGTTCCAACCAGTGGTCCACAACTGGTTCATCAAAGGCTGTGGTATGAGCTATCCTGTCTGTGGGAAAGTTCATATAAAAGACCACTTGCTGCTTATCGGAAAGAGTAGCCTATATGGCGGCAGCGGGTTTCCTCCAAAGAAATATGTCAGAATAACCATATGTTTGACGTCCAATAGCCGATGATAAAAATCAATGTGCTCTAGAGGTGTCGGTAAATAAAACAAGAACTATTATTTATCCTTTCCCAACAGCTGCCACAACAGCCGCACCAGTCCTGATCACTTCAGCGGAACCATTGGCAACAATTGATCCAAGTGAGTTATCTATATGTGAAGTAACGTTGAGACAACTCAGTCAGGAGAGAATACTGCTTGCTCCTCATGATCAACCCACTACGTGGGCAGTAGTAGGCTGTCATTGCGGTATTAATAAATACATAAGTTTCTATTTATATTTACAGTAAAACCTCTCTAAATCGACAACCAT